>JADQWA010000017.1:16537-306275 GCA_018344505.1 Nebria ingens riversi | reverse complement strand
TGAGTTCAAACCTCACAGGAGGCAAATTCACTTTTTTCTTTATTTTTGTTTTAAACCTCATGCAATTTTTAGAGCAACACTCATTTTGCCTCACGCTTACTTAGTTTTCTTTTTGGGGTTCTTTAATCCTCTTAAATCGTAAATTTTACAAGAAGCCTGGTTTAAGCAGAAATATTTACCAAAAATTTAAATATGTTTAAAGAATTAAAATAAATTCAAATATATTTGCAATTTTGACGAATAATTAATTATTTTTATATAATATTCATGTATATCGCCATGTTTATTTTTATTTCAAATCTATATTTTTTTTGTTTATAAGTTATAGACTTTTATAAATTAAATATTTGTATTTAGATATTTGCTTTTCTGACCTTCAAAATTCAGTTTAATGGGGTTTTCTTACTTCGTCGAGGCAAAATCGGAGAAAAATGATTTACAATCTTGACCAAGAGGCAAAATGAGTGTTTAGTTTGTATATTGAAGTTTATAATAAAAACTACCTTTACTTCTATTTTGAATATATTAGAAACGTATACGATCATGTAGGAAGTAATGATTCAAATTTATAGTGAAACATCAGCTTTTTACAACGGTAATAAAAATACAAATAAAAAGATAACTAAGGATCTATAAAGTTTCTCTGATTATTTTTTTTATGGTTATTACATTTTTATCACATACTTATTCTAGGATTTGCTGCGCCTATTAAATTATTAAGATATTTCTGGTTTTTATCATATTTGGGTCAAATTACCCCTGGTGTTTAGATTTCTAAGACAAATTCGCATTATGAATGAACCAGTAGTCCTGGGTTCAAATCTCAGTCGTAGAATTTCAAAATATTACCCTATTATCTCCAGAATTTTCATTGATATTTGTTTTGCGTTTAAACCCAAATATAATTGCTTTAAAATTCACTAATGAGTCAATTTATATGCAAATACAATTTTTTTATTTGGGATTAAACATAGTCTAAAAAGAATTAACTGAAACTTGAGTCGAAAAATCGTTATCAAGCATGGTAGTGTTTATAAACACAGAACTGCAAACGTTGCAGCATGCGTAGCCGCTATCTTCCCTTTTAAACCTCCTATTTCCTCTTCTGGAAGGCGGACTATTAGGTATAGTGGATGTATAAAAGAGGGAGGATCTGCCCGCGAACACCATTAAAGACGAGAAATGAATCGAGATCGTCGTTGCTTTCAGAGAGTGTTGTATCTTTATGTGTACATGGTATAAAAAGAAAGAGAAAGCAATATTGGTACGTGGGGGCGTATCTACGTAACACAGTGTAAGCATTTGGTCGGGCCCTGGACTTGACTTGGCTTGAGACAAAAATCAATACTCGGAAATGTTGCCTCCCGGTATTGATCTGTCTGTAGTATGTTCGCCACGAACATGTTACACTACTGAAATATCTTGAAATATATTTTCAATTTATTTAGAGTATATGAACAATTAATTCTGCTCCCTGTGCAAATTTTGAATCAAATTAGAACTAATCGTATTTTTTATATAAAAAAATTTTAGTCAGTACACCTCTAACATCATAATTAGAATATTCATAAAATAAAATAATTTTAACCTAATGTAAACATTTCGAAACAGATGTGACTTTATATTTAAAACTTACTTATAAAAAAAGGCACCTATATCAAACACTTCTTTGATAACAGTGTACTTTAGGCACTCCACACGCAGATGTGAAGTGACGTCATAACGAATGCCTTCCGCAAAATCACACTT
Source organism: Nebria ingens riversi (assembly GCA_018344505.1). Lineage (NCBI taxonomy): Eukaryota > Metazoa > Arthropoda > Insecta > Coleoptera > Carabidae > Nebria > Nebria ingens. The sequence continues at coordinate 304,526 of JADQWA010000017.1, read as the reverse complement.
TCGATAGATATTTGATCCAAGGCGATTCCATAAACAATCTTCGCACAGATCATGGCTTATTTTAAGTTTTAATACATTTTTTAGTTTATTACGATTATAAACTATAGGAAATTTAATAAAAAATAATCAGTCACACATTTAATAGATCTATAAAATGTATGTAGGCTCTAATTATAGAATACAAGTACTTTGTATTTCCTTATAGTATTTCTAACAACAGTAAATATATGTTTAGCTATTGTAACTAATAGTCATTTTATACAATATATAGTCGAATTCACATAAGAAGAACAGTTTTGTGGCATGAATCATACACTTTTTACATATAATCATATGGAGAGTAGTAATTCTTGCCACAAAATGTCATTCTTATGTAGAAACTTGTATAACTATAAATTGATGATATAAAATATAAATTTGAATTTATACAATATTCAGTAGAGCGTGATGCAAAAAATTGAAGTATTATATGTAGTAAAGAAGTTTACTATAGAAGTTTAATATATATGTTTAGAGTTTTATGTTCGAATGTACTGAAACATTGACTTGAACATAACTGTTTTTTTTCGTAACAACGTATAAGATATTAGTGCTGCAAAACACTCGAGTATAATTAGTTGCTTATGTAAAGGCGTAGGTTTTCTAATTTAGTTGAAAGATTAAAAAATTATTGAGATGTCCCTATAATTTCCAACTCCATTTATAGATATTTAATTGGTAATTAAAATCGCATATGTATATAGAAATGCAAATCAAAATCTATGTATTAGCAAAGAGAAATTAGATTATTCAAATATAAAATACTACATCACATCTGATTCTGCGTAACCGGTTTTCCGTATGAGCATGTTCTGCTATTTCTCCGAACGGATTTCATTACGCGAACGGTGTTGCAAAAAAACTATAAACAGGTACAACAAAACAGAGACGTACCGGAGTTTTTTTTTGCAAAATTACTACGCAATACTTATTCATGAATTTAATTACTTTTTGTGGCAAAGTTTCAATTTCTAAACAATAACTCGTAATTTCTTATTTGGAGCAACTAAATTTAATAATAAACAAACTCTGGTAGATATTATTTAATTACAACGCGTAGTAGTTCTATATTTAACGTTATGATAAACGTATAAAATTTAACATATGGCTTTAAATTAATAACTGGACTCTATACACGTCTCAAGTTTATACCATTTTTTATTTGCCCATTTCATTCAGTAATGGCCGTATATAAGAGGGTTTATGATGACTGGTTATTACAAAACAAGGTTGGCTCGATCGAAGACGATAAATAAAAGAAATAAAGTTTTTAAAAAACGCACAACAATCACGATGACTTCAGGCGATCGTAATTATAGTTTTTCAAACTACGTCTTATAAGTAATGATACAAAATATACAAATGTGTTTTTATACTTTTGTAACACAAACACCTCTACAGTGGCGCACACTGGACTTTCTTATACGTAGTAGAATCAAATATTGAACTGGTTTGTTTTCATTTTCATTTATATATTTATGCATCCACCGCATTTAAATCATTAAAATAGGTTAAACTTGAACGTTGTACAATATTTTTTTTATTTATTCCACGTTGGTAATCAAATTAACATACTTTACATGATTTTCTAAACGTTACTACAAACCTTTCACCTCTTATTCTTTTTACTCAAAACCTGTATATAAGTTGGTCAGACACATCAGTGTTCACGTTAACCTATTTAGATATGCCAGTCGCAAATTGCATCAGTATAATTATGTTTAAAACAATTAAATTTATCAAATCAATCAGTATCACTTCGTGTTAGATACTTTTAATAATTAAACATTTTAAAATAGAAATACTACCTGAATATAAAAATATGATAACAAAAATATCTCTAGTGAAAACCAACCGCCATTATCCAGACATCGGAATGTTGCATTGCGCATGTCCTCTCAATAGTGGCACCGTGTCAACCGATCAATAGTGCAACAGACTGTAGATTATTAATCATTGTGACGTCACATTTACTATATATAGCTACTAGTGTAGTATATAAAATACTACAGTGCAATGCCACCAGGAGAAGGAACTTTTATAGACATTATCGACGTATAAAATAGATAAGACTCTTTTGTCATTTCGGTCTAGGCGCCATTTTGTGGTGTGAGATATAATAGCGCTTTGTATCATCAAATATTGCAATCACGCCCCGCGAATAAATTTATTTATCTAATAAAATTGTAAGTTACTGTAATACACGCAGTGGTATCGTTTTTAGTGGCAGAACGTGCTTCGAAAATTTAATGACTTATTGTTTTTTTTTTGACAATATAAATAAGTTATATATTAACGTAACATAAGTTCAAGTAGCGCTTTATTCTCAAATATCGGTTTCAGTTTTTAAACTAGAATTACATTCACAAGAATTATATTTCAAAAAAAACATTTTAGATAAATGATGTAGGTATGTTAAATTTACACGATATAAAATAGTGTTAAATAATATTATATTTAGATAGAATTAGCGTTAAATTGAGTTTTATATGACGTCATTCTTTGTAAAAATATATAGAACTTTTGGGATTTGTAGGATTAAATAGCCGTTATAAATAATATATTATATTTTAATTTGGCATTTATAATTCATATGTTTTTCACTTTTAATAAAATTATACATTTATTTAGGGAAAACAGCAATAGATTTTAAGAATTCCATTCGATCTATAATTTTCTGTTTGTATAATTCTAACTGAAACTTTAAACTCGGATCAAAAGTAGAAGTAGTCGTTAGGTTTTTATCAGCTGACCTTAATTTATCGTACGTTTCTGTCTGAAATCGTTGCAACATTTGTATAAAAATATAAATGTTAGGTCGTGTCCGATAAAACGTCGTATTGATAACATTATGGTATTGCTCAAAAGCGTCCGTAGTTCTATAAATTGTTGTTGTGTTCTCTGCCCATAAGGAAGGAGGAAACTTGGAATTATCATTTATAAAATGGTCTTGTAAATAAGCACAAAATCTACTTAATTTTTTACTATCTGGCTTCATAGGCATTAGAATATTTTCAAATGTATCTTTAACTTCTTCCGGGGCTAAATACAGTAAGGAAAATACGGTTTTCAACCAGTGTTTAATATCAGATTCTTCATCAAACTCTTCATAAAGTTGTTTCATTTTTCCTTTCCATGTTTGAATTAAATGAAATGTACTCGCTTGGATTTTAACGCGGGGCCAACAGACGCGTGCGGCATTAATCATATTTTGATCAAAATCGACAAAAATATGTGAAGGTACGAGATTCAAATTCAACAATATACATTTATCTTTAACTTTATTCAGTAAACAATTGTAAGAAATAAAGTTTTTATCGGGTAATAAACAATACACTAATGGAATATAACATCCATTTCTAACAACATGGATTGTGTAGAATTGTTCAAAAAATTTCGCGACATAACTTGAATTTCCATCCAGATAAAAAATGGATTGTTGACATAAAAATGCTAGATTCGACACTGTAGAAAAGACAATGACTTTATCGTCTTTGTCGTTGATTAGTAAAAAATCTTCATTTTGCTCGTCTGTTTTAAGTCGAATTTTCTGCAAAGAGTCAACAGTACTCTCAATACTGTCAGGTACAGGAGGAAATAGGCGATTCCTAGCATGATACACATTTATTTTCATTTTCTTTATTTCGTTTTTTGACAATAGAACACTACCATCTTCTTCTTGTAGTTCTTTGGATACGATGCTAGATGGTCGCGCTGTTAGTTCTTCTGCAGCTCGTTTTCGACACCTTTGCCGCAAAGCTTGAAGCTTAATTTTCTTGGCGCTGCATTCGTGATTATGGTCTAGTTGTTTGTTCACTATATTGTCATTAATTGTCGTAATTTTCGCCTTGCATCTTCGTAGATTACATCTCCATAACACTTGTCCATTAAGCAGCTCATGATGCTTACAAAATTTATAATTGTTAATAATATATACTGTTTGACCTTTCGTACTCAAACCTAAAATAAATCAAAAATTATTAGAGATTTTCCAACTAGAAATGTAGTGGGAAAAAGCATTGACATTCTAGAGTTTATAGAAAGTTCTAAGACCTTTTCGAATATCCAGCTGTTCGCCTTCTTCGCTGCTATAAGACACCACTTTCCTATACGCTTCCCTGTCATGCGCATGCGTCAGTTGTGTCTGCATGACCTGATCGTTGAGTGTTGTTAAACGCGCCAAACAATTCCGCACACTACACCGCCATCGTTGTTGGCCGTTGAGTAACAAATGGTGTTTGGTAAATCGAAAATCGTTAATCAAATAATACGGATTGCCGTAAGCAGTCACACATTTTTTAATTACAACATTATCTACATCACAAGTTGGAGTCACACACTTCGCAGCGATTGTACCATCACTATCACAAGTCGGGGCAATATATTCTGCTTTAATCACCACATTATCGCTGTGACTAGTTGAGGTCGTAGCATCCATTTACGAGGCGGACTGCACGTTTACTGTACGACAGTCTCCAACGATATGAAACGGCGGACAAAAGCGGTCGTTGCCTAGCTGCCGCTTCAAATATATTTTCGTCCGGTGGTTTATTATTTTATGGGCATGGCCGCATAAGCTACTTATCCTAAAACCCGTCTGACCGTCATATTTTTTGGTCGCCGGTCGATGGATGCTGAGGTTTGGAAATGCCCAGAGATTAAAGTTTAAATCATGTCGAAATAATGACATCCTTCCCGAGCGTAACATAAATAATCTAATCTAATGCGTTTCACGCAAGGAATAAAAATTGTTTTTTTAACTTAAACATCCTAATTTGACTGGGGAATGTTTGAATTAAATTAGAATAATATCCTTGTAATAAAGCACATGGTTGGGGAGTTTCACTTTCGTTGAATTAACGGGAACTTTGTAAACAAGACAGGTGAGTTAATATCTGGCTTGTGGTACCTGTGCGTAAGAATATCTCAGACTCATAAAATATATTTCTACTTAACAGTTATTCAGAAAAAAACAACACAAAAATAGCTTTCTGTTTGGCAAGGGTTAAATATCCGTTTCCAATATAGCAAATTGTTTTTGTAACCCGAAAGACTTCATATATACAAAATTTCGCTTCAATGTTGATTTATTAAATTGCCCTGGATAAAATATTCAATTTAAATCAATTCTTTCGAACTAGGTCAAAATAATGTCTGATAGAGCAATTTCATTTGATTGCCATGCTAGTTTTGTTTTGTAAATTGTTCAAATCATATTTTGATAATTGCCCTAAATAAACAACTAAACTCAATCCATTAAAAGAGTGGAGCTTTTCATATAAAATGAATCCTAGTTTCGTGGAAAATATGTGTATTTATAGAAAGTAAATGTTATCATATTCTAGTGAATATGTTTGATGGGATTTTGTAAATAATTTACTTATTTCCTGGAATAAACTTAATAAGATTTCTCATGAAATCCCGGCAAAGTATATTACAAAAGTGGCTTTTATGTATCCAATTCCGTGGAAAAATGATCAGTATATTTCGCAGAAATGTATTACGGGATCACAGCGCCAACTCTTGAGATCTACTGGTTGTCTATAATGGGCTCTGTGGATTCGTTTTTTTCTGGAATATCCTGCTATATTATGTATAACACTCCGAACAGCCACGCCCACTATGAAGCGATATTGCGCACTACATTTTGCGCTAATTCAGGTGACCTGAATCGTTAATTCGCCAACGTTTTCAGTTTAGCGCAAACATAAATATTTACTCGGGAATATCATCGGAAAGAATTTCAATATCATGTTTTTTTCAACATCATGCTTTCGCCACTTTTCTGTTTGTTTTGTTTTATAAAACGAAATGAATGATATTAAATGATTGTGAATGGTTTTAATAGATTTTTAACGAAAATCATGTATGTGCATACAGATAAGATAAAAAGTTATAATTGAATTTATAACCAATACGGAATAAGTAATTGTAAAATGCCAAATAGGTGTTGTAAATAACGTAGGGTATAGTTCCAAAAGTATCAAAATCTACTAAAGAATAACAACGAAACAATTCCTCAAACAGAATTCATGAAACACATCTACAAACTGTACAGTTATTTCACCTACAAGTAGAAGAAGCAAGATGGAAATTCTATCCCACTTTGGTACCAAAGTAACATTTCCCGAGAACGAAATATATACAATGGGCGTACGACGAAGATGCGTCTAGTCCAAGCGGTATATTTTGGCGAGAACCTCTCGCATATACATATAAAGTTTCAGACGTTAAAAAAGAAAAGAAACAAGACTGCCAAAAACTGTATGAGGAATGAATAAAAAAACAGCACCGAATTGTGGATCCCGTTAAAAAAGGCTATTCGCTTCGTATGGTTTAACGCGCACACAATACTAAAATACTCATTTGGACATTAGGTCTTGAATCGCTTGGTTCCCGCTCTTCTAAAGTTTTACTTGTGTATATGTGTTTGTGTATTCAGTATTCCTCTCCAATATTTTGATGTTTAAAATCTCGTCACGATTCTGTAGGCTGTTCTCGGCTAACATTGGATTGGCTGATACGTTCACGGAATGAAGATTGTTGTGTTAGTTGCACTGTTGCCAATGTTTTTCAACGCCCGCATTCAGACCAAGCAGTGAAATTTCATTTCATATTTACATATTTTAAACATTGTGAATGCCTTCATTTTCAGCTATCTTCGTATAAACTGACCGATTCCTAATATTTTTTTTAAATAGCTTTTTTATAAATTCCATAAATAATCAACAATGTAACATTATTACTTTTTATTAATTCCGATCAAATATTTTAGTTAGGACCTATTTAATTAATTCCATTTATGTTGATACATTTCATGGATTTTGTGAAAATATTATCGAAATTTATACGATCGTACGTAATAACGCGATTTGTTTTTATAAAACACGAACTACTTGTAGTAATTATTTAAAGATATCCTCAGTTCGGATGCATAAATCGCAATTTTATGATGTCGACCTGGCAACGTCGTGTATGTCTCGATGGAGTTTTAGTGCACACACAGCTCCAACCAACCATGTCGCTGCGGGCGTTAGAGGTGCCTGGCAGGAGGTGGGTAAATGAGAGAGGATATACGTCACTAGTCCTTGAACTCCATTCTGGAACTCATGCGCTGAGCGCGCGGATAACTACGACAAAACAAAATGTCTATCTCAATTGGTGGAAGGAACTATGTTGCCAGATGGTAGATATCCTCAATCACCATCGTCATCGGCCAGATTGCCACTGCCAGTCGGGATCGAAATGTTTTCGTTGGTGCGTTGTGCATGTTTCTAGACCGTTCACCACGTCGCGCACTTGATTATTTTGTGAAAGTTCATGTTGAGGGGCGTTTTTTATTTTCTTTCCTTATTTTATTTATTTTTATAGTACGACGGCAGGCAAGAGAAACAACGGAAATACGAGCGACACTCTTGTTTATATTGAATGTTTTTATTTCAATGCAACTGAAATCTGGAGTCAGTTAGTACATTCTCTTTAGTTTAGTTGTAAATTATGGTTTGAGTTAGTATATATCGCGTGAGCCATTGAAGTGATGAATTTATCGACCCGATTGATTGGTTTACAGTAGAGGTAAACCGCAGCTTCATTTTATATATATATATATATAAATCCGAACTTGTCGATAAATATATTTTACTGGGTTGTATGAAAACTACAACCTAGACATTCCTACTATAAAGAAGTGTATGCCGAATAAAAAGAGGACAATCAGTTGACAATGAAAGAGAGCAAACAGAGTGAGACGAAACGGAACGATGTCCGGCGTATTCCGAACACGTTCACGTGAGATATCAATATTCCTTGGCTGGGGCTGGTTGTGTTCTGCAGGTCAATACTCAGCAGCAGCAGCTCCAGCTTCACCAGCAGCCAGTTCTCTCGCCAAATATGGGCACCGTTCAAGATATTGCCAAGTGCTTATTTGGCGAATGTATTTTGTTACAAAACAATTGACGATTCATTTGTGTAGCGACATTATTGAAACGCCTGACATACGTATATGCCTTGCTCTTGCTGCTTGCATAAACACAAATATAAATATCTTGACGTCACGTTGGTATTTGACTTGTTCGGTGGGAACTGCATGAAGACAACTTCAGCTCAATCTATTTTATAGAATTACAACCTTTTATATTAACTCAATTTATGTTGGAAACAACTAGCCATAGTTGACTTTTAGTATTGCGAATATTTGCAAAACTTAAAGATAATTTTGTCTATATTTGAGAGATTTTAATATATAAATAAAAAAATTGAAGGAACTTATTTGTCGAAATAAGTTTAATACATGGTTAGCAATGCTCCTCTGTAAATAGTGAAATGTTGACTATTCTTAGAAATAGTTTAACAGTTTTTTTATGATTTATGATTAAACCTACAAAAAAATCATATTGAATCAATGCTATCACGGCGTCCAAATGCTATCAAACTCTTATCATTATAAAACTTCTAAATATTCTAATCTCAATGCAAAAGTAAATATTATGTTAAAGAATGTACGCATTAGCGTTTATATTTGAGATATGATGGTTACGTAAGGTTTTTTAACATCTCAATGTAAATAGACAATTTAAAAAAATGTCTTTGCCAATGTTTATATAGCAACATATGTTCGATAAATACACCATACATACATATGCGTTATTGATTCTTAGACGAATCTATTTTGTTGACTTTCTGACGCAACTTTTTCGTACTAATATTATGGTACCTATTTATATTGTGCTAGTGATTATTTTATCAATCACGAAACATTTCCCGCTGAAGAAACGTGATAATATTTGTGTGACCTATAATTCAACACAATTACTGCATTTTAGATACATCTCACGTCATATGCTTCAATTCGAATGTTGCCCAATCATGACGTTATGTCATAAAGTTTTTGTTTACATTCCTAATCTATAGCTGTTAAGAAATTTAGTCGCCGGATGATAATTTATGCTTAATTACTGCAATTTGAATCTATCCTACGTCATATTTGATCGTTGAGAGGTTTCCCAATGACATGATTTCATTTTTATTCTAATCTATAGATATTTAGTCGCCTGATGATTTTTTGCAATAAATTACATAACTAATCAAGACTATATTTTTCTGTTTTATTATTATAATTAAAGAGATTTGTGAAAGCTATGATAGTGAATAGGAATTATTGGAGTTACTGACATTGGATAAATAATAATTTTCCAATAAAAATCTAGATATTTTTGTAAATGCATTTCTAATACGGTAAATACCGTTCTATAAATCCAACGTTCATTGAATTAAAATCGGTTCCGGTTCCATAATTTTTATAACTAGTTTTTTATGTTATGATTTCTATAACTTTATCTCATTTAAAGAATATTAAACAAACATGTTTTAGTCTTCTTAAATAATATCTGGTAACTCATATATCATCTTAATCTTGCTTATTAGCACCTTTGATTCGAGTATATATTACACATCAAGGATAAACATCTGTTCATCTGCGTATAGTTCAGAAATAATATTATATAAGTAAAGTTAGACATGGGTCGAGATCTCCAGACAATTCTCTCCACACGATCGTTATAATACTAAAGCAATGCACTGGAGAGTTCTCATATTAATTAAATACGTGAGAAAGCCATCAGCCAATGCAATATGGGCGTCTTATTTTTATTCCTTTCTGATTATATATGTGACTGAGAGTTATGAAATGAAACCAATTTATATTATACTCAGTTTATTATTTATACATTAACATTTCTTCGGAATTGACTTTAGAGATTGCGTTTCGAAACATCTGCAGTTTATTGTATTGGACGTAGTACAATAGGTATATTTTGTACACTAGAACACTTTTTGGAGAAATATTTCAAACAAAAGTTGTGCGACATATTAATATCTTTTATTTTAATTATAACTATTTTTACTCGAATTAAGTTTTTACTGTTTTCGTATTGCAACCCGCTTAGTAGTGACACTGAAACTATACATAAACTAACTATCCTCACTTGAGCTATGTATATCACTTCAAATTCGCCTTGTTAGTTCCCTCCTACGATGGAATCTGAAAACTGTCGGCAAAAAAATGCTGTGGGTTGTAGTAATTTAATACCTGTACATTTACTTACATAAACGCAAATGCTATTTTTGCTCCTTTATTCCTTATCAATAGAATACATGACAAATGTAATCACTATAGCAATGGAAATGTTGACGTCATTCTATTGTTATTTTTATTTGCTTATCATTTATATCCCATTGTATGTTTTCTCAATCCTTCTATATACATTGTGCTGTAACACACATGATCTGTTGTATATGTTATATATACATATATATACATAGTTCACAAAGCCAATCTTGTTTTTGTAAGATTTGCAGATAACGAAAGATAATACAAGTTCGAAAACTGTTAGAGTTAAAAATGTTTAAAACCAAAATTTCATTGCCATTGGATGTCCATAATTTCCACCTATCATATAATTACGATTCATTCAATAAGTTGTATAAATGATGTTGGAATGTCAATACACCCTTCTTAAAAATAATCTGTTTGCACGTCTATGTGTATTTGACCCCGCGTGTCTTTAACGTGCCCTTTTGCGTTGCATGTTAGCGTGGTATCGCGCAACCCCGAGGCACGACTCGGCACAACGTCACGCTTACCACATTGAATATATTTATTTATATATATATATATATATATAATATATATATATATATATATATATATATATATATATATATATATATATATATATATATATATATATATATATATATATATATATATATATATATATATATATATATATATATATATATATATATATATATATATATATATATATATATATATATATATATATATATATATATATATATATATATATATATATATATATATATATATATATATATATATATATATATATATATATATATATATATATATATATATATATATATATATATATATATATATATATATATATATATATATATATATATATATATATATATATATATATATATATATATATATATATATATATAATATATATATATATATATATATATATATATATATATATATATATATATATATATATATATATATATATATATATATATATATATATATATATATATACCTCAACCTCTATCTATGTATATACTTGCATATACATACATACATACGTGTACCCATAGAACGGTGTTGCGTGTTACCACGCACATCCGCGTGATCCACGCTCGGAGCGTGATCCATTCCGCAACCGCATCAACCACTATCATTCTTTATCTATTTATTTATTTGTTGTTTGTGTGTATGTCTGCTAGTGACCTTACTAAGACTTCGCTTGCATGTTCAACTATATGTACGTTTCCATTTCAAATGTAATCATTCAAATGATTATTTTAAAATCATACATATACATATTCGTTATTTTGGTTTTCGAATACAATCTTACACAAAAACTATCCTCAATGTTGAGATAGGTCGTAACAAATTTCTTCTATTTAAATATACATATTTTACTGAAAATTCCATTTGTGTTCCTCAGCACGGAAAACGTACAGATACCATATACGAATGTAAAATGTGTCCTGGCGCACCCGGCTATTGTTTAGATTGCATAAATAATAGTTTATTTTTGTATATACATGCATATATATGTATATAAACAATTAATACATAAATAAATATTTTTTCTATAGTAAATATACATGTAAATATGTATAAACAATTATTTTTTAGACTCTGACGTTAATTTGTTTTTCCATAAAATGTTCGTATGTTTTACTATTCAGTCAGACGTCTGGCTTTTTGTGTTTTGGTCCGCGATAAATTTGAATGAGCCGGTTGCCTTGCCCGTTGATTACAATGTGACGAATTACTGGAAAATAAACAAGGTGTGTAGACACCTCATTTACGTACAAGTTATTTATAGTAAATACTCATTTTGAAAATGACAAAGGTATCGCATTGGAGTTTATGAGCTATTTACTTTCAGCGCATGTTTCAAAATTTAGATATGTATCTTTTTAGGAACGGTAATTTAAGTTGTTATATTTATTAGGGGTTATAAATGTTTACGTGATGCTTTCGTGATATGCTATATAAATAGGTTACCATTGCGAATTTTAATAGCTAATTTGCTTGGTTTATTAGTGAGGAAACTGTCTAGTAAATAATTTTTTTTTTTTAAAGTGAGTTATTCTTATAAATAGAGGCAGGTGCAGAACAAAATGCTATATTTTGCTTAATATATACAATATTTTCGTAATAAAATTCAATTTATTAGTAGAAAAGCTTTTTTTTAATAATTTGACGTACATAGTTAGGTAAAACTTCACTATAAGGGACACATATTATGTACTGTAGATTAATCTACATATATCAGCTGGCATCTTCGTTCATGGTTTTTTGTACTTATCTAGTTGTGGCCCCAATAGTAAAGTTTAATGAAATAAAATAGAATGAAGCTGTAATTTTTATAAATTTTGATTTTAATTATTGTATTAGGTATTTACAATAACTAAAAAGTTAAACAAATTTTCGTAAAAGACAATAACTTATAAAATCAACTATAAAATAACTAATTACTGTGCGCCACGCTGAATAAAAAATTCACTGTAAATAATTAAAATTGTTAATAACCAATAATTTGTTTAACAAAGAATCCCGTAATTCTGAAGTAATAAATCCGCATTCGCTATGGTAACAATGAGTACTTAAAAAGCAAGCTTACAACATTTTACTGTTTTGTTTTTATTGTTTACCAGTTATTGTAGATTGCGTTGCCTCATTCTCATTCCTTTTTAGTTTATTTATTCTTGCTTGTCTGCTACGTGGACCAGTGTCACAAGACGCGAATAATAAAACGAATAAGGAGACGTTTTAAAACAAAATAAAAAGATGAAAGTGGCATTCCATGGTGTGGAGCGTAACGGCGTTCTTTGTCTGTTACTTGTTCCATCTTTTTCTCCTCTTGAAGTAGCGTCACTAGTTATAATAACGGAGTATATCCACGACAGCGCGACAAAATTTATATGAGCCGCGAAAAATATTTTAACTAAAAACTTAATAACAAATCTATTAATACTAAATGTTTAATAAATATAATTTATTATTCATGATTTTTACTTTCTTTTACGAAGTAAAAAGTAAGTATTGTAATCACGAAAAAAAAAAACTCGAAATTTTAACGGAAATACACCTTTTGACCTTCCCTGAATCGGGTCTGACTATTTTTGGAATGGCGTCTGTGTGTGTGTGTGTGTGTCTGCGCTCTACAGCCTACACTGTTGAAGATAAAATTATGAAAACTTTAAACATAAGATTTGTATATGCCTGGGGTGAAAACCTCCTATTTTTGAAAAGCATATTCAAACCGGAAGTGCATGTTTTTTGTAGTTTCTGCAATATCTCCGAAACGGTTATACTTGCAGTAAAAATAGTTAGAATAAAATTGAAAGATATTAGTATTCTGCACAACTTTTGTTTGAAACATTTCTTCAAAAAGTACCAGTTACAAGATCTTATCTTATTGATATTGCCATAGTTACGTAGGTATGGGAAATTATATATAATAAATCGCATCTACTATGCATGTCAATTGTTTTAAATATTCAAATATGTTGACATTTAACATTTATTGTTAGTTTCACAAATAAGTTTAGTGAAATAACGTTACAAAGGTTAGTAAATAATTTAAAATATTATATGAAAATATGTTGCAAGGTTTAAAGTTCATTTGAAAACTAAAAAATGTCCAGCCATAATAATTTTTAATAATGTGTAATGAATAATTATATTTTCTGTATATTACTATAGAATCGAACATTTTAAATCGAAAATACATATGTTTTTTTAGAAATCTGACAATAATCTAACTTTGCAATTTTACTGGACATAATGAATGATAATATTTTCTTATAAATTTAAACATTTTATATTTTAATTTATATACTATCAAATCAAAATATACTGACTACGTAAAAGAAAGTTTAGGACCAATACATGGCCGATGTTTTAATAGTTATTATTCCAATTGGTTTTTTTTTTAATTCAACCTTTTGCAATGATTGTCTTCTAAAAAAATTTAAAATTCTCATAGAAACAACTTTATTCACAGAACATAGATACGGTATACGTATTGTAATAATAAACAAGTTCTGGATCAGCATCCAGCAGCAGTAACCAGTTATAATAACGGAGTCGATGGTCTTACTTTTGAAACTTGGATGTTGCTTAGTTACCTTGTTATTTTTCTGATGACAGCCTGGACTGGATGTGGCTGAGCCGGTTTTCCTAGTGAACGTAGATATGAGGAATTTTAATTTCGTTATTAAATACGCGGTTTATTTTATATATGTACGTGCGGCATAAAATAAATACACATACACTTCTTTTTGTTGATTGGTTGATATGTGGGCGTGGGAATGTCTATTGCAGACAACGAAACCACTGCACAGGTACACAATGGATTGTGGGTAGCTGTACAAGTTTTATTTGAATTTATTTTATTGTTTGATATAGAAACTCAAAAAAAAAAACATTTCCATACAATAATTATATATAGTTAAGGTTGATTTTCGAATATAAAACAAATATTAACGCAGTTAAATTCGCCCATATTAGATTGTTTATATTATCCGGTACATAACATCGCTTTTGTTTGAAACAATATAATAAAAACCACTTCGTAGATTCAATTTGTTTCTCATTTCCTCTATTTGAAAGCAAATTACAAGACCTGCAGATATTAGTGTATTTTTTATATAAAAGCACGTTATAATATATTTTTCCCTTAATTGTCTAGAAATTATCCAAAATAAATAGTGTTTTTTTAAAATTTTATTGTTAATACAAATCTGTAAAAAAACAAGGTTTTAATCAGTTCTTTTAAAAACCATAACAAATACGTTTCCGTTCTCAACTAACAATAAAATTACAGTCATATGAAAATTTATATTTCCTCGCTCTATATTAAGAACGCAGAAAACATTTTAACTGATTTAAAACGTGTAAACGATAAAAATATAGAGCTGCGCATGCGCACCATACACGTAGACGTGTTGGAACGTGCGTTCGACATGCGTGACGCACCTGCGAAACGTGTCGAGACGTATACACGACACGTATACACAATATACTCATGCAAACTATATACATACAAAGAACCAATGCCCACACATTTTTCGTTGACTGCTTTGCATGTTTAATTCCCATTCCTATTTTTACCGTTTTTTTTTTTGTTTTGTTTTTGTTGGGCTAGGTTGGGTGCGCAACTGGCCCAAATGGTAGGGGAAACGTCTCAGCCATTCAGAATGATTCGCGCGTATTTACGTAAACAAAAGAAAATCGTATTTGACTTATTCTTTTGTCGTTTTGAGCTTGAGGTTTTTTATTTTATTTTTTTAACACATGTACAGATAATAATTTATTTCGTAGTATTCTTAAAAAAATAGTTAGTTAAGTTGATTTGAAGTATATGCTGAATTCATACGTCCATTTTTAAATCTCTTGCGAATATATTTTCTTCTGCATATTCTCTCATCATTTGCCATAATCAATATGTTATTTAAATAGCAAAATTTTGTTGGATTACAATTTCATACATATATTTTTATTACTACTTCCCTGCATTTACATATAATTCTAATCATATAAGTACCTCTTTATTATGTTTGCATAATTTACACTGAATGTCATATATATATGTATGTATGTATAAACCGAAACATAAATTATTTATAATTTCATGGTTATGGAATTTAATTTAATATTAATAATGAATTCTGCATGAATGCATATTGCAACTTGTATATGCGTATTATGTCATTTTTCTAAACAAGTTACTTCCACTTGAGAAACAATTAAAATTCTTTGCTGTGATTTGAAACATATCCTTGACCACAGAAAATCCTTCAAGTGTTGTGGTCAAAGGATTCAATTTAGTCACAAATGAAACAGATCGCTAAAATTTAATCTTATAGAGTTTCTGCTATTCGCGCTGCTAGTTGTAATACAGACAAAAAGACGCATGCGTACAAAACATACAAAGCGCAGACATTCGGCTGAATTCGGTTAGTATAAATGTAAACATTCGAGCTGAACAAGTTGGTGGAATATGGTGAAATGTTGCATAAATAAATAATGTGATATCTGTTGACACATTATCACTACAGGATTTTTGATAAGAACGTGTGACCATGTAGTTTCTTTTGTTTGCATATCTGGCTGTGGTATGTTGATGTTGTATACGACGCAGTTGTATAGTGCACAGGAAGGAAACAACACTGATACCAAAAACCATGGTTGCGGATAATGAATTTTAATGATTAAAATATTTGTTATTATATTTGGCTACTGTAACGTTACTTCTGGTTGTCGAATGGATATGTATTTTATTTAATACTAAACCACTAAATATCGCCAAATACTAAGTATTTAAAAAAAAACTTATAGCCATATTCATAGACATAATAAACCTTTAGTAAAAAAATCCTTTTATAATTCATTTACAATTATGTAGATACATGTATCTTCTTCTTATAAGTTGATAGTTTACTTGTAATTTAAAATAAATTGCCTGACTATAGAGTTATTGTCTAAACTGCATTAACAAATCTATTTCTAAATATCAGTTTAATATATTTATATATATATATTAAACGATTGATTCGGTCATTATTTAAATGTAATTTTGAACAAATTTAAAATGGTACTAATAATTTGTAAAAACATATTTAAGCATCAATTTATTTTTTGATAAACTTACTGATAAGTAGAAGATAAATCTATAAAGAAATTAGGTTACATTTTATATAGTACGTGGTTATGAACATGTTATGTTTATCTATGTGTATTTCCAATTTTTATCAGAATCACTCATTTTATAAGGATGTGGTTTTATATATTTAGACAAATATAAATTTTTCTTAGTATTTTTAATATGGTTATAGAAAAGTTTCCAATTTTAGTCATGTCAGTAATAAATTAATGAATTCATTATATTCCTAGAATTTTAATCAAATTATCAAATAAAACGAAAGAGCGTCAAATTAATGAAAGTTACGAAATATTTTTACAACTTCCACATTCCCAAATATACATAATTGAAAATGATTAGTTTCTATATTTTTTTCGATATAATACCCATTTTAATTGAACATCTGGATGATTGCAATTAACTGATACGTCATATCAACCTGCCAATACATATCGCCAGGTCAATATGCACGCCCTAATTTGCATAAAAATGACTATTTGCATAACAATTTTCATTCTATATGAGTGAATAATGTGATTGTATAATATACGCATATGTATATGACTCACATGTTGTTATCGTAATGCTTTACGGTAAACGTGACTTTCTGGGAAAATGTGTACTGTAAATTTGAAACCAATTTTATTGTATACTGCAACGCTAATTTTTTATTACTAAAAACTTTGATACGTTTGAAAATGTAATTGTTTTTGTGCAAACTTAACTATTTTATTTGAAGTTTCTGGATTTATTGTGGAATCATTCCAATGTGGAATCTTTTGTGTAGAAGTTTTTATATAATTTTAAAGGTCGCGTTTGTGAATCAAATTTTCTAATCTTCATAAATTATAACCTGTTTTTTTTTTTGTATTGAAGTTTTTTTTCGAGTTGACGTGTATAATGACGTTAGATAATTGTATGATATAATGATATAAAAATATCTGTCAGATTTTTTAGCGATCTAATTGAATTGTGGTGGATTACCTTGAAATAAGAAAAAAACAACAGCGTCGTTTTGAATGATTCGTTTTATTGTTATTATGATTGGATAGAATAATTTTGTATGGAAATTTATTTTAAACGTTTTATGAATAACAATCATGATTTATTATTAAATTAGTTTTTGTCCTCATGTCTAGATATTAGCATGTGATGAAGCCTTATTTTTCTCATTACTCTACTTGCTTGTAAACCAATTTTTAAGTAATAGAGCTTTTCTTAAAATTTGATAACATTTTTAAACAAGGCGAGGTTCAATCTTTGTACTGTGATATGCATATATGTAAATGTGTGGCAAAAGCCTTCTGTGCAAGCTATTCCGAGTAGCCTGTGTTATAGATATACGTTGAACTTTCCACGAGAAAATCCCTTATTTAGCTTCGAAATCAACTTTGAATCTTTAGAAACTTACGAGTAGTTCTCCTGCAAAATAGGTACAAGGTTCGCTCTTCTTTTAAGAGAATAAACAATGCCAAACTTATAAAATCAGTTCCGATCTCGTTGCCTATGGGTACCATAAATTACTTTAGAGATAGAACCAAAATGTCTAAATATACAAACAAAACAGCTATGTCAATGACATTGCAATGGCCGAGCAGTTGGTCAACCCAAACACCATAAACTTTCTTTTGAAAATGAGGCCTTTCATTTATCACATAATAAAAATGCAGGCATCAATGTTTTGAAACTTGTGTATGAAACCTATGTTTATATACAAGGCTCGGTCATGTGCGTTTTATTTTTAAAAAATAGTGGATACCAACCTTTTTATGGCTCTTAAAATAGCCCTATTTTTGTGGCAAATTACGCAATATTCGCGATATTGTTTATAAGAAAAACCAAGATATAATATTGAGATTTTTCTACACATAAGCACACCCCCAAGTCTATGTCTATAACGGACACATAGAAATACACAAGATGCTAACAAAATATACATACATTGTGTGCAATGCAACTGTTTGTTGATGCATGTGTGTTGTGCATATACCATAAACAATAAACATACATGTGTGTAACCTGTTCTTCGTTTATCGTTTGCCGCTTCGTGTATGCGTAGCACGGAATATGGTTATAAGTTGGGTACCGCTGATATAGCAAATTAAAGCGCCTCCGTCACGTTTTAAGAGTAATTTAAAGAGTACTCGGACATCGTGACTTGATTTTCAATTTTATGCGAATATACCAATTTTGTATTTTTAAATTATAAAAAATTAATTGAACAATTACAATTGCGTGATTTAAACGTGTGCACAACCTAAAGTAGCTCTAGTAATTAGTTTTTAACAACAATAACAACATTATTTATAAAGTTATACTTTAACAATCAAATTCAAATAGAACAAGTTAGTAATGTGTTGATCACGAGTGTAATACCATTAAATTTTGTGATAATCTAAGTTTATTAGAACTTATAGTACATAAATAAATAACAGTCTTTGTGAAACTGTGAGTTTAGTTGGTATTCTAAATGTTACTCCAACAGTGTAATTTTATTTTCAATATTATTTTAAATATTTTGTACAAATGAATGATTTCATGAAATTTAAGTCTTCTAAATTCTATTATTAATATTTAAACGTGATTCAGGTATTTTGTTCAATTTTTTGATTACATATATTGGCACTGTGATTAATATTTTGAAAAATCTTGTCGAAGAACTTTGAATGATACTATTTATAGCAATATTTTTATTTTGAATATTTATTAATAAATGTCTAATGAACTCGATTCTGCTGATATGTACTCTGATATGAGTTTCATTAAAATATATTTTTCGAAATCATTCTGATATGTTATCTATCAGCATATATATATAATATATTACATACATATATTTAAAATTGTATACTTACCGTTATTTTATATATGTATTATCTAATCTAACTTTGTAATGAATATAGTATACAAAAATGATTCCTGGCGCCAGGTGATGTTTGCGTCTGCACTTATAATTCAGATACCATAATAACGAATAATAAGATAGGGAGCTGATACTAGCTTATCTGTTTATCAGGCAATGATTAAAAAAGCGCCAAACAATCAAAGTGGTTGATAAACAAAAAAAATACTGCAACCATCTAGTTATCTATATAAATTGTATACTCAATGAAACTATAACACTGATATAAAATGAAAATGTTAGAAAACTAACTACATAGATATATTTTTTTTAATCTACGAGTGAAAACAAAACGATTGGAAAAAATGAACAAATATTATCAAACAATGACCTATCAACAAGTAAACAAAAATCGAATAGTAATTGTTTATAACACAATTTGATGATGACATTGCTGTCTTTCAGTAAAAATGCGATGGCAATCTCCGGCTTTGATAGTAACGGCACCCAAGTGCTGGCCGCGTAACCGCTGTATGTTTGCGTCACGTACATCTTCAAGTTCTTGTAACGGTGAGACCTCGTCTCCGCAATGGTCAGGTCAACATCTATTTCTTCTGATGCCATGTAGGGGACACGGAGGCCTGTAAGAGTAATAAGAACTGTTATTTATTTCGGAATATCGACTAACCATCATCACAGGTGTGCACACGCGGAATGTGTGTAACTGTTCTTTTTGATCGCTTATTAATTTTGATGAGCCAGCCTGTTCAAATGAACATACATATATTTTATTGCTACTGCTTACGTTATCTCCAACCTTACTTCAAAGTGTATTGGGGCAGAGTTGAATTTAAATAATGTTATTGGGAAATTAATCAAAACATTCGGCGCGTATAGGCGGATCGGAATAGCTTGAATCGCGACCTTGATGTGCACTTAGGAAATCCAGAATGAGACAAATTGAGAATGTTTGGCTCAAGTTATAAATATTTAGATGTATATTTATGTATGAAATTTATAAATGTAAAAAACGTCACATATTGAATGTAGAAGAATATAAATATGGTATATCCTGGAAAATCGCGTCGAAAACTCTGGACCACTCATCATACATTTCCAGCTAAGGTATACAAAAGTGTGTTGGACAGTTTCCAGAAAGCACTCAGTCGTACACAGTAGTATAAACTTTTGTAAAATAAATGTTTTTTGAGACAACATGGCAATTCAGTGGAAATCTTTCTAACATATGAGAGAGTGTTCTAGGAAAATGTAATCGGTTTTTGGCAAAAACGAGCTCGCATCTAAAGATTTGTTCTCTTAGAAAAGGGAAATAAAAAGAAAGTTTTTGCGAATGTATTATAAAAGTCGATTTTTGCACTTTGGCTCTAAAAACTTCACTTTTTTATAGCTCAAGTTACAAATGTAGGTTTTTACTTTCTTATCCCCAAAAAAAAAACAAATATTTAATACTTTACGACGATTTTATAACAAACGAGAATATAATACTGCATAATACATTGTTAAAAAGAGTATTTATAATCTTTTAATAGTGAAGTAATGTTTATTGTATTTCTTGTTTTTAATATACCCAACATGATATTTATGTGCACATTTTTTACAGTGTAGATTTTAACCAACGAACACCGTTTTTCATTTGTTTTTAATGTATATAAAAATTTCCGTGTATTATTATGACAAGAATTCATGAAAAGCGACATAAAATTGATGATTCGTTAAAATGTATAATTATGATTGGAAATTACAGACGTTATAAATAACATGTGATGTAATTTCACTGAATGAACTCTGCTTAAACGACGATTTCTCTTGTAATTTACTGCAAAATCGTAAAAATCACAATTTAATGGTCTTACGACGAACGTTTTCATAAAATATCTTCTATAATAACACATGTATATTATCTAAAGATACTTTACGGTGTGAAGTGTTACTTTGTGAAGGTAATAACTATTTTTTTTTATAGCAAACCAGCGATAATAAATGTGCGAATTTACTTTAATTCTACAAAATTACATTACACCTGTTGACCTGCAACTAACCTAAGCATCATAAACGGAAATCGGACTTGTTATTAAAAACTGTGAAATCTTTGCACAATTATAATTTTCTGTTAGACAGATAATTTGCAAGGACTTATAGTTATTACTATTATTACATTAATTAGCAATAAATGTTTACGACTACTAGAATAGCTATAAGAATTTCAAAAATCGTACTACTTATCCTCATAGTGACAGGATTGTTTATAAACTATGACAAGTGCTTATTCCCGAAATAGCCTGTTTTATCTTTTGAATACGGGAAGCGGGGACTTTAGATAAAGTAGTTGCGGTCATATCATACCACACCATATGAGTGAATGTTCTCATCATCTGGTTATTGTTTTCATTTCAGTCACAGCTGAGCTGACAACTAATATGACCGAACTATGAACCCATCCCACTATATGGAGTAATATTCCATCATGCCTCAAAAAGATGCACAAATTATTATCGAAATATAATATCTTTATACAAACATAGTGTATTATCTCTGAATTGCTTTACGAAAATATCATGACGTTTTGTCATTGCTGAAGATAAGTGGTGTTATTTATAAATATAGAAGGTTTTTTTCTACCGGACTTCGGTCTCAGTTTCAGTGAAAATATTACAAGTATTAATGTTGTTTATGTCTACAATTGTTGAAGTTTTAATTTTATGTTGACGGTGTTTTTGGAAATGTTACTGATAAGCGACGTTGTTATTGAAATACGGAAATAAGTGGTTATAAATCAGTTATTGATTCAAAATTTAAATAATCAAATCAGATGTTTTTCACTTATTTATTCCAGATGTCTAAATTTAAATATAGTTTGCTTGGAACAAAAGTGCGAAGGTTAAAAATATCTAAAAAATTATTTATTTTAATTTTAATATGTAATATATACAGTCAATTTTACAATTTCATATGTTTGATGTTCTTAAACAAATTTGTCTACCATAGAAATTGATGACGCAAACGATAATTAAACCTTTGAAAATATTCGAACCATTATAAAATATATACTTAAAATTAAATTAAAACTTCTTCAAAACAATTATGGTTATGATAAAACAGTAGAACAATAATAGATCCTTATTGTAAAATTGAAACACATTCGTTGGATGTTTCATTTGTACTCATTCGTTTAGTTGATTTTTGTTTCTTCAATTTGAGACTTTTCTTATTCACTTTGCTTTTCTTAATCACTTTGCTTTTCTTATTTTCTTTACACAACTCTTTATACGGATTAACAGCTTGAAAAACCATTCGTGATACACTTGCACTTCGATACACATTTGGATCATGTTCTTTGATAAATTCTTGTGCTTTCTCAATCATCGTTAAATATTCAGACAACGTGACTTTGGATAACTGTGCTGGGGTCTCAATTTCTTCTGGATTTCGCTCTATTTGCCTCGTCGCCTCTGTACATTCATCTGTGTGATTGTCCAGTTGAGAATCTTCCATTTCGAAATCAATTTGCTTATCCAAAGTAACAATATTGCATTCAGCTTGGGGTATATCCATATTGTCATGTACGCAGTCTGGAATCAGTTTTCTCCAAACCCCATTCATACAGAGTCGTGATAACTCATCCCAAGAATCTGCTATTATGTTGGTTCCATCGTAGATATTAAACTTTTGCCAGAACTCTGCTATCGAAGGTTTGCCTTCTGCTTCTGTTTCTTGGGTTAAGAATGCAAATATTCGACGGTGATAAAAAGTTTTAAATGTAGCCATGGCACCTTGATTCATTGGTTGTAATAGTGTAGTAGTATTTGGAGGCATCCGAATTATCTTTACGTTTGGATGCAACTCATCTAGATGTGTAGGATAATTTGGTGCATTGTCTAGTATTAGTAAGATCTTAAAAGGAAGTTCTTCTTTAGAGCAATATTCCTTCCAAAATGGAACTGCATGGTTTAAAAACCAATCTGTAAACACTGTCCCAGTAATCTTACCGTTTCTATTAGCGTACCACGATACTCGTAAGTCAATTTTAGTATAATCTTTCAACGCCCGTGGACTCTCTGTATGATAAACAACTAAAGGTTTGATTTTACAATCACCTTCAGCATTTCCTCCTATAAGGACAGTTAGTTTTTCTTTAGCAGCTTTGTTGCTTATTGCAGAAGATTCATCGTTTTTGGATATTAATCCTTTGTACGGCACTCGTTTCCAGTGCAAACCAGTTTCATCGACATTGAAGATCTGTTTGTAGGTGTACTCACCGTCTTCAATTACTTTGTGGATGTAGTTGACAAAATTGTCTGCTGCTTCATAATCAGCATTTGCAGCTACACCTGAGGTGTTGAGAGCTATATTAAAGCGACGTTTGAAACGGTCAAACCATCCTGAACTTGCGTTGAACGTATGAGGAGCCATATTGTCTTCCTGGGTAGATTTTAATTCCTGGAAGTAGAAGATAGTTTAGGAAATGTATTATAATTTTGAATGAAGTATATATTTATATCTAAGTAAAGAATATGTTATCGGTTCAGATAAATCAAACGAAAGTATTACTTCTGGGGAGCAAATTTCTTACAAAAAATTATTATAAAACATATTTGGCCTTGCCTTGAAGATAGCTCTAGCTCGTTCCTGGATTAACATCATACTTAGTGGAAGGTTCTCATATCGTTGATCGTCTATCCAATGACATAATTGTTGCTCCATTTTTTCCATAGTAGCGCTTCGTGATCGATTCACAATAAGCGCACTTAAAGACGTTGCCGATTGGGCACTTGCAAGTATTTTGTCTTTATTATCTCTGATTGTTTTAACTGTGGTCGGAGCAAGTCCTAATTCGCGCGAGATTTGAATACCTTTTTGACCAGCATCATAGCGTTTCAGAACGTCTAATTTGTCGCCCAATGAAAGACTTTTACGTAGTCTTTTAGTTGGTGCAGTTCCTACACCGTGCATTTCACGTTTTGCACACATTATTTTACACACTCTAGGACCAGATCCACTGAATACTTGTTCGCGCTTGCGTGATGGCAAATGTAACGCTGCGACCGACGTAACATCGAAGACCGCTAAACAGTTACTGACGTTAAACGCGGACTTTACCTTGAATGACTAACGACGTTACATCGTAGGCAGCGCTTCTCAAACTTTTCTAGTAAACATTTTCAAGGTTTTCAACTTCTCGCTATTAACTGAGTCAAGTTTTAAAGTGAGATTGTCAGCTCTTGCTTATGAATTTAAATGTTAATTCTTGTTTAGGTAACATAACAAGTTATTTCTGTAGGTATCATTGACACTTGTAAAAGAAAGTTATTTTGTATAGGCTATTATTCCGTAAAAGTTATTTAATAATTACTGAAATATTAGAGTATAGCGATAGAATATGTTCGATTACAAATTAGGATAGCCACTGTTGCGCTTTCGTAAATCAACTCATTCTCATCATTATCTAAATATATGTTTTGAGATGAAACCGACTAAAGGCCATTTGAGATCAAGATACGTTATCAAAGAAATAAAATACAACTAAAAGCACATGGTACAAAATACAAAGAAACGCAAGTAATTCTTTACCAATGATAAGAAAACAATTGTTATCATTTTACGTATCTGTGAATAACGTCATTGTCCTCAATGTGATATTTGCACTGTTCCATTGTTTGCGATTTTTTAATATCTTTATATGCCTCTTAGTATTTGGTCAAATGCTGATAATCTCAACACTCACGCATTTGTCTACGACTGATAACGATTACACGTCTTTTTCTGCAAAGCTTTTTTCGGTTGGTTTTAGTATTTGTGTACTGAGTAACGCAGATTAACTCCTGGCGACTCACAAAGCGAAAAATAATTGGGTTACATATAATAATGTTATGAAAATGTATACATTTGCGTATTTTATTGTGCTTTTCTTTTGTCTTTATACAATTGAATCCAAAACGCATTCTTTCCTCCTAATAATCAAAAATTGATAATAGCTTATGTATAAAAAATAAATTGACTCATATCTGTGTACGAATACTTTGTTTTGTATATATGTGCAAATTTAATAATCAATATAAATAAATAAATAAACAAATCAAACTAAATAAATTGTATGATGTAATAATTTGATATCTTCAAAGAAGTACTAAAATAACACGAGA
The DNA here is from genome assembly GCA_018344505.1 of Nebria ingens riversi. Taxonomy (NCBI): domain Eukaryota; kingdom Metazoa; phylum Arthropoda; class Insecta; order Coleoptera; family Carabidae; genus Nebria; species Nebria ingens. The sequence continues at coordinate 278,730 of JADQWA010000017.1, read as the reverse complement.
TTGACAACGAAAATAAATAGACATACATATATCAAACATTTTTTTATTTCGAAATATTTTACATCAAACGAAATGTACTCTTGATAAAATTATCAATATCGTGGTTCCTATCTGTAATAAGCAATACTATCACAGTTTATTTTTTTCAGGAATATAAACGTTTTCACTTCGATATACATATTTACTGATTATTCTTCAGCAAATACGAACATTTTTCCTGTACATCTGCTACGTAACGTATATAGGACGGCGTCTTGTATTTTACTATCGATAAGTGGTGTATTACGGTGTTCAATCTTCGACAAACACTTCAATACTTCAAATTTATAAATTCATTTGATAAGTTATCGATATTTTGTTTAAATGATATTTTTTAAACTCATGAAATGATTTAATGTTATTATCAGCATTTCAATGCATGAACAACAAATCCCAATTGATTTGCACTCGACTTTTGTAACGTCATGGTCAGTTTTGTAGTTAACCGGATTTTGAAGCTTATCATAAAATGATGGAAAAGCATTTATTTTAAATATGTGCCTTTAGGAGGTGTTCTTTTTGAGCTATGACTCTTCTAATTGAGACATTATCTTGATTTCCTGATATTTTTAATAATTGAGATAAACAAAATGTTTCATTGAATGCTGTGTTTAGTAGGACAATATTAATCTTTTATCATTAAAATCAATTGGGATAATTCCGGAACCATAACAATGTTATCTTTATTAATTGTTTATGGGCATATGTATATGCATTAAATTTGACACATATTTAGTTTAAAACAAATTCTTATCTGTAGCTGATAGAGCACATCAATTTGATTGATCCAATTTGAATGAGACACTTGGTGCAATATATCATTATTTATCAAAAATTTGTAATTATATAATTAGGAATCACCCGATAGACGCTGTCTTATCAATGTTGACTTAGTTCCTTTGAGTGTTTGCTGTGTTTTAATAACAGGTATTCGATTCGAAACTCGTACGATATTATCAATTTTTGATAACATTATCGTTTTGGTTACAAAAAAAAATTAATTGAAATTGTTATAATTATACATTTTTCATTTATAGATATTGGTGATATTTAAAAAAATTATTTAAACGGTAAATTTTGTAAATTCATTCACTCATTTAATGAAATACTACATGTAGGAATGTGGAATATATTTTCACTATATAGTAATGCATATCGGAATTAATTTATAATTTCCTCCGCCCTTCCAGCAATAAACCATTCAAGTTTATATGACATTTAACAAATATGTATAGAACATTCATGTAAATAAAATTATTCACCATTTTATTACATTACGATTCATAAAACGAAAATATCCATAACTGACAGTATACAGATGACTACGTTAACATGAGTAAACACATCTGATGAAACATGATGCCGCCAAACCAAGGTCACTTTGACTTTCTCATTTTATACGATTTTGACGATGATGGCGTCTCAAACCTACATGAATTGAAAATTATGCAGCAAGTGCTACTCACTCGTTTGTCATAAGCATTTGGAATGTAGCATTAATTAGTCTTACGCGTACATATCTTCATATAGTAACTAACATATTACTTAATATTTATTCATAAGAAAATTTACAATATTAGTGACAACAAATGGACTTGCAACATGGAATTATTGCTGAGCAAAGATACTTTTTTAGTGAAAAGTGTTCTTCTATTTATTTCTATTTCCTGAAATATAGCACTGATTAGATTTAAAATGCGAGTGGATTCAATCGAGCACCTACACTATATATGTGCCAAATTTTATTGAAATCGATTTAGAACTTTCAGAGGAGAAACGGCGACAATATTTCGTCTTACGACTAGCGAGCGAGCGACCAATATGTTAACAAATAGATGACAACTAATAATTTTCGGAAACAGAGCAATGTGTAATAATATTTTAAATCCGTAAATGTTACAGACAAAATATGCAGAAAAAAAATTTAAGCTCTGCTGTACTAGGTATGGCGAGCTCACAATGTATAGGCAATCAATTGTGCTTTATATTGTGATGTCATCGTTGCAAGGTCTAGTTCATGTGAATTCGTAGATTTTAAATACCAACTTATTACACCGTGGGATCGTTACTTTTACGTCATTGTTTTATACGTAAGTCCAACATTTAAATTTCTCATGCCATGAAGATTTAGATCAAAGATACTATTCAAACGAGATGGTTTTGTTTTGAATAATTTCAAGCTGTTCTTGTTTGTTGAAGATACGTTACATTTGCATATAATGAAAACTAATTAAAACAAAAATAACCCTCCGTTAATATTATATTAGTGCAAGCTGAATACATTCAGTGATTGTATTTTAAAGTTTGCCGGTTTGAAAAATAACTGTTTATTTTTTGATGAATCATAATAAGTGAAAATAATTTCTGTTCCATAAATAGGTTTATGTGGGTGATTTTATACAATTATCGTGATATGTTGACTCCTACTTGCTGTGATTATTTATTGTAAATATACGTTTCAATGTTTGTTATTTCCCACATGTTTTCAACCATACGTATATTTATGATATGGGATTTACAATCATTACAAATTAACAGCATTAATAAGAGAAACAAATTAATTAAAATAATACATTTGTAAATTATTTGGATATATTTACAGCATTGAGAGAACATCAAATAGATAATTAGCTAAATTTATGTAATTAATAGAACTCCATTAGAATGTGCTTTCTATAAATAAATGGATAAATAGGAATGAGTAGAAGAGGAAATTGTTGAGTGACTATATCAAAATATACATGTTGTGCCATAAAAAGGTAATTTAAACATTCCCATTTAATGGATTCTACCGACATATTCGTGACACAAAACTGGTAAACAGCTTATAATTTTAGAGGTCTATATAATATGTCGTCATTGGTCAAGAAAATTTAAAAAGTGCTCTAAAATTGTATACTATTTACTGAATGTTTAAAAATTAAAAAGTTGGGTCCATTCATAACTTAACCATACGAAAGTAATTAATACTCGGTCATTTGAAGACTCCTCTTGGATCAAACAACAGCCTACAAAGATTGAATAATGCATATGGAGTACTTGTTTGGTCAATTACGACCACAGCTATACGAAAATTCCAAGAAACTTGTTATATTTAAAGCAGCAACGCCACTCGGCGCTGTGTACTATATAAACAAGACTAATAACTTTCCATTTCGCAATACAAAACGTTTTTCGCAGAAAACGAACGTCCAGCTGAAGAAGGCGGTAGGCTCTAGTGCACCGGCACCGGCATCAGCATCGCTCACGAAACCAAAACAAAACACGAACGAGAATATGCACCTGGCGTTCAATAATATTATTTATTTCTCTTGCATCCTGTACGTGTGTTTGTGTGCGTGTTTGGATGATGGCGTCAGTGTAGAGTTTGCGCACTAAGTGCAGTGTTCGTGACACAGAGTGTACGGCTGCTGGCCGCCTTCCAGGCCGGGGTTTGCACACTGTATGACGTCACACGATCAATGTGATACCAACGTCCTTTTCTATCGTTCGTTGTTGTCTTCTTTTCGATTCGAGTTTGTTGATATACGTGAGCGACTCGCTTTCCAATACGGTCCTTTCCTATTGAGTAAGGATAGTATTTGAACCCCTAAACTAAACAGTAATTTATGTTTGATATGGTGGGCGACGCTAAAGATATTCAATCAAATTATTTGTTGATACGAAAATTAGAACAATATTTTCAATACATGTTCTATGGCATCTACAATTTAGTAAAGCAAAACGAGGATTTATGAATCAATAGTTGCTATAGGATATTGTAGCCAAATCTTGATACCATTATCCTAGACCTAGATTATTGCCGCATTCTTCCATTCTTGTCCTGGTGGTTGAGGTTGGATCACGTGCGTACCAAACTTGAATCTCGAGCTCACGTGTGGCACGCCTGGACGTGATGCAGGCGCAGCTACTATGTGCTTCCTTCGTTGCAAGGATTCCTGAACAAACAGGATCGAACTGGTGTGCGACGGCGCACTATACACCATTGCAGGATTGGCATCAGTTACATTAACAAAATCCCGGCGTAGCTCGGTTCATTCTCCTCCCGTAGTTGCACAAAAACAACAACTTCGACATTACCAATCCAATAATATATATTGGTAATGAACAAACGTATCTACAACGACAATAATGACTTTTGGGTTCAAAGACACTACTTATTCAGCTTCTGAAAAATAATATTCTGCCATTGGTTTTCATGGCATGCTCAACTCTAGTGCAGGAACTAAAAAAATTTAAAAAAACTACCCACACTCCTCCAAGTCCACCAAAAGAAACACATTTGATTTACTGCGAGCAGTTTGAGTTATGGTATTGGAAATACGTGAACATTTTCTGAAACACATGGGCACTAGACAATAAAAACTTGTGCTTTTATCAAAATTGCTAATATGTGGTAGTAAAGATACACATCTTTTCCACAAGGTATAATATTACCTCATAAGATGAGGAGAGAAAATTTAGAGCAAAATTTATTTTTCTTTCTATTTTGAAATATTTTCTAGCTATCGAGTCAATGTGGGACCATATTTCATATATGTACTTCCTTTCGTTAAACAAAGGTGTGTTTTATTATCACGTGAGGTTTTGGGGAAATAGCGTGCAGTGAAATCGCGTGTTTCTAATGGAATCTTCTTTCCTACTTTACTGCGAAAATGATAAGATATTGCCCTTTGCTTTTTTAGTTCTTTTTCTCATTCGTTTCCGTCGTTTCATTTTCTTTGGTTATCCGTGTAAAAAACAAACGTAATTTATTCGTGATGCAAAATAAAAATACACTTCTGAATATATATTTTTTGTTTAGTAGGATATGATATGAATTAGTAATAGAGTATGAATACTTGTAGGAATAATGATTTATCAATATAAACAGATGCATTACTTAATTGTCTCTAAATGTTTGTTAAAGCTATCATGTATCTTGTTTAGCATTCTTGAATTAAACATCAACGTGTCTTTGAAAACTTGTGCATATTTCGCAGATAATGATACATTCATAGTTTGATATTCCGGTTGTCTCGACGGTAAAAGGTGTTTTTCAAAACATATATTGAATGGTTAGATGATAAATGAATACAAATTGCATGGTTGAAGGATGTATTTGTTCAAACAATACAAAATAATTATAGGCAAAACACATGTATGTATATTTAAATTTTTATTCAATATACATACATACAACATAGAATTTTCTACATTTAATCATAACATCATTTATCATTGAAATTTAAGATCTAATATAGTAAATGTAATTATCAATTTGAATTTGATGCCAACGTATTTGGATGCTAGTAAATATTAAATTGCTAATATCAAGGTTATTGTATTAGTTATCAAATATCCTATCGTAAATATCTTTATCTAAGTTAGGAAGGAACAGAGTAAATGTGGAAGATGCACGTAAACTGTTTGTCGATATTTATCTATTCCCAAACTTTAATTAATAAATTTAATTATTTCGAGGTAAAATGCTGTCTGAGGAGTTTGTTTTAAATTGTTTATCAAAGGTTAAACACTTCTGTTTCACACGTGCAAATAGTTTTGAAAGTCAATGAAATTTCGTAACCTCAAGAGAAATTTCACTCGGATCAGAAAATATTACAACTATTTATGTATACAAGAAATTGCACTAGTAACACGATCAACTATAAGAGTATACGTAATTTATTTAAATATTTACACATATTTAACCATGGACTTTGGACAACACATTCATTATTTATTCAGTTTGACAAACTCTATTTCCTAAATTTGTTTATAATTTTATACATAATACAAAATTTTTCTAAAAATCATCCAATCATCATTTTCTAGGATTCTAGTAAATAAACACTAAAATGTTAATATCTTCAAGATCTATAATTATAGTTAATAAAAACTTAGAAAGTGTACTAGGTTGTTTTGATTTGACAATGTATGTTCACTATTTTATAGTGCAAGTGACGCTATTGAAGTATGGGTAAATGACATGATTGAAATTCGTTTTTAATAGGAAATTTCGTTCATAAATCTGTCTCCCAAATTCCCGCCTGTGTCCAGTAATATGATTTAATATTAGAGCAGGTGTTTCGTAACGTAGATATTTATTGGTCAAGGCAGGATGTATGACGAATGAATGTCGAAAAATGTCGGCATATCGTTAGCTCCTGTCGCGTGGAGGCTGCAACGACAGCATATCAGTGCCAAGAAAAATCTTCAGTTAAAATGTGTGAGTAGTCGAAAATAACATTCCGTTTGCTTCTCTTCACGGCCGTAAGTCAATGGGACAGAAACCAAAACCATCAGGCCACAGTTAGCTCTACTACGAGACGACCAATACCCATTCATATTCTGTTGGTTGCATATGACGAGATGAGGACTACCTTCCGTTGCCAACATGCCTTCTAACATTGCACTTGAGGTACGCTCGACGCTATTTATAGACATAATGCGACGCTTGACGTCGCCGCCATGCAATTCAACGCCCGTACACTCAGAGGCGGCAACATATGTTTCTCAGAAATAGAATTTTACATACACACATGGCATATTTATGGTTGTGTCGAGACTTTTACCAAACATCACTCGTACGCAGTGTTAATTTTAAAATATTCTTTACTATCGAACCAACAGAATTAATATAATTTTTCAAAAATGTGTTTTGATATCTCCGTAATTATTACTGATTGGTGCTTTATTTATTATCTTTAACAAATGCACGTATAATAGATAAATGGTTTCACGTTTTATATTCATCATCCATATCTGGTTTTTAATTAAGTACGATTAATCATCCACAAATATATACATAGCTTGTTTTTAATTTCCGTTTCTCTGACTGGGGGTACAAGTCAATTTAAATTAATTATTCCTTCGATGAGAAATCTTACTTTGTTGAAAATCCCATTTAGATGAATGGCTTCCAAAAGTATCCAAGCATGATGAAGAACATCTGAATTCGGAAGCCAAACTGTGTGACGCTTGACGAGTTTTTACCAAGTTTACAGAGGCATTCAATCAATTTGAATCAGATTGTCTTTTCACAGTTCGTAAAAAATGAGAACAGCATTATCTGCTTGCAACCATAAAAGAACTGAATTGCATTTGCATTATGTATAACGAATTGACTTGTGGAATAGTTCTTGAAGAGTTTTTTCTTTAGATAATATAAAAGAACATGTTCTATTCTTAATTGCTTTTTAATAAGACTTTGAAGCCTTGTGCTGGCACAGTAAGATAATTGCAGCAACAACATGCGTGTGTTTATAGAGACAAATAAAAAAATAAAAACAGTTGAACGTGGTATGTTATGTGCTACCTCCGTGAAGTTCTTGGATACGTCCAACTTGGAACAATGTTCCAAATCGTTCGAAAATCGAAATCTTATATATACGCTACCAATTATTTTTTAGAAATTACACGTTTTCTCCTTATAGAAGATACGCAAACTTACGTATACGAATCTAATAATATTTTTTATAGAACGTCATGCGTAACTATTGGAGTTACGTTTATGTAAAAATTGAAGAATAGGCTCTTTGAGGGTCCAACCAATCTTAAAATTAAACCTCATTCAATATGAATAAATTGATTATTATTTGAGTTATCTCATTTTAAAAACTTTGAGTAATTTTCGTTGAAACATCTCAACACGAATAATTATTTCTGAGAACTTGATAACAACTTGAAATACTATTATAAATAACATAATTGTAAGCTGTTTTATCTACATATGTTGTATATAAAAATGATTTCTAGAACCGAATCATATCATGCGCGTTGTCAACATTGTATCAATTTAGTATGAATAGGAGTGCAAAATAAATACAGATGTATATTTAACTAATAAATGTTATCAAATTGATAACTGAAATCAATCTTTAAAAAAATATATAGGTCGATCGATAAGTATTTAAAATTTTATATTCGAATATAATTTGTGAACTTGAAAAACCTAGAAGTTCTATTTGAAACGTTTGATAATGGATTGGATGCACGCATCAGCAGAGTCCCTCTTGAGTCAATCACATCACCCAGCCCCAGCGATTACTTTGAATTCAGATGATTTATTTCTGTGGGTACGTGACGTCAGTCCCACACACAATTATTATTAGAAATTGTGTGGCCATACATACATATATTACACATTCAGCTATACCCGAGCAAAGGCTGTTTCGACTTTCTGTTCTCGTTTCTGTTTCAGAAGCGAGAGACGATCAACAATGAAACACGTTCGTTATAAAACGGTATGACAACGAACGTGCCTCGAACTCTTAACAACCTCATCAACTCCAACTTATATTCCTTTGCAACAGAAATGGCGTATCACTACCAGTCGGTGTTGTTTCATGCGGATGCGAATGAGTTTTTGTTCTTTTCAAAAAGAAATCATTATGGTCGTGCAAAGTTTTTTACTTTCACAATTTAACTGTTATTTACCGTTATTTTTAATTGTGATCGAACAACGATTATCAAAAAATTAAACAAACGGGATTTTAATACAATCTTAGAAGGGCAGAAAAAACTATTACGAAAACTCCAACGAATGTTATGCACATAGAAATCTTAATTTCTTTGATGAATTAATACAAAAAACATTAAATGAAGAAAACTAATTTGTCCATTTTTGTTTTTTAATTTCTGCACTCGTAATTCATTCGCGGAAACAATTGAGCATTTATTTATTATCTTAGTTATTACTGTATATGATAGAATTTTCTCGTTATTACTTTTATCTATGTGCATACATCAACAAAAATATTCATTTTACGAATTGGTGTTTATTTGCTGTACAAGTTGAAGAATTACTTGTTGAACCTATTGAATTCAAGTTGAAAACACAATTATTTTCGCGAATGCCTATGTTATTAATAGAATTTGTTTATATTTACATGTATACATATAAAACATTTGGCACATATAAAATACTATTTGGGAAATAAATGTGAAATGAAATTACACTCGACAAACATATATAATTGGTTTTGTGTTTGTTTACGAGGTAGCAATATTCTGTTTTATGTTTCATGTGGGACTGTGCAGTTTTTTTTTAAGTCTATCATAGATTTTCTTGAGTTCATCCGTGTGTCATCAGTAATAGACACAAACACAAAGGAATAGCCACAAGCAATATTTATACAGTTGCTGACTGCATTTTCGTAATATCAATAGATCGAAGTTTGTGTATGATAATTTTCGTCAAAATAATCTTTACCATCAAATGAATGAATTCCAGTAAAAATATACAAATGGAGATGTAATGTATTGATAAATTCAATTTTGTAAATTTCTACTTATATTTATAGAAATAGACATTAGGTTTTGTAATATAGGTATGTTTGTATGTACCTAATAGTACATATTGATTGTCATCCGTCATCAAGACTTGTAATCATAATAATAATAGAAATAACTAGCCTTAAATGCTATTATATTAAAAACACACACATATGTATATACAATGCGTCCTTCTTGTGAAGGTGTTTTTGTTCTAATTATACCATGGATACATACAAGTATTTAACATCAAAGCAACATGAAATATTCTAGGAAATATTACTTATAATTTACATATGTATTATGCAAGTTATATAATGTTGGAGTTTTAGTTTATTATTTATGGTATACAGCTTGAATGAGCTTTTATAATATTAAAGATACTCGCATATTACAGACGAGTCTAGGCAAGTCAGGTTCAGCTCAGCCTAATCCAATAAAATTGCAATTGTAGTACCTTCTATACGAGCTTATTAATAGAGAGGTACTCAACGATTTTAAGTGCGCATATAGAATATTGTGAAATGTTAATAAGAATACAACAACAACAATAAAATGTTTATATTCTTTTAAAGCTGAAAATATCTAGGTTTTCTAGAATGGTTGATTCCGATTTGTGCATGGCTTGCATCATACCCCACGCTAAATAATAAATGTCTTTCGGTGGAGTTTTATGTAGGTATATTTCCACTGTAGGATGGAATACTTATTTATTAATGAAATATGTCTGAATCCCATCCTGTCCAATTGGTCTATGCATGCACTATCCTCTTCCAGAGTTCTGCGTTTCGTAGTAAACAAAGTCCTGCGCGTCAGCCTGAACGATGCCAGGGCCACGGGCCTGGCATCCGACTCGGGCAGGCAGGGCGAGTTCAGTGCCACTAGCTATAGGGGTGAACGTCGTATGTCGCTATCGATCCTAGCGCTGCAACAGCACGGCACGGTGCCTAACGTTCACTGCACCCTAGTTGCTATAGTATACTACCCCTCCACCCTAGCTATCACACGTCATCACACATGATGTATGAAATTCATGTATGAAGCGTAAGCGAATAATAACAAACTCATCCTTAAGTGTGTTATTCAAACACAGACATGGAATCGTACTTTGTGCTCAGAGTACTCTAGATTTAAAACCGAACTCAGCCAATCGGTATGCATGTATAATTAGACTAGTGAAGACGGGTCACGGCGATTTTCATCCGATACTTAAGCGGCAAATTCAAATGTGTATGTACTGTATGCAGCACAGAGAGCCGACCGCCTTAGCACGTTTTGAAATTTACGGCGAGACGTTTGTTTACTGCGTGACGTAAATGCAGTTCGAGCTCGGTGCTCGCGCGGCTATTATACCTAAATGGAATGTTCTGCTAAACGACATTAATGTCAAGCCAGCACGATCGAAAATGTATTACGAGGGTCAGCGAACAAACTATTTACTCCCTATAGACTATTCCATCTAGATTTTACATGAAATTAACCACAGCTCATTCAATTTTTTATTTAATACGCTCTATACTTATGTTTATACATAAAACACAAATAAAAAATAGATATCACTACTGAACATTTTTTACTGTTACTCAAATTATTTCTAGATCTAATATTAATTAAAAAAACATCTGCAGTGTCACGCACTGAACTTTTTTATACGTAGTAGGATATTTTGTGTAAATAGGACATTAAAATATATATATATATATAGGTATAGGCAATGTTAATCTTATGGGGTTTTTTGTACAATGTTTCTACAGTTTCACTTACAACTAATTCAGATATTTCTATTATATCTCATGGTTGTACCAGTTTATGATTGCAGTACAGAACCTTTTCTCTCGGCTATGCGATCTTATCTTTTCTTAGGTTTTATACCTGTGCGACAGATAGTTTATTAAAAAACTAATATTTAAATAAATCTATTATTATGTTATTTTATTTACAAATGCATACGCAAATTTAAAAAATACTTGAAAACAAAATTTGAACGATAAAAATCGACTAACATTAAGCGAAAATATTTAACATATTTAATGTGTTACAAATGCATTAAAAAAATTATTTCCGCTAAATATATTCCGATTTTTATGATTCAAATTTGTTTTTCAAGTATTCTTGATTTTGTATCTAAATTTAAAATTTGTTTAATGCATTATTTAATTTTATAGAAACTATTGTAGCCGAACGAATTTTAATTTTCAAATGAATTTCGTAGCAAAAGATTTATGTAAACTATAATATTTAAATGTGAAATTATTTGAGTCATTTCCGCTAAAATCTTGAGATCAATTTTTTTCATGATTACAAAACAACACTAAAATATAATATTAAACAATACAAAGTACCTCTATTACACAACACTTTTGTCGATTAATTTCAACTATAAAAAATTCTATTTGGTTGATACAATTTCCCTTATCATATAAATTAATCACCAGAATGTTTTTATACGTTTTTTTAGAATTTCAACACAAAAGCAATGATAATAAAAATCGCGCAAGTAGTTAAAAACAAATTATAAAAATAGAAATATGAATTCAATAAAATATAATTGAATTTCAAATTACAGTATTTTTAACTTTTATTATACAAATAAGTATTTTTTATGAATAGTGATTCAAACTGATTCACCTATGTATGTATATATTTTTTTCGATTATAAAAATATATAAGCTTCAATTGTATTGTTTGATTTGAATATCAATTTGGACGGTGATGAAATTTGTGTAAACACCAGTGGCGGTTTAATCCTCCACCTCTACAATTTGGCGTGCGGTAGACAGGCTCAAGAGGCGGCAATCAAATTGGCAGAATGACTGGTATATAACATTACGTAAAAGAGTAACACGAACGTAAAGATTCTGTGAAGTAGGTCACCAAACACATACACACTCATGACGAATCAACATTGTAAAAATCTATTTCGTTTTTATTTTAGTTTCACATACAGATACACATCACAAGTTCAATAAACTCTTTACTGACTGATGTATTACTTTCTGATACAATCTAATATTTTCTCACACCTCACACGAACACACTTCTGCAATAATATGCATATGCGTTTATGATTGCTAGTATTAATTATTAGCAATTATATATTTTCGTATTTAGGTGACGTCATCACTGTGTGTCTTTGAGATGTTCGCTTAAAAGTGTACTAGGGTATATTTAGCGACTAGATTATGTTCATAACTGCGATGAATGGGATTGAATGTTTGTATGAATGGACAATTTGTTAACTAGCACGTTCGTTTCGCGTGTGTGTTTAATTATTCCCCATCACAACAATGGGAATTAATGCGTGCTATGAGAAGTGGTTGGATTGGATGGTTGGTGTGGTATCCCGGTTGAAAACGGTGACTCCACATCGCGTTCATTTCAGTTTGGTCGGTCATTAACTGTAACCATACACTGTTACAATAACCAACCAACTGATATACATATATTATGAATGTGTAACAACTTTCCATCATCGTGGTTTCGGATCACATGGCTAAGAATGTTTTTTTTTTCGAGCCTCATTAAAAGTAATTATAACGAAGTTTACTGACTAGACTGCATAAGTATTGCATTTAATTTGTTTTTAAGTGCATCACATATACATAATTTTGATAGAGTTGCATATGGATTGAGTCACATTCTAAGATGTATCCAACAACCTTGAATCCATCTACAGCCCTGGTGATAATGTACATATGTTTACAGCGATATATCATGTTCGTTTTATTAAATTCTGCGAAGTTTTAGGTCAACAGTGACAATGTATGCACGTTATAGTGTTTATGCATGTTTGCATTGTATATCATCATCGTCACTTAACATGACATTCTTTTATTATCATTTTACAACACGAGTGCTAAGCATACGCGATGTATATATGTATATGGTACATAGATACATACATATATATAGAGTTACATCAGCTTACGTTACCCGCCACCTACATTATATTCACTTTTGTGACGTGTCACATACAATATCTGTTCATGCACAACAAACAACCATGTGTGATAAATACATTAATACCTATGTACACCTTCGAACATAAGTCTTGTCCCTTTATAACCACCTAAAGTCTCGCAACCAGCATTGCCTGATTTTAATGCAAGTTATGCAGCACGTACAAAATGAGTTAAATTACGCTTATTATGGTAGGGATGGTCCACCCTACCATAATAAGCGAATGATATGGATTCACCTACGTAATTTAACTGATTTTGTACGTGCTGCATAACTTGCATTAAAATCATGCAATGCTGGTCGCGAGACTTTAAGTGGCTATAAAGGGACAAGACTTATGTTCGAAGGTGTACCTATAACACAAAAATAGAATATTCACATTATCTATAGTAGTCAAAGAATGATTAGTCACTTTTCCTAGTATAATTAAGGGTAAAGCTAATTAACTGTAAACGCTAGATTTATAGCAAAGAAATTCAGTTTTATTAATGATGATGTCCTTCACTATTGTTTACATCAGAATAAATTATATAAACTCCATGATATGATTATGGTATGGAATACATCATAAACATATCATCAGTTTCGCAATCATTTAAATATTGTACAGGAAGTGAATTTGTTAGCTAGAGGACGCTTAGACCATCGGCTCTATAGGACGCCCAAAAATGTGAAGGTCACACACATAGTAGCGTAACACATAATCGTGTCTTATAATGGACTGACGTCACAAATAGAATCCCATAATAATAATACGAAACTTTCCAATATAAATACTTGAGTAATAGCATATTTACAATTCAATTTCAAGTTGCTTTGTCATGCAAACAATTCAGGAACACATAAAAATACTTAATTTAACAATTAATTCTATTCATGGATTGCATAATATTGTTGTTTGTTTCCTTTAATAGAACATTGTTTATTATTAAAAGCGTTACTAAAATAACTAAAGAGGTAGTGCGTATTTACTATCCATGCACATGAAACGTTTTGAGTCTTGCAATATCCGAAATTGGGGAATAGGAATAACTCAATTTCGGAGTTTTCTTTTAAATGAGTTTGACTAATCAAATTACATTTATTCAAGATTAAAGATGTAGGAGCAAGCTCCTGCTGCAGCATATTAATTTCCTAATTGCGGCTAAATTTAATTTTGTAATAGCTGCTTCTAAATGAATTGTGGTAGATTGAAAAGGGGTTTTAGGGCGTGCCGGTTCTCTGCCACTGTTTGTTGATGTAATTTATTCCGTCCGCGACCTGAAGGAAGGTCGCAGCAGTGAAGAAACCGACAAGCCATCGCGTTTCATCAAACGAGACGAACATTAGTGTTTACGTTTGCGGGGCCTCCCAGTATCCGGGTCAAATTTAACGGTGACGAACAGCGAGAGAAGTCGCACACAACTGCGCAACTCGAACATACTGACCGTACGCCGCCCGAGTAAATGCATGCACACTAAAACACACACACACACATACATACAATACAGTAGAATAGAATAACATAACATGGGTTTACCGTCCAGCAGCATCAACGGTGTAAAGAGAAGAGTGAGATGCGCACGCAGTGTGTGTTATTGCATGTGACGTAGCTATAGTTGCCATTGGTCTGCCTTGGTGCGTGACGTCACTGGATGATAACGATTACTAACTGAGAAAACCACGTTCGACCGTATCGCTACACGCACGGCACGGCCGCTCAACCGTTGCTTGTTGCAACCGATCTGCTTGCGCTGTGCACCTGGCCGTGCCGTTGCACGTCGCGATAGTCGACTCTACCGCCGCCTGCCGCCGCTCGGTCGTCCGACACGCCACGAGTTCAGTTGTTCAGTTCAGTTATTCAGCAGATGCCGTGTTGGTATGATATTCCCGTTTCGTACCGCTATACGCCGCAATTCAATTTCAGTTGTTTAGTAGTCAGTCAGTCAGTGTGAGTTGTTCGTCTCTCTGTGTATTTTCGTCTTTTACTATTACTGAATAGCTATGTGCTTTCGGACAATGGCGTGGTTTGGTATTAAGTTTATACGATAAATATTTTATTTGGTATTTAGACTAGGTTTGAGTGAGTGTACGAGTGTGATCTAGTGCACAAACATTTTGCAAAGGAGTTACACAAATAGATGGTGAAAATGTCTGTGATGCAAATACAGCAGGCCAAGCGCCAGCATTGTTACTTGTGCGACTTACCGCGCATGCCATGGGCAATGTTACACGATTTTACCGAGGCTGTGTGCCGTGGTTGCGTCAACTACGAAGGTGCCGACCGGATAGAAATTGTTTTAGAAACTGCCCGGCAAATGAAACGAGCGCATGGTTTCCAAGAATCCCGGTCAGGACACAGTAAACCCCATAGATCCTCATCGACAAGCCACGAACACCAGAACGGTTCGACAATGGACGTAGTTGGTTTACAACAAACTTCACATGTTAGTAGTCGGCAGCCCCAACAAGCAGCACCGCATCACACGACTAGCTCAGTGGGTTACGCGACTTTACATCATTCGCGTTCAGGACTTTTGGCGGATTATGGCTCTCAGCCTCCTCCGCCGCCGCGAAGCGCTTCTTCTATGTCACGAAGCATGCAATCCCAACAACAACAACAACAGCAGCAGCAGCAACACAACACAGCAGCAACAACAACAACAAGAACAAGCAAATAATGACCACGAAGCAATGGTTTCTAGTGGCATGTCTCGCGCGACTGTTCGTTTGCCTACCGCTGCTCATTTAGCCGCCGCTGTTGCCCATCATGGCCTGCATCATTCTAGTAATGGGGGCGGCAGACCTAATTCAATACCGTCACAAGGTGCTGGACTTAGTTTAAAACGCGGATTGTCTAGCACTGACGACGATGATCACCACGGCCACCATCATTCGAACGGCGATATGAATGGCTCTAAGCGAATGATGGAGGAGCATAATAATTCGGTACGACCACCGTTAACGCGCGGCGAGAGCTTGCCGGCTGTGTCGCTTGCTGCACCGTTTGTTGCATCCGAACGTACTTTCAAACAGGAAAAACATCCTATTCGGACACCATCATTCGACACAGCTACATCTTTCAAACAAAACGGTGAGATTTTTAATTACCAAAACAACTCTTACGTCGCTTTTATTCATATCAATTTTGAGAACGAACGTACTTTAAATCTAATAACGTAACATAACTATAAAATTCTTCATTGCAAATACACAAACAAATATAAATCACTTCCTTATACTCAAAAATATTAGTATGCACTATTATAATTTATATATTAATATAATTTAGACTCTACTACCTTTAATTTCCTTGGTAAATATAATAGAAAAAGTACGTTAAAGATATTTTTATTTTATTTATTCAATTTAGCTTTGCGTTTAACTAAATAAAAAAATCATTTCACATGAATAAAGACAACCTGTCTGTTTTCGTGTATGAGTCTATCACAGGATACAGGTTGTCGTTTACAGACACATGATGACATAAACAGAGTTTAGCAGTGCATGGTATAAATGCGACTCTATAGTCTCCATCATTACATTTGCATAAACAGAATGTGTTACTAGGCAGACGTCACACGCATCCTGTCTATATTATACAGAAAGACACGTATAGTCAGACGTCATATGACATTCATTCGGCTAGCGATGTTGCCATATCCATTACCGCGTTTGTTCATTTACGAAACACAGTTCAACGTTCCCATTTCAAAACCACATATGGATATACATATGTATGTGTTTTTTATTCAGTGACGTAATGCTTATAATACTTTCGATCATAATAAGGATTTTAAATTTTAAATCAAAACGTTCAATTCAAATTAAATTTAAATACAGCTGTGAAGTAAACAGTTAGTACTTTAATTTTGTAATTGATGGGATTAAATACAAACACATCGTTAGTTGAAATTAGTATTAGTATAAAAATAAATAGTATATTTTTTACAATGATAACATGTTCAACCGATAAGTTAGTAATTTTACAACGTAATATAAACATGTAACGTCTGAATTACGTTGCGGAGATGTAACATGAGCTGAAATGTGCAAAAAGTACTACCATGAATCGCTTTATAACTGAAGTTGATACTATCGAAATTCCTGGTTACACATTGCTGAGTTGTTGTTATCGTTGTGTCCGTGATGACCCGTTCCAAGAACGTGATTATCATTTATTAGACACAACAAATAATAATGGTAGAATTGTGTGTGCGGCGGCTAGGCGCTTTCACTCGTGAATGCTGCGTGACGTCAGCGCCTGCGCTCGCACTGGCCCAGCCTAGTAAACGTAAACACATACTCAACCTGACTACCAACTGCAATGGTTCTCAATATCGTTCCTGTTTACCTGCACCGTGCGACCTTACACAACACGGCCTGCTTTCACATTCGAGTATACTTTGTGCCAAGATATTTTTATGATATTGTAAAAATACTGTTGAATCGATTTATCTGTTTGAGCTTATTTCGTCGGTCTCAAAACTCAATGGGCGCGATTCAGTGTTCTAAAAATAAATTGTTTTTTGGTCGGTTGAGATTCAGGGCCGGACTTCACTTGCCTCCCACATAATAATTCTTTGGGATATATGTCGCATTGCGTAACCCGTGGTATTAACCATTGTCTTCAAGGTATAATCAATTAGATATGAAATGTCCGCCAAAATAATTTATTCTGGTAACAATTATTTATAATTCGTACTACGGGTATATAAATAAATTCATGTATAATGTATCTAAATCATATTTGCTGAAACATGAGGTTAGTTTGGATAGCTTATTATATTTATATATATATATATATATATATATATATATATATATATGTATGTATGTATGTATATATATATGTATATATATGTGTGTATATATATATATATATATATATATATATATATATATATATATATATATATATATATATATATATATATATATATATATATATATATATTATATATATATATATATATATATATATATATATATATATATATATATATATATATATATATATATATATATATATTGAATATAATTCTTGACTTATTTGTTGTATTTGATTTGAAATGTAAGGCCTGATTTATACGAAAAAGAATTCATGTAATTTTTTGTAAATTAAATCCGAAGGACAGAAAATATTTGTGAAATAAACAAGCATATTTTCTGCCCTTGAGGTTTCATTTGCGAAAAACCACATAATTCTTCACAATATAAATTGGACACAAGATATTTTGATTCCACTGTACATTGTGTTCATGAATAATTCGCATGAAACTGAAAAAAAGCTCAGGGATCCATTATTCAACGAGTGACTCAACTTGAACTAAAAATGAAAAAAAATCCTCGTGTTTCTCATTTGTTTTTTCAAAGTTGCATACCACACAAGCAGTATTATATACTTACGTATACATAACGTGCATTTACCCATTATAATATTCAGGCATAATGGTAAAGCAGGTTCCCTACATACTTCACTAACACACACGCAAACACGCGGCGGTTGTACGTTGTATATCTCTCATCATACACATTAAAACAGTACAAGACACGGTGGGTTCTACAAAACCAGTCTTTCGCTTCAGGTACTTCGTGACCTTGTGCCGCAAGGGGTTGTTCTTTCTCACGGTCTGTCTCACTCATACACGCACAGCTTTGCGTGTACATATATACCGCACGTCTGCATACACATGTACCGCACAAACACCATTGTTACACGCCGAGCTTATCTCTAAGTTCCCATCGCTATTGTTTTTTTCTTGTTCGCTGACTGGCTAGCTTGTTCTTCAACTTTTTTCAGTTACCATCAGCTGATTAGAATTTCCATTGTTTCCCTACGTCATCGTATAGCGTAACAACAATTATTTAATCTGTAGATCGATTACGATAGATACTTAAGATACTTCTTTCATTGCTAGTATTGGAGTATTAATAATTAGTAGTGAATTAAACACGTAAAGATAAAAATGTTTCTTTATCTAGTCGATGAATATTTTCGGCTCAAAGATTGCGCGGTTAAAATTCGCCTAATTTCAATTCGATTAGTTTTGTTGCTTTGCAAGTTTTTAATGAAGTAAGGTGAAAGGAACTGTGATTTATAATCGTATTTGGTAGATTAATTATTGCTAGGTGTGTTAAGTGATGAATATTTAAATTATGAGCGAAAATAATTCGGTTTTCCGTTACTAAATACCGTTAGTCAAAATATGAAAGCTTAGCCTAAACCAGCATTCTATTTTCATATTTATTATACAACGTAAATGTATACGGAATTTCTAAGTTTTGTGTTATGTTCAAAGGTGAAGGTTCTTTGGGCACAAAAAAGTTCGAAACGTTTTCTTCTACACGTGTGCATTTACTTTTAATATGTTTTTTTTTTAAAGTATTTCATGAAGTTTTATTATTAATAAAATATTGAACCCTGGAAATTGTCAATTTTCATACGAGTCAAATTATTTATTTTAGAAATAAACTAGTAGGTAATTTCTATTTTTAACTTCTAAATTTTTTTTATTATATGCACATTGTAGTAAATAAAAGATAGTTTCAAATGTTTATCGCAAATGTCGACCATTTATTTTTAATAATAGGTACTCATGTCAAAGTTTATTTATTGCAAATGATAATTTGTTTTACATATATTTATGACTGCAATTTTAGATTATTAGTAAAATCAAAACTGACAAATTCCATCATTAATTAACTTATCAACATATATCTTCTTTTTGTTACGGAGAAGCAATAAAAAGTCGATTTTTTTACATAAATGATCCGCATTTATCTATTTGGAGATTTTATCTATAGATACAAAATTAGTCTAATTTAAATATGCTTCATATTAAAAATGAAAATTTTAAAATATTGCATACTATATGTTTCATAACTTAATAGTTTGTCTATAATAAGTTCATTAGATAGGTTAGTCGGCTAACTAATAACCATATCGTGACTAAAATAATTTTTAAACAGATTTAATAGAGCTCGCAATTTTTTTTTATGAATAAATTACAAACTATAGTTTTTTAAATCACTTTCAAATTACTACTAAATATAGGATGTGTAAAATGTAGATTACTATTCCATGCTTGGCCAATTTTACGTTATAATAATTAATTACTAAGAAATGGTTAAATGAAAAAGAAGCTTCGCTTGTTGTAGTTTAAAAACGGTGCACATCCGGCACAAACGAAATTCACCTATTTTTGCGGAGTACACCTGCCCAAATTCACGCTAGTAATTCAAGACGAAACGGAAACTGGTGCTAAATAATAAATAGGTTAGACGTTATACTAACGGGTTAGCCAGTATAATATATTTCTTTCATGAAACGGGCTTGAATAATATGTAGGTTCTTTGTATATCGAACATATGCTTTTTCTAACATCTGTTCTGTGTTTTCCACCTGCACAATTTTTCTTCAATTAGATGTTGTAAATTGATTATTTTTACGTTCATTTCGACAACAAAAAAACACAAGTAGTTATTTTAGTTACGCGAAAAATAGCCCCTTAGAGAAAATGGCAACGGAACAGCTGTTTGAAACGGTTCAACAGGAGACACTCATCTAGATGCTATTTTCAGCGTTTGCAAATCTACGTCAATTTATTTTTGTTGTTATATTTAAATTACAGCTAAAGTTAAACGTCTTTTATTTCATGCTATTATTATCTTAATTTTGGATGCTTCAGTGGTTGACACTCTAGTTAATATCTAAAGCTTTCATTTCTAATCAAGTAACTTAAACATATTTCAAGTTCAGCATCATTTCTTAAAATTTACGACATAAGAAATATATTTTTAAATTGTCCATCAATCAATTGTGGTACTGTGACATCAGTTGAAATAGTATGATGAATTAAATAATTATATCAAGTCTATTATAAAATAAGCATAATCGCATGTTCTTAATTATTTAATCATGTATTTTTATTTATAAATATTTTTTTTAAATGAATGCGCTCACAAAAAAGACCAATTCATTTGGTATTATTAACCTTTGTCAAGGTAAAATTTAAGTTAAAATGTTATTGTCCAGAGTTTTATAAACTTTTAATTGAAGTAAAAAAAAAAATACAATAAGTAATAATTACGTAAGAATGATACTTCCTTTATATACAAACTCCATGATAATAGCATTGAAATAATGAATAAACAAATAGAATAAAGTACGGGCATATTTTATTCCCAGTGGTTAGTTTCGCATAGATATTAAAGTTTCAATAAAATATATAATGTGTTGATATTTGATGTGTTTTTACTAAAGAAATATCTACATGATTTTATTCCACTGTTGAACTAGCAATATAGCAAAAAATAGATGTCTCATATATGTACTTCAAATATTCGTAAAGTTCTTAGACGCCTTTAGTTATTGAAAATTTCGTCGATAAACATATCTAAATATTCGCTTGGATGCAACAGTAAAGAGCGGGAATTTTTCCTATCTTATTATCATGAAACATGTGCTATGAGGCAAATTTATTACGTTTATCCTCTAACACTGAACGTGTTTATTATGTATTTTGTGTTATTTGAAGCGTAAACCACAAAGAAAGATGATACCATTCGCCTGCTGGCTACGATATTATGTCTGCGAGACATGGCAACAGCGCATGACGCCATTTCCGGAGCTGGAAACCACTTTATTTTAAAAATACGTAACGCTACAAAAAAAAACTTGTAGTGGTCACATTCTTGTGCCGAGGGCGCCCGATAGTCAGCCGAACGTAAACGATAAGTTGGCGTATTTTTTGTGGCGGTCATGCATACGGATTACGACGGTCTTTACGTCACGGAACGCATATGGAGGTCACGTGATCTGGTACGCGAAATGCCAAACGGTTTGTCTCCGTGTGTTTGAATGTTTACCAGCCGGCCTCATTTTCGTATGGATATTTGTAAATAAACACATGAGCAAAATATGAATTACTAGGAATAAATATACAATCATTTAACAACAGATGTTTTTTTAACTGGTTTAACTATGATATCATCTTTAAATATTTTTAGGAACGCGATAAAAATGATGGATTTTTGAAGGATATGTTAGTCATTATTTATGTATAATGGTTAATAAACTTCGTAGATTTTAATTTGAAATTATAGATAACATTTTACTGTTTAAATTTATACCGATATAAAACTATTATATTGCGCTTCAAAATTAAACAATTGTATTCATAAAATACAATTTGCTTGCACTTTTTATATAGCAAGGTTTGTTTTTATTCAACAGAAACTGCGCTGCGATGTTGTTAATCACTTCACTTGATTGCAGAATTGTGATGAATAATATAATGACATATCTTGAATTGTATATTCATTTATATTAGCTAACTTATAATAATTAGACAACATCAGAATTCTCGATTGATAATATAATTATAGTGATTCCATATTTTAATAGAATTGCTGACGCATAAAAACCAATCATTTTACTTTGTCGATGTAATTTTAATTTTTTATTATTTGTTATAAACATTTCCTAGAATAACTTTATAAATTTATATAGAAATGACATTGTTAAATGGAACGCCTGCGATAGTAAAACCGTATAATAATAATAATGAACATTCTATCGTTATCGCTAAACTAACAATAGGTCGTTATTATTGCTGATATTTGTGTGAACTAAAATTCTACGCAATTGAAAGCACACTAAATTTTTTTTTAATAAAAATAAATTTCGTGAGTTTATCAAATCAACTAGTAAATATTACAATAATCTTATATTTTTCAGGTTATTCAGCACCAGTATCGGTAGCAAATAGCAATGGCACAAGTGCCGGTTCGCCGTTATCAACACGTACCGGTTCACCGCCTGAATCGGCACCACAACCAGGTGGTGGTGGTGGTCAACAGTCACAACAAACCCAACCCGGATCCGGTCAGTCACCAATGGCGGCACTCATGTCCGTTGCTGATAACCTTCCACCGGGAAGCCCGCGGTCTGCTGGTGGCTCACCACCGGGAAACGCAGCTCCCAGATCGGCCTCCAGAGGATCACAACACTCTCCCAATTCGTCAGGTTAGCGTTCACTTTCCTATTTCAGCTTTGCTATGGTGATTTTTTCTTTGATTTGTTGTATATTAACACTAATTTCTATATATTTTTTTCTGTTTCATTAAATTTATAATAGTATTTGGTTTCATTATCACTTACATTATAATCGAAATCAGATCCTTGCTTCACTAATTTCTCAATAACTACTAATCATTACCCTATCTCAACTTTCATCGTATATATCTTTAATAAATAAATAAAAGAAGTAAAATTCAATGGACGTTCAAAACAAATAAATTTTCTCAACTCGAATCTATCTCCTTTTACTAAACTTGGTTAAATTTGAATTTGATATTTATGTTGCAGGTTCGTCGAGTGGCAGGAGGTCGTCAGGTTCGCGACATGTATCATCCACGACGGTGACATCAACAGAGGCGGGCGCCGGTACTCTAACAGGGCCCGGTGGCGAAGTGCTCGCTCCATCATCGGGCACGGACGGCGTCCAACCCACCGCACCACCTCCGGCGGCAACGCTCAAATGTACATTGTGCCAAGAGCGACTAGAGGATACACATTTTGTACAGTGCCCGTCTGTACCCCATCATAAATTCTGTTTCCCCTGCAGCCGCGACAGTATTAAACGACAAGGAGCTGGTTCAGAGGCAAGTACTCATTTTTAATAACATCGTACCCAATTCTACCATATTTTAGAAGTTTTTCAATTCCTATGATTCATACTGGAATTATTCCACATTAAGAACTAATTTTGGTTAATTCCGTGGTAATTAAATATCTTATTGGAATTTTGTATTACAGGTATATTGTCCAAGCGGTGAGAAATGCCCGTTGGCCAATTCGACGGTACCATGGGCGTTTATGCAAGGAGAAATTGCAACGATATTGGGTGAAGAATTCAAAGTGAAGAAAGAACGTGAAACTTAAATGAAGAAATGGAGTTCACACTTGTAACAAAGTGCTGGATTTCTTTTTGTGGTCTCAACTTTTGCATAAGCCAAAAGAAATTGAGTTGCGTTCGCTGTGTCTCTCTCCAAAACAAAACAAAAAAACACGAGTAAAAAAAATATATTAAAGAGAGAGAAAACGCAGTCCTCTCGAATTATAAAACAAAAAAAATATTTAAACAGAAGCGCGTGCGCTGATGCCAGAAGTGCTGCCACGTAGCATCAGCTTTTGAAAGTGTTGTCCATCACAAAATATTTGGTTCACGATTGATCAGAAGTGAAAATCTTTGAAAAATAAATCTTTTCGCACAATTTGGTGGCACAGATGTGTCCGTGTTGAAATGATTGAAGGCTGTGTAAAAATCACATTTGATTGAAATGAATATTGATTGTCGAGGATTTTGAAATTGATCCATCCAAGTACATTTTGTTTTTTGTTTTCAATTTTCGTTTGTCTTTGTACACGATCTTAGAGAGTAGCAGTTCCATACAGACCTGTTGTAAAAATGGAAAACAAGTAAATCACGGACGGCGTTGAATTGCGCATTGCGCTTGAAAAACAAAATGACGTCCGTTGTACTTCGTATTATAATATGTGTTTAGAGAAGGAAACGTTTCTTTTCTGTTTCAATTATTTGCGCTATAAAACATCGTATTATAACAAATAGAAAATATGTGGATGTTTTATTTATTTTTACGTTTGTAGTTGATAGTAAAAAATGCCTGCTTTTCCACAATTAATTTCATATAAATCGTGTATTTTTATTTTTCGTTTCTATTACTTTTGAAAAGCGGACCTTGTATATATTGTACATAATTTAAAAACATATTTTAATCTGCTCCCCAATAAGGTGCGATGTCATTATAATATATATATAAATATATATTTCGAACTTGTACAAAAATTTAATAAAATGTTGTAGTTAACATGTTTATAATTATTATCACAGGAAAAAAACTGATAATTTCGTTTAGTAATTAATATTTAATGTAATTATTATACAAGTCGGTATACTTGCCCAAACTGTAGACAATGATTGTGATTCGTTTGATTAAAAATATTTTGCACAAAATCAAATAATAAATATTACACTTTACAGGCCTATCAATACTATTACATCTGCAGTTTAATTTGACTCACATACACATCTCTCACATCAATGTTTAAAGTACTGTGCAAACACCGTGTTTTGTCTACAATTTGCCGTTTGTGGACGAGTTTTCCGATTTGAAGTGTCGTCGTTTTTTTTTTATTGTTTTGTTGTTTTTTAATTTTCTAATTTATTTGTACAATTTTTGATGTGGAATTTATTCCATCGCTTTATTTGTATAAGTTTACAAACTATTGAGTAATTAAAGGCAAACCTAGTCAAGAAAAAAATGGGAGCCATTGCTCCCATAAATAGGAACTCCAAAACTCGCTGGTAAATTGTAAAAAAAAGATGAAAAAATCATAATTGAAATCCCAAAATGAGTAAAGTACTTGGAACTATATAAAATATTGCCATTTGCTGTTTTTGTGGGTTCAATTGTATTATACGATGACAGCGGTTAGGATAAGAGTCGAAATTTTCTATTTCGAATTTTGCTAGATAGGTAAATGTGATCTGAACTGAGTGTCATCGTGTAATTTATTTGTATCACTTGTAACGACCGAATCGGTGTAAAACATTGTATTGATCTGTATATAAATATAAACAAGTGTAAATATATAAAATTAACAAATTATTTTTATTATATTATGCTACCTATTTTATTTTCTACTACGTTACTACAACAGATACTAGTGTTTGCATAAGGCAAAACTAAATCTTCACTTTTATTGCAACAATGATTTGTATATTGTATTAACTAATAGTTCATTAGATACATCGCATTGTGGTATTGAGTAAACAAGAACAGTTTTAATTACTATCCTAAATTTCTTATCTCCTGTAAAATATTTATAAAAAATATTGGATCTATACCAAGTAGGAAATGAAAATAAAACTATCACTGAAGCAAATATTTCTTCAAATCAGCCATTTGGCACACGAATCATTTGTTCTGCTTGGAATACAAACTGAGTCGATTGTAGGAAGCAACGAGTGAGTCCCGGTGATGTTTGGCTTAGAATAGCTATCGTCGCCCCCGTTATTGACCTGTGAAGCCCGCTTGCAGCTGAGTCTGCAAAATCAGTAGATTCCACACATGGTTTGCTTGCCAGGGTACTCCCTCGCTCGTAACCGCGTAGCCAATAAGCAGAATCATAAAAATGACAGAAATAGATTTGTGATTTTTGTATTCTTTGATTATGACGAAATATAAAACAAATATTTTGATATTGTAAAATGTTTATTGTTGAGTTATTTATGCCATAGCTGATTAAATGATATTGCACAAAGAGTTGAAAAATGCCGCGTTCCATAAAAGTTTTATCTTTTATTAATTAAATGTGTAATCATTACTTTCATAATCAGACCAAGGAAATGTTATTTAGCATAAATGTTAAAACGTAGTATACCAAATTGAAACATTTATACAATAAGAAAATCTATTTATATTTGCGTTGTATTGTTAAAAAGCTACCTATTACATTTTATATACAAATAGAAGTATATTTATTTCTAATATAGTTTTTTTCGTTTTAGATTTGAGTACAATAATGACAAGAAATTTGGCAACGAAACCACTGAAGTTGTGAAAAATACAGGATCCACCCAAACCGCCCACCCAAATCCAGTTCCAAAATTAGATTTAGTAAGTATAACTTAACAAAGCATAATATTTAGAAATACAATGTAAACTTGTTTCTATAGAAATATAAGCTCAAAATTCTAGTGACAACTCTCATATCTTGTATACCCAATAAATTCAAAATTCAAAACATGTAATGAATTACTTTAAGCCCTTTAAGTGTTAAACGAATGACTAATTTCTGAATTGTTTTGTACAGGATTTTAACAAAGACAGCCCACGCTGTCGCTCAATATCAAAAGATGAAGCAATGGACACGTCTGCAGTTTTAGTATCATTAACAGATTTGGCTTCAGTTGGAAAGGCAGTACACAAATCTAAAGGAGTATTGAAACAAATCAAGAGTGATTTTCAAGAATATTTTGATTTAGTTGAAACTATTCCCGTTATAATCAAACATCATTCTCCTACTAGAGAATCTAAAGATTCTCAAAATTCTAGTTCTCGTATAAAAACTAATAGAACTTATTGGTCTAAATCTACGACGTCTACAAATAGATCGATTGTTTCAAATCCGCTGAAGTCATCAAGATCTACAATCAAATCTACATTTTCACCTATCAGGGAAGAGTCTTCTATTTATAAAAATATTAAAGCTAAATATTTAGAACCCAGAAAATCATTTACTGAGGAACCACCGATACTTTATGAGAAGAAAATGAAGAGTAATAGAACTTCTGAAAAACAACAAGCTAGTAAAATATGTAATAGAAATATTTGTGTTAAATCACATCCAATTAATATCGAAGATTCTCATCAGTTACGTACTAGTGATAAAACTATTAAAGATAATCAATTATCTATTGCTAAGAAAAATGAATTAACATTAAATTTAAATGATACGTTTCCTATAAATTCACGATTAAAAAGCCCATCACCTGATTTTATAAATAAATGTAAGCAACTTGAAGATAAATTAAATTCTCCAGAATTTTCTGATTCCAATAAATGTAAATTAATCGATCAACCAAGACAAAAAATACCTGATTTCATCAATAAAAGTACTCAAATCGATAGCCAATTATTAACTAAGCAAATATTAAGTCCAGATCATAAACCGAAAACAATTCCTGGTAAAGAAGTAGGGAATCAAAATAAACTATCAGTTCAAAAGTTACCCAAAATTGATATACGTCGACCGCTGATAACCCAGAGGATCCCAGACTTAGTTATCAAGCCGGAAGCTGCAAAAAGAACTGTGATTTTAAATGATAATATTAAATATTTAGAAATATCACATGACGATTATATAAATCAATCTTCCCTGCAAGCGTCTCCAAAGAAAATCGCATCTCCAATAAAATTTGAAGTGAATAAAGATAACGACGCTTTGATAAATGAGAAACCTCCTGAAGATGAAGTATCGGGAATAGAAAAAATAAACAAGGCAGTTCAATTAGACCATGTGTCAGAAGTAATAGAAATAAAAACTGATTGTGATCACTTAGAAGATAAAGAACATAAAATAGTAGAAAACAAACTGACAATAAGTCAAGAATTAAACATTAACATTGAAAATCTGCCATCAATTCGTACATTAAACGAAATTCAAAATTACCTCGAGAACCGCTGTACTTTGATCAAAAAGCGACTCGCTGAAGAACCTATCAAACCAAACGAAGCATTATCCTTGAGATGGAAATTGAAAGAAGCACCACGATGGAGTCCTAGTAGCTCTGAGAACCAAACTAGCGGTGAGTGCTCATTTAATTCTCAAACCTCGTCCAATAAATTTGATACGAAACAAAAGAGTGAAAATCAATATAGCGGCAATTCTTCATTGAATACTTCATACAATAAAGTTGATTTGAAACTAAATAAAATAACTGACATTTCAAAATTAGGGAAAGCTGGTCCTTCAGGATATATGAAACAGTCTACAGATCATAATAAAATTTTCTTGGAAAAAATTGATAAAATTATTGCAGAGAAAAAAGAAACTGCTTATACTAATAAAGATAATTTAAATCAAACCATCAAAGAAATACCATTTCTATTTGATAAAAGTACTCAATATACTACAACTACAGAATCTACCTCTAAAATAACTGAACCTGACCTGTTGGGAAATGAAAGTAAAACTATCGAACAACCTATTACCAAAGATATAAATAGTACTCCAATTAATTGTAATAGCTGTAAACAACTCTTAGATAAAACTGATAAATTAAGCCCGCGATGTAAATTAAGTCGACATACTAAAACTATCGATATTATTAAACCGGCTTCTAGTTGTTTAAATTGCGAATCAAAAGTAGGAAAACTACCAATAATACTTGAAACAGAATTATCCGAAAATAGCAAAAACAATTCAGAAGAAAAAAATGATATAAGTATATTAAAAGTAGAAAAAAAATTAAAAGGAAAGCATGTTCATTTTGATTTTTTTACAACTAATTTTTCGATACCTCCCGAAGAAACTACCGCAGAAAAATTAATAACTTGTACTCCAAAACCGTCGAATAAAAAAATTGAAATACATGATGAAGAAGAGACTAAGCAAGTTATTAATGCACATGAAACTCCTATGAAAACAGACAACAAATATATTTTAACTGAAGAACAAAGTTCAGTGGAGCCAAAGAAAGATCAAAATATATGTTTAGATTCAGAATTCAAAACGGAACTACTAGATATAATTAAAACTATGGGAATTTCTAATGTGAAAATCTTAAAAGAAAATTCTAGTCAGTATAGCCCACCAGAAACTGAGTTTAATTCATCAATACAAACAAAGATACTTAAAAAACCTGAAAGCGAAAACACTATTCATGAATGTAGTCCAACAGAGAGCGATTCTTATTCATCGAACAAATCAAATAAACGAAGAAATGGCACTACTCAATATAGTCCTAAAGAAAATAAACCACAAGAATCAAAAACTGCAGAAACAGGAACTCAGTGTTTGGTAGAACCTGAAATTGATTTTGCAAGCAGTTGCAATTTACAAAATCTAGAACTTTATGAAAATCAGTTAACTAATAATAAACGAACTCGAAAAGATTGCTACAAATACAAGAAATGTTCGACCCCACTTGAATCAGAAACTACATCAGAACTCGATTCCGATGGCATTTTATCATCAGATGGAGAACTTAAATTATCTTGCCAATGCAGTACAAGTATTGGAGAAATACATTTATGTCGATACGCAAATGATATCAGACGAAAAGTTAAATTACTGAAGCAGAATCCTGCGAAGATGCTGCAGCATAGTTTAAATGATCCAAGTGTTGGTTTACATCGGCGATATAGGCATAATGATAATTGGATATCTTATTATATTTCGCGATCGAGTTCTGATGAATATAATACTAGTAGTTACATTAGTTCTATACCAAGTAATAGTGAAGCTGACAAATGAATTCATATTTGTATTAATGGAGATGAAATAAAAGACATGTTTTTAAATATATATTTTTATTTTTAGCAAAAGAGTAATGTAGTAAACAATTAAATACAAAATTGAATAGTATAAATAATTGAAAATTTCAACTAAACCATATTGGTGCTAACCTCTAGTTGATTTTACTTGTACTACTGTGACAGTCGTATACGGGAGACTGTAATTCTGAAACGTAACGTCAGATGGTCTATGTCAGAGGTGTATTGCCCCTAATCATGGCTGCATTGTTCGGGTTTGTTGTAGGTCCGATAAGTTCTAGTTATCGAAACGTCATGTGAAATTGGTGTTTTTGTAAGTGTGCACATCGTTAATGAGTGGTAGTTTTGAACAATATGTGTATATGAAAGCCGGGCCACGCGTGTGAAATGGTAAAAGACGATAAATCGCGAGTGAATTCTGAATTGTCCAGAGCCCTGTGTCGCGACCACCTGGCTCTTAACTTCAGTATTTCTGTGAAACAAAATGAGCATTTCTGTGTTAATTGTGACCAAGTAAAAAGCACTCAAATTGATTTGGAATAATGCGAGTAAGTCCTAATTTACAATATATCCATTTTTATCACAGTTTGTATTCGTCAGAGCTTGGTACAGTAATTAACTGCACACCAAAATTATTACAAATTTAAATCAAAATTAAATACACGCATTACGCGGCACGTATCTTGACTTGCAAACTAGACTTTAATTCATAATATTTATCTAATTTAGTCTACTCCATTTTTGTATTTTAATAGCACGTAAAAAAGATTTATTTCAATGGTGTATTCCAATCAGATCAACAAATAAAAGTTTGCGATAGTATTTTTTTGTATGTTTGTTCAAGATACGTATGTGTGTTATCAATAACACTAGTACAGCTGAGTTTATTCAAAGGAACATGTATGTAGTAGTTAATTATCTCAGGTGTCGTGTGGTGTATGTTTTCATTCCTTGGATTATTCCGGTTCTACGTTTGTTGATTTAAAACATTCCGAAACTTACTACGTTTTCATCAGGTATTTTTGAGTCTCAAGCAGACATTGATTTTTATTAAAAATAAAACTTATACAAACATCTTGAATCAACTTGAAATTCTCAGTCATTAATCAATATACAAGTTTAAAC
This sequence comes from Nebria ingens riversi, assembly GCA_018344505.1. Taxonomy (NCBI): domain Eukaryota; kingdom Metazoa; phylum Arthropoda; class Insecta; order Coleoptera; family Carabidae; genus Nebria; species Nebria ingens. Next base: position 247,284 of record JADQWA010000017.1, on the reverse strand, counting down.
GCGTATATTATAGCTTATTAGATGCGTATATTACACTGTATTTTTGTTCAAATATTTAGTTTTGCTAGGCAAAGCAAAACAACGTAAATATTGCACCAATTTGTTGAAATTTAGTAAAATATCTTTATTCAATATAATTGTACATTAATTACGAAGTAGTAAATTATCCCGCAAGTCTCGAAATTTTATGTTTCATAAGAGAGTTCATAATACATAATAAATAAAGCTAGTATTCGAAACTTGTAATTAGATTGTATCTAAAATTTAAACTAATATTAGGTAAACGACTTTCTTTATTGAGACAACTGTTAATTTTAGCTAAAATAAATTTAGAGCCAGTTGTGAATTGAAAGTCGAATTCTCGAAATAAAGCTATTGTAACACTTATATATACTTATATTACATGTGAACAAAAATCATTAAAGCTAGTATAAGAAAAGGTGATACAATGACTATACGCAAAATTGATGTGTTGTTTTGAGAATTCTTAGAGACTAGAACAAAAAACATATAAAATGTATTCAAGTATATACAAATGAAATTTATGCATTTTTGAGTTTCACATTTCACATTGAAATATCAATAAATCCTATTCGATACTCGTTAGTAGTTTGGTATCTTAAGAAACATAACTATAATATTGAAGTTTAATTAATTATATTTCCCTAAAATTAAGATCCAATTGTGATCCTAAAGTGAATCTAATCTAATGGTTTTCGTAATTTGTGTCCTCCAGCTCTGGTACTGACGAAAGCAACGGATGCCTCCGCTGTTAAAGCATTCCATTCCTGAGAAGTCCATGGAATCGCCCCGCAATGGAAATATGGTCAGCTCGATGCATAAAGTTGGCCGTCCAGTGGCCGCGCCATCATCCGTCGTTGCCGTTTGTCCACCGAACACCGACACCCTGTCCCTACGCACAGCCCTCTACGACTACGATGCTCAGAGCGAAGACGAACTGTCACTTCGCCGTGGCCAGATCGTCGAGGTGCTCAGCGTCGACTCAAAAATCTCCGGCGACGAGGGCTGGTGGACGGGGAAAATCGGCGACAAAGTCGGCATCTTCCCCTCCAACTTTGTCGCCGAATACGACCCTATAGACCAAGTTAGCACAATTATCGGTGACATTAATCCGGTAAAGATACACTTTTCCGAGTTGGAATTGGAAGAAGTGATTGGTGTGGGTGGCTTTGGGAAAGTGTACCGGGGTATCTGGAAAAATCGAGAAGTGGCAGTAAAAGCTGCAAGACAGGATCCTGATGAGGAAATGTCGGTGACTCTTGAAAACGTGTTGAAAGAAGCCAAATTGTTTTGGCTGTTAAAACATGAGAACATTGTGTCGTTAGAGGGTGTTTGTTTGCAAGAGCCGAATCTCTGTTTGGTGCTAGAATTCGCGCGTGGTGGTTCATTAAATCGGGTGCTGGCAGGCCGGAAGATTCGACCTGATGTGCTGGTGGATTGGGCCATCCAGATCGCTCGCGGCATGCACTATTTACATCAGGGTGCGCCCATTTCACTCATACACCGTGACCTGAAAAGCTCCAATGGTAAGTGCTTTTTATGTCTTGTCTTACATTTACTCGTACTGAAATTGTTTTTTGTGTTATTTCCATTTATGCACGCGAAACTGATAAGGGTAAACATGTGATCTAGTGACATTCACACTACTTGTTTGGCCATTTCAATGCATGTGACTTTTAAATATCACTTCAGAACGCTTTGTTTGGTCTACACCTTGAACATATTACCGATAAATAACAATATACTCAAAATGTAACTAAGTCAAACATACATTTTACTTGGCTGACTTTTGCGGTAAATTACGCTACATTCTTATCTTTCAATGATCTAATTGGAGTAATTTTCGTTTGTTTTAAACGATCCCAATCTATAACAACTTATTGCTTATGTTCGTGTGACCAGTCACGACTGATTGGGTACATTTTTGAAGTTGTAAGAAATATTAAATTTCGAAGGTGTACTATTTAAAATCACTTCCGATTTAATTTGCCATATTTAATACATATTACTTGATAATTTAAGTACGATTTAATAATTTCAACATTAGTGGTTATACTGGTTAGGAATAACATACAGTTTAACATTTTAATGTGAACTTCCTTACCCTCGTCTGTATAAAAATGAATTTATAAAAATGACATCACCTAGGACGTAGAAAATCATTCTATCTATCTAATCACCTTACACTTATATGATGATAAGACAGGAATGTTTTAAAGTTAACTTGAATAGCATGTGACAATTTTATAAAATTTCAAAATTATTTTTACTAGAATTCATTTTAATCAAGAATTCTTTGTATTCTAATATTAAATTCAATTTAAAAATTAGTGAACATTTAAATTTGTAGGCGAAAATTAATATGTTTTCTAGAAAACAAACAAATATTGAAATAAGTCGAAAAATAGTTCATGAGTACAGTTGTAACAATACACTTTAATATGGTATTTTTAATACATTTTTTAATAATTTACACATTGTTCGAAATACGATTTGTATTTCATAATTTAGATTTTTTTCTCAGATATTAATAGCGTATTATGTCTCTGATTTGTACAAATACAAAAATGCATTATAATATGTTTGTATTCTATATATGTATGCAAAATTAAAATCAATGGTATTTCTTGGTAGTCAACGAATCAAATGAAACTACATAAGCAACTATTTACTATGAATCTGTGCATACATCAATATGAGAAGTTGCTAAGCCTACATGTTTATCAATATGCGTGTGAATCTAATTGCATTATATAATAGAAACCTTGGCATACGTTGTATAACTATCATTTATCACAAACAGGTAGCATTTATACCGGCGGAATTGCATAGATAACAATTTTTAAATTCCTTACTACAATTTTCTCAGAATATTTCACGAATTGAAAACGAATGTTTTGGTTATCTCGATTTAATTTTAGATTAATTGGAATAAAATAATAAATTGTTCTTTATTTAGCTAAATAAAAAACTTATCTAATTGTTCTCGGAAGAGAATACACTCTAGTAATAGTTTTTAATTAGCCAATACAAACATTTTTCAATTAAAAACGATTTTCCTTTCTCGTGTATCGTAAAAAATTATTGCTAGCTCAAAATTGAAAAATATCTACTTAATGAGTATCAATCGATTGTTTCTAATAATATATAATTTACGACATGTTTTTTATGTTTATATGTACCTTAATAGAAATGTAAAGTACAACAGGCAATTTGAGAAGGGAAAAAAAACATACACCTCTAATAATTTAGATATATTCATTTATATGTGTTACGTAGGTGCAACAGGAAAAAATCTCAATAGACACACCACTAATGTGATGCAAATGACATGTGAATTTCATCACAAACATATGAATTATTCAACATTTTGAGCTTAGGAGTGGTGTAAATGATTGATCAACCCAGTTGAGAGCAAAAACAAAACTCGCACATTCTGTGAGTTGAAAAAAATTGTTGTTTACACCAAACAGTTTAACAGCGAACAGGTTTAAAAGTAATTATTATGGTAAAATAAACACATTTAACTGTCAGCAATAATATGAAACAAAAATTGCAAAAATTTGTTTACTAAAACACAAATAATGAACATGTACTTATTGTATTGTTGCGTTTTGTAAATGCGATTTTTAACCTTGATAATTGTAACGGTTTTCAACATATGCAAGCTTTTGATCTGCACATATGGGTACGGCTTCCTTTCATATAGTACATTTTTCGCATTTTAATTTAAGTTGGTCTCATTTTATTATCGTGTCTTGTGGTGATGACCAGTTTTATAAAACAGCTCATTATTTTTGAAATTGCCTAACATTCCATGTCTTACAAATTTGTTTTATCTATTCACTAAATATGAAACATATAAACAAATATATTTTTATATATGTATGGATTTGAACTGAAAGAAAATCTCTTATATTTCTCCTAGTTACAAAGTGAAAGAATCTTTTTATATGACTTCTTCAACGTTATTTCTAAAGATATTTCATAGTGAACAGAAACAATACTTTTGACTTTCAGCCCAAATTCAGATGGAGACAATAGTCACTGAAATCGATTTTATTATCACCATAAACGGTTATGTGAAGCAGAGAAGCAGACAGATCTGATATTATATATTTTACTTTCGATTTTATTTCGTTTTTCGCGCATTTGCGTTATTTTTTAGTATCTTATCTCGACCTTGATGACAGGGTTCATTGGCTTTTAAAGTTGCTATTATAGTAGTGAAATATAACTGATAGATACGTATTTATGTATATATTATGCTCCCTGAATACCAATAGAACTACAACATATTTTCTTGTTTTGTTTTTAATACAACTGATTGAATACTATTTCTTTACTAAACATTGCATACTCTATCATCTTATATAATCTATCAATTATTTAATAAACATTTCCAAAAAAAAAATGCGCTTCTAAACTTATCCTCCGTTTAGTTTAGTTTATTCAAAAATGTCTACTACACAATTTCCAATCGTATAAATATTTTATTTTAAGAACTCATCAGTCTTCATTAGATCGCCCAGCCTTTTTGAGTATGTGTCTCCTGCAATTAATACTTGCATCTGACGTCATACGGTGGGCGCGTAACCCTATTTGACATTCGCTTCTGAGCAAAAACCATTCTTTTTTTGCGATTTTTATACCGAATTTTCATGTGTTGATATTGTAAGTAAATGGATGAAGGAACACTGAAAAATAAACACATTTTTCTTATGCAAATACAGCAGCTTATTTTTGATTGGAGATTTTTTTTTGAAATCGTTATCAAATATGGATAGAATATATGATATTTAAAAAACCAGAAAAGTGGCGTGTTTCTCATGTTTGTAACTGTAAGACGCTCGAGTCGAGTTCTTTGCCATTTATGTAGCATTCGTTGGTTAACTTTAGTTATCTTTTTATGAACATCCAGAATGATAGCAATCAGGTATACCAAGTTGATTTATTGATTCCGTCCATACATAGGTATTTACGAGGGTATTTATTGATCTGTTGAAATTCATATTGGATTCCTAACTGTTCATTCGTTTGCGATATAAATGTTTATGCTTAGATGTCGAATTCCTCTTGGGTGCATTGACTATGAACTTGTAGTGATATCTTTTAAAAAGCATTTGTGTTGTTTATTTTCAATGTCTCAAAACAACAGTAGTGAAACATTTACTTATTTCAATATCTGTTTCTATACAGTTGCTGAAAAGCTTTTTACTATGGTATCAAATTAAATCATTCGAATTCCCTTACTAGAGTTCGTGGTATTTATGATTTGTTACCCTGACTTTCCTCCCTGTTTTAATGGAATAGTATGTGACGTAATGTATTTATTTATTTTCACAATAACTGACATGGTCAACACTCAACAGATAATGTTATCAGTTTTCTCTTTGTTGGCGATTTTTTTGATGAATTAACCTATATCATAAATGTAATCTGATCGGAAAATAAACATTTCTGTTATTTGTTCGTTGTAAATACGACACTTTGACATCAAATCAGAAATTGCTTTATGATGCTTGTGTAGTGTAACAGAATTTTAAAGATATACTAGGATTAAAGCAAAAATCCTGAATATTTTTAAATTATTGTTTTAACAATTCGAATACATCTTTATCGTGTTGTCCACGATAATGTTAACTTATTTACTTCTGGCTGATGTACAGGCATCTTTTGCTTCATTCAAATTCATTAAATTCTTCATAAATAGTCTTTTATTCCGCTTGCGATGTAGCACATATGAAACATGGAATGGAATAAAAAAGAAGCAACTTCTGCAAGAGGAGTTATAAACAAACCTAAATAATGTTTATATAATTTCGATAAATAAGTTTCATTTATGCTCATAGCATATTTTAAGTTAATCATGTGTAGGATAGCATATATACCTACATACAATGAAGTTAATAACTCCATACTTTCGAATCATTTCATATGATACCTACATACATACGTGTTCTACCTAACAGACTCATTTGGATAAATAAGTATATGTGCTCGTAGACATCTTTCTGCGATTCTATTACACTATATTTAATTTTGCATCATGGACATCATAGAGTACAGCCTTCAATGATGTATATTATTTTTGGAGAAAAACAACCTAGATAAAAACATTAAAAATTAATATTAGATACAGAAATTAGTATGAAATATAAAAATGAATCTTGCAAACTTCACATTGAGAGGAAATGTTATATTTATTAAATTGTGCATATAGCATTAGTGTTAAATTTACGCAGAATTATTAGTGATAAATTCATAGGCATTAATCAATTTTCATTTTATGGAATAGTGATTCGCGTGAGAACTAACTTACCATGTGGAATTAAGCATAGCCACCAGAGCAGACTCTGTTGCTGATGTATTATTTACCTTATAATCGATTGATTAAATAATAGCTTACGGTTCTTGCATAATTAAGTCGTAGTGCGCGCAGAGTTTTATTAAAAAATAAATGAAAAACGAAGCACTAACTACTTGCAAGTCTACAATCCGGTTTGAGCCGACGTAGAGGTCAACTAGCTACACACAGATCCTGCAGCAATAGTTTGAAATTCTGCGGCTGAAACAAGCCTGATGGCTGTATGTGTGTAACATACGCACGCACACCATGTGGTAACTTAGCAGCGCGTCAATTTGTACGCATGCGTCTATTTTTTATGATGGCCATGTATTTTGTTTTTATATACACGAGCCTGCGAATTTTATATATCGTAGGTTGCCTGCAATTTCAAGAATTTTATGCGTTGTATATTATGTTTTTATGACACTAGGGTGCTATTGATTTTTTGGTGGATGCGAAGGGGAATTTTAAGTGGTGTATAGAAATATATCTTCTCTAGGAAATGTGTTTGTCGGTATTTTATCATATTTTTTTAAATGTGGAAGATATTTTTTGATATCAATAATAAAGAATAATATTTATTCGAATTTGTTAATATTCTTATACACTATTACAAAAATACATATATAGGATTCGCACTTAATTTAATTTGTACTTAACTTATTTTTTATATATATATATATATATATATATATATATATATATATATATATATATATATATATATATATAATGAAGGTAATTTACATCTGCTATACACATGTTCATAAACGTATCGTTTTAAACATATTAAAATACATTTTGTATATTAATAAAATATAAGTACATAATTTTATTTACAATGTAAAATTAATTATAAGGCGTTTTGAGCTTTTTTAAGTGACAAAGAGAATTATTACACACCACTAAACATAATGAGCATCGTATTAAGTATATAAAAAAAAATACAGTTTCGAGTCGCAATCGTAACCATTAGCTTGAGGGCATAGTTCGATATCCGGAATCATAAACAAGAAAAAAAATACATTCGGATACGTTTTGTAACTTGTTATAAATCACTTTGCCAATACCCATGACATACTATAAAATAGCAATATCTGCTGATGGCAAACGATTATGAAAGCTACATCAACTCCAAATACTATAGAAAATATACACAGCGAAATGTTTAAAATTTCGATAAAATATATAAGATAGGATTCTAATAATAATCTAGTGATCGCATCATAATAATGTAATTTCTAGTAAAAAAGCTGCTGGATGTTGCCGCTGTTGTCATAATAACAAACGGATACTCGTCAGGTGTTTATATGTGTGGTTTTGTGTGAAGGCGAAAGTTTTGTTGTTACTACATCATGTTTGTTATTGTAGGTCAGTTGACTGACACAGGGCGACGAACGAACATCGCGCCTCTAGCGTACGTTCTTCGAAATTTACTAAACAAAACAGAACACTTTTATTATTGTCGCAATGCGCAGGCGTTCTATAGTATACATAAGTGACATGCACATGCACTTATGTATATTTGATTTGTATGAGGGGGAAATGTGTATACATTTTTCACTCAAATGTTCCTATTAGGGTGTTTATACTCAACTAGCCGCAGTCAAGGCTATCCATGTTTTATTTAGGGTGTTGTCTATTACTTCTTGGATCCAATTTTTTGTTTGTTTCAATCTAACAAATACAAACATTGTTTTTATGTGATACACATTTTTGAGTGTATCTTATCATTCTTAAATATACTTATTATTTAATTGTGTCATTATTTCATATTTGCCGTAAATATTAAATATAGAATTAATTTTACGTTCGTAATAAAAACATAATGCTATAATAATATATACTTACCTTGTATCAATAGTAAGTAACGGTAAATATTTGTTGCAAGGAAAATTTATAATATGCATTAAATTACATGATAATCATATTGAATTGTGGTTTTTAATTATTATGTAATACCATGTGACTTATTTAAGCGTTGATTACATGGTTTTAGATGTCTGAACAATGGATTTTCTTTGTTTATGTTTTTTCCCTAGTAATTATCACCATGTCTGACATGCATCTTATAAGATCGTACTTTAAATTTGATATAAACAATAAAAAATAAATGTTTCTCAGAACAAAAACTTAAGTAAGAAGACGCAATATTTATTAAGTGATAAGGAAAGAACGCCACCCTGGTGGTCAAAATGAGAAGTAACATGCATGGTTTACCTTTCATGAGAAATTCATTATGTGTAGATAATTAAATAACTACAGTAGATTTTTAATAATCATGAATAAAAATACAAACTGTATTTTGTTATTTAGCAAAGGCTAAAAATAATATCAAAGTATAGTATTTTTTTGTGATGAAATATGTGTAAATATTTTATACAATGTTTAGTATAAATTGTTTTCCTATTAAAAGATTCCGTTTTAGTTTCACCACGTGTTCTCTTCAAGGCTTTGTTTTTTATTTCCAGTTATCTTTTATGTATTCAATATTTATAAATAGAAAAATAGGTATTTTATTTATGCTTTGAATCGATACTTACATTGGTTTTCTTGATACTTATAATTATTATTTATTCTCAATATCGTAAAAGTTTATGGATTTTAACCACTTTACTGGGCCATAACCTCTAGTGATCAATCAGAAACAGCTTTGCCTTTATTTGTGTATTATTGTGTGCTCAGCTGGAGGATGTAACGCTATAGCTGCTAAATGGTAGCAAGTAGCAACGATTGTTCATCGTTTAACTACCATTTAGCGGTCACATTACACACCATATCTGGCAGAACTCGAACTCCTCAGAACTCTTCCAAAACTTTATAGGAGATAGTTTACTTAAAAGAAATTTAAAAAATATAATAATTTTAACGTGAATTTACTTTATTTTGTATACTTTGAATATAAAGATAAGTAAATTATCTATATTCAATGACGTACTTCGACCAATCGTAAATACTTATATTGGTATAGTCATACCTTTTTAAGGAAACGTAAAATTAGATGTTATCAAATATATTTCTTGTTTGTCAAGTTTTTTCTTTAAGTTCTAAAATAACGTCATGGTTTTTAATAGGTTTGTAAATTAATTAGTATAAAGCAGAAATTGTTGTTCAGTAATTACGTATAAAAAACAACTTTGACGTAAGCTTGGATTTAAAAACAATTACTAAAGCGTTTCGAAAAATTCATTCGGATCATTTAATCTGATTCATTTTGTTATAGATCTGTTTATTTCGCCAGATTTTTTACTACGTTTTTACGCGATTTACAGTTAGAATTTTTGTAGTAAATTTAAAGCATGAACAATAAAAAAATAATTATAGAATTATTCAATCAATATTTATTAACTTAAATAATATTATCTGTTAATTTATATTAGGAAACTTGTAGATATTATTTTGCAAAAGTAACTTAAAAATAAGTTTATTGTTTATATGCATAGCTGCAAAGTTAGTAAAGAAAAAGAGTTCGGTAAAACTAAAATAATTTTAAATTCTGGACATAAAGATATTCATATTTTTATAACTTATCTAATTTATGCGAACTTGATAGGAATAACATTAGTTGGAACAAAGCCTTCACCGAAAGTGTGCGTTGATTTTTAATTTCTTTCTACACTTAAGGCATTCCTAATAAGAATAGTACTGTTTTTATATTTCTTAAGACAAATGAGTGAAGACTTCTTATTATTGGTTCGAGTGTATGTGCTTTATGTTTCTTTCTTATTAAAAATAAAGCTTACAGAAAAAGTATCAAACATAGCTTAGACTTCCTTGAAATGTGTATAATCAGTAGACACAATTTTAATCGCTGTTTTATTTCTATCAAAACCTTAAACTTAAAATTATTGTATATGAAGTTATTTGCAAATATTCTTTACTTGGTTTTCAAAGCGAGATTCTACGATACGGAACATCACAGCTATTTGAAACTCGTACCTTTTGCAACAAAGATGAAATATTCACAACCAGTCTCTGGTGTAACGAAAACAACTTCAACATAGAGCACAGATAAACCTAGCATACATTATTGTACTCTTCGCTGAACTTCGAGCAAGTTCTTAAAAATAACATGAGTGTAAACAGTAAAATATATTGGGTTTCATTGCATGTTACATTTTTTGCAACAGTCGTGTTTTATGAATATAACAAGTTATATATTTCTCATTTGTGGTTCTTACATTGAAAACACTAAATGTTTTACGTAGATGCAAATATGGTTGCATGCGTGGTTTTTATATCTGATACTAGGCACTATAACTGTTCATAATTTATGATTCTATTTTGTAAAACTATATAAGCACTATCAGGTTTATAACTTTGAAAAGAATATGTTATTTTGTTTAGTGTTCTATATAAGATACAGAGTAGCAGTAGGTTCATTATGTTTAGGATAATAAAAAAAGAAAAATAGTATAAAATTATTTACTAAAGAGAAAAAGCAACACGAAATTACTTTTCACCATTTATATATTAATTATTAAAGTTACGTCCATTAAGTTTGATTTTAAATATGAGTTTTTCAATATTTGTTTTGTATTTATTTCCAGTACTCTTAAGTGAAGTAATCGAAAACGATGACCTACAGTTCAAAACATTGAAAATTACTGATTTCGGTTTGGCCCGGGAGGTATACAAAACAACACGAATGTCTCAGGCGGGCACGTATGCATGGATGGCGCCCGAAGTGATCAAGAATTCGACATTTTCCCGTGCTAGTGATGTCTGGTCATACGGTGTATTATTATGGGAACTGCTTACGGGCGAAACGCCGTATAAAGGCATCGATACACTTGCTGTTGCGTATGGCGTTGCCGTCAATAAACTCACCTTACCCATTCCGAGCACATGTCCACAACCGTGGAGAGCACTAATGGAAGGTTAGTACTATAAGATAAAAACAATTAATGTTGTAAGGATTTACGAAACTAATCTGCGGTAGTAGGCGATTTTAGAAACACAGAAACTTTAACCTATGTCCTATGGTCTTATCACCATCGACCTGAAAGCGGGAAAATGTGTCGCCCCTTATCTAACTCCACAAATCTTAAATGTAATTCTGGTTGTCTGAAAAGAGTTAAATGTCTCATCGCAGAATAAGGTTCAATCTCAGGATGATTATTAGAATTACTGAGAATAGTTTTTCTGCAGTAATAATTAATTTTTTTCGTCCATTTCCAATTACTTTTTACACTTCTTTGACTATGAGTTATTTTTTAACAGTATTTCCAAATGTTAGTGATTTTTATAATGCATCAATTTAAAAAAAAACTATATGTTTTTATTGCTCAAGTATTTTTTAATACGCAAAAATTCGTAGACCTCATATTATCTACAAAATATTTGTTTGCTTTTCATCCTTTTGTTCTTGTTGGTTACACGCACAGATAACATTTTTATTTTCTTATACGGAAATACATATTTATACTTATCTATATATTTTTTGTTTATTAATATTAACCTACATATTTTAAACTATTCACATACATTTTAGCTAAGTCAATCAAGGTATATTAATAATTGTGAAATAATGTAGGACTGCTTTGATTTACATATATATTCAGATAAAATTTACGACACAAATAAATTAAGACCACTTAAAATTTTAAGTAACTATGTAGGATTTTCCATGATTATAACTTGTATTGCATAATGATAGTAATTTTGTATAAGGTCATGCAGTTAAGTTTTTAGAATACTGTCTTTATTTTGATGTTTAGTGTTTTTATTCGGATCTATAAAGACATAAAATATACAGTTTCCTAGTAACTTTGTAAAGACATTTGGAGAAATGTTACCGATAACATTTTTCTTATAAAAGTTTTTGACTAAATCAAATCTGATACTATAACGAAAAGAAATTTGAAGTTTCGCGAAGGCTTGAATTTATATTTTTATGCTTTTTTCAAATATAAATGATGGCAAAAGTTATAACACTATTGGTAACTTTAGCAATTGAGAAGTATTTGAAGATATATACCTATATAGTAACATTCTGATATTGAATATTGGTAAATTTCACTAAATTTAATTTGATTTAAGAATAAATTGGTTGCATTTTTTTCATATTCATATTCCGGTGTAAAAAAGATTTATGATTTAGTTTTAATAATAATTTCTATGTTCTTTTGTATGTAGCATGTTGGGAATCTGATCCACATCGAAGGCCTTCGTTCGACGAAATTTTAAAAGAACTAGATGACATAGTTCACTCTGCGTTCACGCAAACACCACACGAAAGTTTTCACACGATGCAAGATGACTGGCGGCAAGAAATCGAAGTAGTTCTCCTAGATTTACGCATGAAAGAAAAGGTAAACTAAAACAACCTATGAAACAAAGGTGGTATTCAACGTCAAAATAAACATCATTTAAAATTAAACGCTTTAGGCATATTCATGAAAGCTTCCATATATTTTTTAGCTCAAATAGATTTAATCTCAAGCTATTTATATTTTTTATTCAATTTTAACCGTTTATTGGTAATGTGTGATCATATCTAAACCAAACTTAAATTTTAAAGACTCTTGTAAGTAAATATTTAAAGAAATGTGTTAAGTTGAGAATATTTGTAGGATATAGTAAACATTGCACAATTTTAAAAATATGTTGTACTACTACAGGGTAGATCATTGTTTAAAGTTAACTGGTGTTTACTGAATATTAGTGCAAAATTGGTAATTAGAGATTGAATGTTATTTTGTTATGCTGTCAGGCTTGTCAATCATTTGAAGAGGTATGTAATTTAGATGGCTTAGTAATGCGTAATTGTACTTTTTCTTTTATCTTTTCTTAGTTAAAATGTGATGTTAGTTTTTCTTATGCTGGTCAAATCTTATAGGAATTGCGATGTAGAGAAGAAGATTTGAACCGAGCACAGTTACAACAGCGGCAACATGAAGAATTATTAAGGCAGAGGGAACAGGAACTGGCGGCGAGAGAAATAGACCTATTAGAACGGGAATTGTATTTTATGATCAGGCAAAATGCGCCTACTCCTAACAAAAGAAAAGGTAGAAGACACTGAAATTGTATTTTTATTGTTAATACTGTTTTATAAGAAACACTGGTACCATTTATTGTTGCCACCATAAATTTATTTAAGTATAAAAATATATAGGTCACATCTTTTTTCAAAGCTTCAAAAGCATACTTCGGTATTAAAATATGAACTATTTTATTACTGAACTTATTATATGTTATATAAAACACTATAAATGTTTGTTTATTTTCTAATATTTCATGATTTATCTTCGTTAAATTAAACTAAGTACATTTATGAGCTTCAATAATATATGTAGAATGTTTTGTATAAGTTCTAAAATGATATATATTATTATATAGGAAAATTTAAAAGATCTCGGTTGAAACTACTGAAGAAAGAGCCAGGACAAAACATCAGTTCGCCATCGGATTTCCGGCACACGATTACAGTACAGCACACCATAGATCCGAAGACACGAGCTGGCGTCATGTCTCCACACAGTCCACCCGGTTCCCCGGCGATACCACGCCTGCGCGCAATTGCACGTAAGTTCATTTATCACCAGACAACTACACATACACAACTCAATATAAACCCTAATGCAGTTTGTTATGTACGACAGTCACGTCACATGTTCTCATAGATATAGTAAAATGACTATTCTTATTATATACCACTTTTTTGATTTGGTTTGATTGATTGAAGCATGGTTTTTCGATAGAGCATGGTTTCGTACGTAGTCGTAGACTGTCTTATGTTTTTGTTTAGTTTTCCAAATCATGATGCTGTCAGCTTTTGTGATACTTTTTATTTGATTTTTTTTGTTGGTTTATAAAGTCTCAAAATTGAAATGTTACCTCCTTTCAAATAAACAAAATTACCCATCTGTTTTTCGGAAAATGATAAAACACTTATGCAGCTGTAGATAATTTTATAAAACAGAAAAAAATGCAAGCGAAGTACATTATGGTAGCGTCTACAAATATTATTCAATGTTTGCTGCTCTAAATCGTGATTTTATATTATATAGTGTATTTAGTAAAATGAATACCAAAATGAGCTTGTCAATAAATTTTTTCTAACTGCCTCCTCATATATAAAATGTTTATTAAGGATATAAAATTTGATATAAGAAATCAAATATTGTATTTTAAACTTTGTTATTTATACTTGTTCTCTGAAATTTTGGATATCCAGAATATTTTCTTCACATTGTGTAAAATCCTAAAGGAGAAACTATACATTGGATTATATTACGCAGTAAACTCAGAATTGGGTGGTTAGGATGAACTGGAAGGAAATGTGTGATGAGATGGATTGTGTTATGGGTGATCTTGGGTATGTCAGACGGTGAGTTGCTTATTACAGTGCCAGCGGATGGAGTGAAGGGCAAGACATGGGGCCCAAGTACATGTCACCAGCGCGAGCGCAGCCAAATACCACTACGTCCACCGTTGCCACCCCGGCCGGGAGGCGTGTGGTCCAAAAGTGCACCAAACCTGGATAAACCTCGCAATGCGCTCACCCGACCGCAACACGATATAGGTAACACATCCGATGCTAACAATCCACCCTCCAGCAATAATAATTTAAATAACAATAACATAACTTCAAACGATGTATCTATAACACACTTGTTAAAAAACACCGATCCACCAACGCTGTCAACGCTACAGTTGTTCAAAAACAAATTTACCGCTATCAGCTATAACGCTTTTGGGATAACCGACTTGAAACCGTTTCGTATGTCGTCGCAGCGTAATAATAGTTTTCCGGCGAACAATACAACGACACGCCGCGATTCCCTTAACGCTACCCGCCAAAATCGACTCTCCCGTTCGATAGGGAATATCACCGAATCGCATTACGACACCGTGTTCACTACGGATACTTTTGTAATTGCGCGAGGCCGATCTGTTACTGCTAGCAGTCTAATAGCACTTGACAATACGGCCGACATTGAGCTTGATGTTAGCGTTAAAGATAGCGATCGCGAAAAATTGCTCAATGACGAATTATAGCCTATACAAATTTACTCTTATGCTGGGTTTACATCTTATATTTAATCATATAAATTTAACAACAGATATGTTTCAAGTTCTTCTCTGTTATATGTCCACCATCTAGATTTGTTTTATCAATACCTGATTCTATTAATATACTTAAGTTAGTCGAACTTTGTTGACCTTTTTAAATACTATATGCTATGCTTATTCAGAAGTATTTAATCAGGACATAGTACTGTGTTTCATCATTGCTGCTATGAATGTCTCAATACATATACTATATGTGAGGGCAAGATTTAAACGTAACTGATGTTAAATTTGTGTGTTAGATATTAAATGTGAACACATCATCTATCTCTAAACTCGAGTCATTCGTTTCATCATTTAAATTACTTTGTGAATTGACAATGATGATTTTTTTAAATATTCTATTTAATTATTAATTGTATTTTTTGCATTTATTTTTTTACATGTTCTTCAGGTATTTCTGAGGAAAACCTACACCAAATTACCTGTAAGTCTAAGATATTAAATGACGTGATACTAGGAATTATCGTTGACCTGTAGTTTATCTCTCTTTTTTTATATATTATTATAAATAAACTTATACTTTCCATATTTTCATACACAATCCACACAATGCATGAAATTGTACTGCAATTATATTTATCAATATTATTTTAATTCGTCAGTTTATTTTGTTTTCAGCTTAAGCAGTTTTATTTTCGAAAATTTTTATTTATAGTTGTAGTTGTTGTTTTTTATAGCTTAGATAGAAAATTCATTTAGGTGTTATTGGTTAAACATTAAAACAAAAAAAGAACAATTATTAGCAAATGATTTGATGCAATTTTGAACCTGGTAATATTATTTTTATATTGTGAGTTTTGTCATTCAAAGGCGCATTTATGTGTTCAAAACTGCATCACTAATAATTCCTATCCCTAAGGTGATGGTACACAACATGTAAACATAATTATTTTTAAATAAACATTTATATAATGTTTTTAAAATAAAAACCAGTATTTTTTATTTTTACATTTTTATTTTGCATGTTCCTGGGATTTATTATTATGTGCATGTGTATTATAATAAATACCTTTTTATGTGCTTTGTGTTGTAATGTATATAATTTTTATTAACAGTAAATGCTTTTTATAAACAATTGTTTAATGTATTTGTTGTATTGTTAATATTGATGACAATATCCATTATTTCGGTTTACTAAAACTATTTCAATAATTATATTTTTGTAAATCATTTTAAGAAATTATGACATATATTCGCAAGGTAATATGGGAAAATAATCAGCTAATTTATTTAATAAATATTCGGTGTCTACCAGGTCTGATATTAGAAGAAGAATCCTTAAATTTTAATAGTGATTTGGAGAAATATAGAAGAAAATTAATTACGCTCGTAAATAATTTTATTTCTTTGTGTACATATTACATATAATTGTCAACATTAACATTTAATAAATTATAATAACGTACTACTTAAAATTTGGTAGGCACCATCTCTATGCAACAGTAGTACGGGTTAAAGGACAAAAATAATCAATGCATGTAACATTTATTCAAAACAACAATGAATAAATAATTATAATAAATTTTCAAAAACAAAACGATTGAAAACAGAATTTATGTTTGTTAAAATCATCTTTTCAAATTTCATAAAATTAACAATGGAAATTAGATCGCCATATTTTAACCGTCGTAGTTCAGTCAGTGTTTTAGTATATCCTATTTTTCTCACCCACACATAAATAGTTGCAGTGTTCTATGTTATCTTAGTTAATAGAAAATGTGTAGTAGATGGTTGTATGTTGGATGACGTGGGCTGGAGAGTATGTTTGATTGAACAGATTACGTTGCGCCTGAAGACTGGGGCCCCGAGTATCCGATTCCTGGGACCATTCGACCGACGGTACCGATGCCCACATTGTATATAGCAGACGGTAAGTTGATTTTCCATATCAATTTTGTTGATGATTGTTTTGATTTATTGGAAATTATTTATAGGGCTTCGTTCAAAACCAAAACTGAGCATCGTTGAACTGGTACTATACAATATGGCAGCTATGCTAGCAGGAGTTGCTGCTGGTTATGATGTGAGATTATCGAATATATCACCATTGCATCCCCGGCTACAACCAAATAGGTAAATCATTATTATGACACGACATAGAAATATAACATACAAAATTTAAATCATTGTATTTTGTTATGCATATCACAAATATTTCCAATTTAAACAAAGATTAATAGTAATTTTGTAATCTCAACTACTTTTTTAGGATAACATAGTTTCGTTAATACTATTTTATTTTTTGTTTTTAGGCCTGAATCAAACATGGACGTTCAACCATGGCGACCGCAAGGCACCGACTCATCAAATCTCGACTATGAATTCTCAACTAGTAGCGGTTACACCCACAACACGTACCACGGTCCAACTCGCCATTACCGGCCACTCCTAAACTCTCTTACCGGTTCCCAACTAGTCGGGCTGCAACCGGAAGAGCAGCGCCCATTACGCTTTACCGATTCCCCACAACATAACCCAAATAACATAGCACCGAATCCGTCACCACGTCGAAAGTCAAGCTCAACCAGTAATGACGGATCCGATCAACTTTATGCAGCTCCATACGACCGCGTTGGTACCATTTATATACCCGGCGAATATCACGGCTGTAGCGGCCAAACAGAAGGTAGTACGCACTGTTTAGGTTGCTGTATCAGGCCGGACGGGTATAGGGCCGAGACAAATTTAGGATTTAATTATGGGGTACCTGAGCAGCATACGTATACTACGGGGTATGGATCTGAATATAGCGGTAGTGCGCATTATGGGTATGGCACTGATTATGCGTATGATAATCCTAGCAGTTTAAGTAGTGGATCGAGAACTCCACAACGATTACCACCTACTCATAGAAGAACGCCTTCAAATGTTTCAAATGCAAGTTCTACCACGACGAGTGGCTCAAACGTCAATCCTAGTTTTCGCCTAGAAGACGAATCACCCTGTATATTTGCTACACCAGTACATTATCATCGTCCTCGACCTGACTATGATTATAATCTAGGGTTTTCTCGACAAAATTCACACGATTCAAATACGGAAAGGCCCAACACGCTCGAAACAGGTCCCACGAAATTACGATCGAGTTTGAAACGAAATAACTATCAAATTAATTCGGGCGGGAATACGCCCACAAATCCTACACCGCCTGATAGTTTGACGAGCGATGATAGCTCTTATGTGTCGGCAAAAGATAGTAATAGTTCAATATCTCGCGTACGTTTTTCCCCTGAAACGTTATTAGATTTACCAGTACATGACCCAACGTTGCCGTTATCATTGCAAGGACGTAAGGCACGACAACGGCCGCCATTGTCGCCGGAGTTGGAGCGCGAGTTCTTGTCATAACCATATGTACTGGAACTAATAGCGAAAAGATTTGATTCTCTTTTTTTCTCAAGCTGTTGATTTCATATACTCTTTTATTACCTTTTCTCCTATATGTATGCTCGTTTGTACACTTTCTAGAAACAATTCGGCTGTTAAGGATCTAGAAACAAAGTAGTACAAGTTTGTTATTTAAAGAAAAATCCTAATTTAGTATTCTTTGTTAACTCAAAGTTAAATAAATAATAAGTACTGGTTCCTATCGATAGGTTTTACAGAATATGTAACATTTGCCAAATTTTAATTCAAAACCCTAACCCGAAACATTTCTATGTCAATATAATAAATCTTGTACTATTTCTTGGTACCCCAAATCCTTCATATATTCTGGAAATTAAACTAACAAATTCAATTTGATAATATTGTGTTAATACAATGAATATGCTGAAAAAGAAATTAATGTACAAACGAACAAACCATTTACAGATATACATATTTTCAATTTATATTCCATGGTTGCTCTGCAGTCATTTGCATTTTTAAAACTGATTAAAACAACTCCAAACAGTTCCGTTTTAGTTTTAGGCATTTTTACCGTGATATTTAATTAAACGATTTTATTATTATTGCACCTTCACAAATTCCATAGTGCCTGAATAAAAATGCGCAGCCTGTAGTGTAAAATATAATTCATTGATGGTAGAGAATTTTATAAAAATATTAACTAAGTGATAAAACAATCTTAAATAGTCAATCATGTGCAATTTTATTTGAATGAAAAAGAAAGTTTTATATTTTGTCACTTTATATTTTATATTAAGCAAAACAAATTACTATGAATTTGTTGATACGACATTAATTTATGTATTAAAAGAAACTTCAAGTATTAATTTTTATTGAACTTTTTAATTATTGTTTAACTTCCCCCCAAACGTATGGGTAATGGGAAAAATACTTTAAATTTTAACAACAACAAAAACAACATTCCATCTTGTAATACTTTACTGGCACTGACACTAAAGACTGTATTATACATTCCAGATCAAAGAGTCTTAAAATTATTACATTTCCGCAATTATTCATAACTTATAATCTCTCAGATGCAGTATTTGCTGCTTGTAATTCTTAATACCTCGTGCAGGGTTTGTTTACCAAATAAAGAAAAGTTTGCACAACGTAGCAGTTTATTATTTCAATAAATATATGAAAAGCTTGCTTTTTAATATTTTTCTATATGTAGCTCATAAAATAAATCTTTTGTAAATAACGTTACAATATTGCACTGTAATTTTACAATTAAAACAACAACTAAAATGGAGATATTTTAATTAACATACCATTTTAATTGAGATGCACATAATTTGTTGTAAGGGACATTGTAAATTGCTCATAAGGTATGTGACTTAACGAAATTGTATATTAACTTTTAAAAATAATTTAATTTAAAATATAACATGCTGAATCTATTTGTCACCTTTGTAAGACAATGATTTGTTTTTATTTGTACATTTTATGTGAACATCCGTAAGAACATACAATCACAACATTACAGTATTGATAAAATGATATATATTGTAAATATACTTGAATATACATAATTTAAGTAGGATAGGTAGTATAATTATATAAAACGTGGCTTCCAAAAGAGGGATATCATGTTTAGATTATTTATTATTATCAAATATTGTACGATACATTCCAAAATTATTATTAGTTTTTATCACATGTGAAACATTTAAATACTCATTTACTCTGTGAATGGATTGTGTAACAACTCAATATAATTTTTCAAAACTCGGACCATGTATTCATTTTTCATTCATCATATAACTAACGCAACTGATTGCATACAGAATATCAAAATGCTTTTATTAGTTAAAGATGCGTGATATAATTTGATAACACCGTCGTTTATATTTATTGTTAGTATCGAAATAAAGTCAAATCAGCCCTTAAACTTGAGGCGAAAACGAAATAAATCTTTAACTGGTTGCATTGGTTCATTTACGGAATATATTTCATATAATTCGAATAACAGATTTCTTTATGTTACAGGCGCCATATCTAAATCTACAAAATTGGGGTGTCCGCTAGAAATGTAGTTGGCGTTTTCACTACGGAATGGCGATACATGTTCTTCAAACACGTAAGTCATCTCATTTTAATTTATCAATCAATGCGAAGATGCGTCTCGACGTGGTTGCTATAGTAACTGTAGTATTTGTATTTGCGTCATTGTTGAAATTCATGACGCAATACATTCCCTAGGGCTGCTTTCGACTGAAGCACTGATGTGAAAACGTAAGCGGAAATAAATGAGACCATATAAACTCAAACAAATTAAATCTTTCCGTAATATATATATAACTTTATAAATATTTTTAAAGGACTATTAATCATTTATTTATATATATATATAAATAGATATTAAATTTTGTTTAAAAATAAAGTGAAAGATTTTAAGGCGAATTAGCCTTAGTGCTTTTTACAATCTTAGGCGTCACCTATATATCTAAAATTCAATTTCCTACTAGGTATTTGACCAATTGATGTTAGCGACAACTAAATCGAATATGTGAAAAATACTAGGCGGTGTTTCTTTTTTAATGATTATCTCTTTGATTCCGTTTTTTTTGATCCTATTAATATTGTTTAAATTACGTAGGATAGGAACGTTGATTGTGAAGCATTTTAATACAACAAATATATTGCTGATAGTGTTTAAAATTTAATTAATAACGAGTGATTTATAGTTTTATTTTTTCATCAAGCTTATCATAAATTTCCATTTTTAATACTTGTATTGCGATACCACATTTTGACTTATGTTTTATGGGTCGTCTGAACGTTATTTTTAAAAGTACAATAGGCAATTACATTTTATAGTTTTGTTTTACATAATAAATGTGCTTTTATAAATTGAAAGTATATATTAAATTAATATTATATTCCTTACATTTCAAATAATGAGATGACAGGTGACCTTTTCCTTTTAGATGACACTCGAGCTTCCTCCAGACTAAGAAAAAATTGCTTTCTTTTTCTGAAGCACCGGATAATTTAAAATTTCCTAATCAGACAAATAAATATAATTTTTATTTACTCTTTATAATAATATCATAATACTACTCATTATCAGCTATGCAAAAGGAGGCTCTGGTTATATACATTTTAGTAATAAGATTTGAAACGTATTTCTATATATTTTGATTCAAAGAATGTTATAAATCCTTTGAGAGCGCAGGAATATTTTACTTCTAGTATTAATATCGATTACTTTTACTTTACTAGAGAACATATATACAATGCAGTATTGTTCGGGTTACGCTCGACCAACGTCGTAGTGACATACATATACGGAAGTATCTCTGCACCGGAAGTAAAGGAAATGTTCCTTCTCCCCACTTCTCTTACTCCAGCTTGTTCAGAAGGCGTGGCAGGGCGACCTAGAATCTACCTCGGGACACAAAACGTCCTTTTCGATCGATATCGCACATCGTCCTTGGAGTAAGCGTCACAACATCTGGGGAATCTTTGTCGGAACCGTTGGTGATCGAAAACTTCACAATAATGTAAGTCTGACCCAATTGGAATCATTCCAGAAATAATAATTAGGGGTTTTAACTCAAACAGAGAATGAAGCACTAAAAATATTATTTACTATAATTAAAACTGATATGGTTTTAATTACATACAAATGTATTCATATTGCATTTGTCTTTTGTTTAATTTGCCCTTCCAGAGGGTTTAGCTTTTAAATGTTTAGAACTAAGTGAGAATATTGCGCAGGTCCTATAACGAAATATAAACATGTATATTTATATAGTGAAATGATTACACAATTCGCCAATTTTATTTTTAAATTGATGCCCTCTAGCAGGCTGTAAATGATAGTAAATCATGGTTTATGAGTTAATTGCCTAGTCGGAGTTCTTTCTATTATAGCTCCTTGGAGGACGATTTATAAACTGAGTAATGATCAACGAAGATGGTGACGTAGTAAGCTGTGAATTCAATTAGCACGATGATTGAATAATACAGTTCAATTAGTTTTTAAACTTATAGAGGTTCAGGTTACGCAAAATTAATTCTAGCCTCATTTTAACTGTTGTATAAATGTAATTGCATATATTTCAAGAAACATACATTAGCATGCATCAGAGTTGAGATTTTTTATAAAACGCAAACATTTTAAAATGTTTTAATGCGTGTTTAAAATTTCCTCACATTACACACTTTTCTATGTTTTCCTTCTAGATAATCTTAGATAGGAATCTGTTTTCATTAAAATTCAGAACATGTTAATAGGTATTCGAAAATAAATCATGATTACATCGTTCTTCATTTCATTACTCATTTATAGTCTGATATGCAATAAAGTTTGATCAAACTAAGCCCCATATAAAATAATAGCAATTGGTGCTTCCTTTTTTAGCGATTGCCAATCAAATATGTTTATGTACCCGATATTTTATATATAATGGCATTATTTAGTTACATCTTTAACGTTTACATTACATTTTTAAATTCAAAATACTCGCATATTAAATTAGACAGCTTAAATATTTATTAACACACATACATAACTTCATGCTTATTCACATCAAATGGGGTGGTAGAAACCCCTTTACATCCATTCCCTTCTTGCCAATCTTTCGCCATTCAACTATATCCTCCATATAGACTTCTTTTGCTTCATTCCAATTTATTAAATTCTTCATACATGCTTTTGTTATTCCGTATGAAATTCTGTCATTCAATTATACGATTTGAATTGTCTAATTGGAGTATGCAATGTGTAAATTTGTCATAGCTAGGGATAAAATTTTAAAGAATTTCTCAAGACAGCCACTGAAATGATTTTGAAATTCTGGCCCAGGTTCAATCAAAACCGGATATGTGAATAATCATCATGCCTCAGTCGTCATTTACACTTAAGAAAATCTTTTTCACTTCATTTAACTTTACTACCGCCTTACGAAAACATTAGAACGCTCATTTTCACAAACGATCATCATAATCGAGACGCATGCATCCCACACCTGTAGACGTCTGGCGCCACCATCATTCCAGGACCTCTTGCCAAACAAAAAACGGCAGCATCCAAAATCACGCCGTACACACTTTCAAATAAATACTCAAATAGTACCATACATGCGCACGTTCAAATTACGTAAATTCTATCACGTGAAAATGGAAGATACACAAACACATGTTTCAAAAGCCAATTCTTTGAAAACTACTAATTGACATTGATATTTATCTACAATTTTGTTTGCTGTTGATCTTTTTTCTTATATATTCTTTTACTTTTCAGAGTTGTCTAACAATTATGACATTGATCATTATGAGTTTGAATGTTACGACCTCGGGGAGGATATTTCAGGAAGTAAGTTTGAAATACTTTAAATAATAATCTTGAGCCAAAATCTCAATGTTTGTCATCTGTTGTTGTCATATTAATTATAACTTTGTGGTTACTAAAATTAGAATCTTTGGTTTTGGCTATAATCGCATATTTTCAATGTTAACGTTTATCCGGTACCTAATCAAACTTTTAATTGCGTCTACTTATAGACGCATTTTATCCTTTAACTCAAATAAAACTTTTTAATAAATTTAATTCCTTGTGTTTGAGAGGTTTAATGGGTAATCAGTGTAATTCGTTTTTATCATATTAAAATTTGTTAAGCTTCTATTTCTTCATTGTTATTGAATACAATCGCATGTTTAGCGTTACAAATTCTTGGGTGTGTCATTTCATAAAATAGTAAAACTAAGTAAAAACATTTACAGAATTTAAGTAGAGTTGAACTAAATATTTAGCTGAAATCATTATAAACAATTTACGTAATAAAACTAAATATAAATTCAATGGTTTATAAGCAATTGCTGCACAAATATTATTCTAACGCATTCACTGACTAAAATTAACTATTTTTGATACTTCATTCTTGCAATTGATTATTAATTAGTTATGTTGACAACATTTAGGAAAACAGTGAAATTATAAACCTTCGGTAGTTATACAGATAAGAATATGATTTGAAAAAAATATAATAATTAAAGAAAATCATTGCAAATATTTATGATAGTTTTATTTAAACTTTATGAATTATGATGGATGCGTAAATTATTTTTTATTTTCTTTTGTTCTAGCAACAGAATATGATGCACAACAAACAGCCACAGTCTACAGCCAGCCGGTCCTTTTCTCACAGATGAACCAGCAAACAAACCAACAGCACAACCCTTACCAACATCAACCACTTTCTTGCAATAGGTCAGAGAATTCCGAATGCCAGCGCAAGTACATACCTACCTTTAAATGTTCACAAACAAATTGATTCTTTGTTTATAATACATTTACACTTTTAGATCAGCGCCTCATCCTCCCTAAACAGATAAAAACAAATATGGTTTATTATACATTATTTTTTAACTGAATTTATATGTTTGAATTATATTTATAAACAATTGTGCTTGTAACAATGATTTTTGTACTTATATTAATCAATTGATATATGTGTATGTAGTGCTTAATGAAACTGTATCATGAATTAATTAAATAAATGTATTAATCTAAATTAGCATGACTTTTTGTTCTGAATTAAAATCCTTTTTCCTCTATTTTAATTTTCAGGATAATACACAGAAAAGGACTCCTCAAAAGTAGGTACCTAGGTATGTATTGCTATTATTTATTTATATCCTTTGATGTATGATTAGTAACTAAATAATAATAATTACAATTTATATATTATCTTATAAGGGTTGATAGGATAAAGGACATTGGCGGTGTGCTCCTCATAATCTCGACACTGAGATATAAATAACATATCTACTCAGCATGTATTGTTGTTTATTTAATAATAAAAATTTAATACAATTGTTGTTATAGTATTTAAGTTGTTTTAATCACCAAGAAGACCCTTCTAGAATTGTTTATAAGGGCAGTAACAGTAAATTCTAATTAAATATAGCACAAATGAACAATAAATAATACAATAGTTTGTAATAATACCCCAAAAAAGGAGTCAAGTAACTGTTATATCAATTAAATGCCAATTAAGGGGGGTATTAGTATTATTATAACGAATTTTGTTTATAAAGTGTTAAAATAAATAAAAACAATTCAATAAATGGTTAAACATATGCCAATAATATGCACAATTAATTGCAATAATTTTGGAAAAATGTTCATAAAAAATTCGGTCAGTTCAAGATTTGAGAAAATTTCGTGTTTTTTGACATATGTAGGCGGATCACAGGAATCAAAAGAGTGCATGAATCTGGTTTCAACTTATTATCTGTCCTTGTCTTACTCATACGTTTGAGCCCCTTTTTTAAATAGAAATTCGAGGCTCGAATTCGAGCCACTGGTATTGATTTTTTTGATAATAGTTCAGGCTTTGCCACCAGAGGTCATCAATGCTTGGATTTTAAAAATTCAAATTTTACGAATGATACGAACAGATACGAATATAAACGAGTATTAAATTTGAATATACCGGGATTTATTTTTTAAATTACCGAATATACAACACTAAAATGTACTTGTTAAATCATATTATATTGAAAATTTCAAACTATTTTTTGAAAGAGAACAAATTCTATAAAATAAAACTCACTTTAAACGTTGTCGTCTTTAAAACTGCAATAAAAGGTAATTTTTAAGTCAAATAAATATTACATTTCAATTATTAAAACATATTAGCGTAATTACATTCTAATTGTAACAAGTAATTTTATTTCTAACAATATATGCACATTGTACATACATTGAAGTATCTATTTTTATTTAAAACTTCTCAAATACAAATAAATTCATATATAATTTGTTAAAAATAAAGCAGTTACAAGAAAATAATCCATATTCAGGAGCTTGAAATATACTCTGCTGATTTTCCAGTTTTCTTTATGATGTCTTATACTTGATCACTTGGTAATGTTGTTAACACTTTTACGTTTTGATCCTCCAGGCTGATTTTCGACAACGGAATCTTAAGAATAAATTGTAATTAGTACATAATTAAATTCAAAATTCTCTTGAACCACTGTATAGAATTCCTTATTTCGCTTAAATTAACATTCTTCCATGAAAAGTATGAATGACTAGATAACACATTTTAGTACAATTGCAATCATTTATTCAAATAAACATGACACAACATTCCCATCATTGTTTTCCATTAGCAAATGATTTATTTGGAGACATATGCGATTTAAATGTAATAAATGACTACGACCATATTTAAAACATGTTAATATAAAATAAGTAATTCTATCATACCTCAAGAAAACTTCAATCGAAGTTTTCCAAATTTGTCCATATACCTTTCAAATTCTCTAGAACTCGTCTCACTGCACCGCTGCATCCGTCACAGGTCATAACGACCTTATACAGATGTGTTTTCTAAACCGAAAAAAAAAACATTAAATAATATAACATTTATGAACTCCATGCAACATATATACCTTTTCCATTTTTTAAATCAGATTTAGAAATAGTTAAATATTTATTACAAAGAATTTCCTTATCAAAAAGATAACATAATATTTTAAATTATCAATCACGCCTACTGAATTTACGTTCGAACAAATTTTTATAAATTCTAACATTAAAAAAGCTTAAAACTAAATTTAGCTGTTGTAGTATTGCCAATGAATGAACAAATGCAGCTAAAGATTTTTTTTGCGTAAATCATAGCAATCAGAATCATGAATAAAAACTAATTTTAAAGCTAAATGCGTCATTTGATGGGCAGATTCAAGTAATTATTATAGGACTTGTCTTTTCTTAATAAGAATAACTGTAAACTAAGTGAAACGTAATAAATAAAATAATTAAAACTATACTTACAATTTTATTATCTTCATCTAATCCTTAGAATCCTCTAGATTCCTCCAAAAGTTGATGAAGATGTCTTCTGTTTGAAAATGGTTCCTCAGGCTCATTGAACTGCCGATAGGATAAACAGCAAGATCTTCAATCGACTGCATTGTCTAAAATAAATAAATAAAATTAATTAGTGTAAAATGTATTAGTTTAAACTGTAAATTAAATGAAACGTAATAAATAAAATAATTTAAACAATACTTACAATTTCATTGTCTTCATTCATTCCTTAGAATCCTCTAGATTCCTCCAGAAGTTGATGAAGATGTCTTCTGATTGAAAATGGTTTCTCAGGTTCATTGATCTTCAATGCTAGAGTTCTTCCGAAACTGGAATCTTCTGAATTTCTTCGTGTAGCTTCTTGGTAAACTTGTACCAGAATCTTGTAATCAAACCACTAAATCTTGTCTAGATTTTTATGATATCTGAACCTTATATACACTCTTGGGAATCTTCAATCAGTTCCATTAGTTCATGCACAGATGCAGAATCTTCCGTAGGTTTATATCGAGTCATTCTGCGTTCGATTTCATCTGAACAAAAGAATATATAAACAATATATAGCGTACATATGTACTTGTCGAAGAGGCTGAAAAAATAACTATTAGAAAAGTACAAACAAGTAATAGCAATAATACCTCTAAAAGCAGGAGAATGTTATAAACAAATATTAAATCAATATGTGTCTGGCCAGACCTAAACATTGTTTATATATTGTTAATCTACTGCGCAACCAAAGATCGAAGCCAGTCTATTGATTTTCTAGATACAATGATTTATCCACCTTTTAGAGATTTTATTTATTGCAAAATCTTTTATTGTTCATTGTTCACATACATTGAGTATACTTTTGTAAAATATGATGACTTATTAAAATTTACTCATATAAATTCTGTAATAATAAGTAAATTCAAAGATATTTACGAATACAATTCAAAGATCCTGTAACGCTACAGGAGGCCTTATATTTAAAAATATATTATACGTAAAACGATATGAGGAATTCAGATTTACTAATATAAATCCTCTAACAATATGCAAAATCAAATAATAAAAAATAAGTAACAAACAAACCAGAAAATGTTGTGATCGGCCAGTTTGCCTTGTGATTTGTGTCTCCCTGTGTTCCTCCTTCACATACATGATTTCGAGAGGCACCAAGAATGCTTCAGTTAGATGTGCTGTGTGGTTTTAGGTGCGTGGCTGAAATTTGCCATGTATAGTGTACCTAAATAAAGCTAATTCTCAGCTTGACGCTCCTGCAATGTATATACGATATTATATAGGATCGAAAATATTTTCAGTACAGAGAACACAATATATGCATATATCTGAGGTATGCACTTACCTTTGGCGTCTTTCGTTAAACATAGATTACTTCTTCCCTCTTTGTTATATTGTAGTCCCAGGCGATACCAACGAATACGAATCTTGCTTCCCTTGGATCGAAGCAACTGAGAAGCGTCAGCCGTCATCACAAGAGTCAAATAGTTCGTTCTATTCTAGGAATACAAAATAAATCAATATATGAATTCTCTCATTATACTTTTATGTATTAATTATCTAATGAATATTTAAATATTGGTATATTTATAGAACTATATTGAATATAAATGGAAAAAGATCATTCTTGTTAATTCTATGCAAAAATATGTAGACTTGTTTCTCAGAATTCCGTAAATTTTCCACTCGGTATAACGACCAGAAAAAACTACGTGAACCACTTTGCACGTGTTAATATTGTGCACTCTGTATAGACAATTTATTTGTTTTTAAAATCATTAACATACATAATAAAAATAACTTTTGTATCATTTGCATAGATTTCAACTAAATGAAAACACAAAATCTGAATCGATTTTTAAAAATCCATTCTGCACTTAAATGGTACCATTATTTATTTTTCCAAAAGCGCATGTAAGTATTCAATAGTATTAAAAAGTCTCAACATTTAAAATGATTCAATTTATTAATTATAAACTAATGATGCATAAATCAATAAATATAACTTATCAATAAGCGAATGTCCTCTTATCTAGAATGTAAATTATTAAAATGTATTTTTTGTGAATAACTGTAACATTTTGTTGTTATTGCATGATATATTAAATATTATAAACATATAATAAGTTGTAAATGTAAGTACATATATTTACAATTATTATAATATATACAACATAAAAAAAAACTATTATTAATTAAACATAATTTAAATAAAAAGTGTTACCTATGATGTAAAAAAACGTTTCTTTCAACGACCGCAAAACAATTGTATATCAATGTCTATAATGAATAAAAACTAAAGACTGCTTATTTATGAATTTATTTTAATACTACCCAACCGATACGCATACTGCTTAATAATTAATGGTAGCCTTAACAATGAAAGAAACGTCATATTTGTCCTTCATTAAAAATAGTACAATATCTACTTATACAGGTATACAGTTCTCCTCATACCACAGAATATTAAAATTCATTTAAAATAACACTATTTTTTACCAGTGTAGTAAAACTATTCATATTTATCTATGCATCTATTAACACGAATAATTTTGAAAAAAAAAACTAATTCTGAAAAAAACGGAATAAATAATAATTTAATTTTTTAACACTCCTCATATAATTGTTTCCCTATATAAATAACATACTTCTAAGAATTGGAGTTTTATACAAACTATTCAAGTCAATGCTCCGGCATTCTGTATTCTTGATGTGCAACAACGAACTCATTTTACACCTGGTTGGCTTCATATGGTAAGCTGTGTAAACCATTCGTTAGTTGAGTATCATCTATACATATTTCCATCATTAGAGGAATGCAGTTGTATGTATTCCATAAAGAGAAACGGAAAGAAGTATTGTCTATCAATTTTTAATCATATCAATATGCAGCAATATGAATTTAAACATACATATAGTACTTCTACAACTGCAGATGACGACAAACCCATCTGCATTAATGCATGTGGTTTAAAAATAGATCTCTCGTAGACCTTGAAAGTCTATACTTTCATGTTATTTAAACTTGATTATATTATATAGAAAATATATGTGGTGATATGCCTTTGCAACCGCAGTCCCCAAGTATCAAAGTGCAAAGCAAAAACGTATTAATTTTTTTATATACCATGAAGGTCACTCATTCGAACTCGAATTTTTAATAACTCGAACAACATTTGTTTGACAATATCCAATTGTATGTGTAATTTGATTACCTCGAACTATTTTTGTGGCAAGTCTGGTTTGAGTTATCAAAATTCGATTGTATTTGTTTTTGTAACGTCTGTTTGCTGCGGTTCTCCGAAAATATGAATCACGCAATGGAAAAATTATATAAAATTGACGCTATATTATTTAATATATACAGTCCAAAAAACAAGGTACATTTTTGATCATAACGTTTATCAACAGTGGACATCAGACTGATGATTAATGAGATATTTTTTATCAGAAAATTAAATGTTGTTAGTATATAATCATCATTGATTGTTGTTGATTTCCTAGGAAGTGCGATATAATATTATTTTTGAACTATTCAACCTTGGCCTTGTCAGTGTGAGAGAACATTTTATGTATTGTATTATATAATTCATGGGGTATTGCGTTTTAACAAAATTTTGCATCATTTTTGAAAATTAAAGCCATTATTTATATCCATATATTTACCATTTATGTTAAATTAAGTAAAAATAATATAATTAAAATAATTTCATGAAAAAATTGTTTATTTCCGACGTTTCATTAAATTATTATAAACATATCACGAAACGCCAACTATATCTAAGTATTTCATGAATTGCTGTATGTCAAATCTAAACTTAATTTGAATCTCATTTTTCACTAATAAAATACTTTTGCAGCAACAAAACTTTTAAAAATTGTAACTACATTTTTGAAACAGTTACTAAAAATTAGTTGTCACAACAGACTTTATTAGTGAAAAATGAAACAACCAAATTCTTATTTATAATAATTTTTTCTAAGAGTATAAAAAAATCTAAACATAACATAATCCTAACTCGAATTTAACTACAGCTTTACTCAAAATCGTAGTTTTTGAAGCATGATATATTAAATAACTACGTCGTTTTTATAATAGGTATAATATACTGTTAAAATATCGATGATGTTAGTCAACATATAATTACAGTAACTTTTCAACCGTTATTTAATGTTCAATTCAAAATTGAGTAATTATTATTGCTTTAGAATCAGAAGAATGATCGTCCGTTGACGTCGCACGTTAGTGGTTCAAAAAGTATACGTGATGTAGTTCGCGGCGCGGCGCCAATATTCCTATCCTAACTAACAGCGAACGGAAAACGAACAAACATCGTTTACATATGCAATCAAATCAACTGACAAATATTGCGCATCATTTACAATCTTATACTTTGCCAATGACGTATTTGGAGTGTCCAAATGACACTTCAATTAACACTATCAATAACGATTTATTTGACTTGCGATTCATGGGTCAATAACGATCTAGTTTCGGAACCAGTTCGCACTGAATCTTTTTAACAATGTTTACTATGTTTGTCTGGCTAAACAAAATATATTAGCACTTTTGTTACCTCTATATCTCTCAACGCGTAAATGATAATTGAACAGATTCATAATGTTAATTAATTGTATATACGATATTTACTATTGCAAATATCACGTACACATATGAACTGCGCTTTTGTTGCTTAGAGAAAGTTGAAGAATTTGTTTACTAGAGAAGTTTCACAAATACCTATTGTGTAAAAAAGTATCGCGTAAATAACGTTAGGTTAACGGAAATATGCATAGAAAATTATTTATTGCATATGTATGTATAGGCAGTTCGGAATAGCTTGAACCGCGCTTTTAATTCATTATAGATACTAGGCTATAAAATGCATTTTTATAAATGATAATTCTTGTAGTAAACACAAATAATAATATAAACAACATCACGTTTTCGTATTTTTTATAATGTTAAATTAGGTCAGTGAATAAATATTAGATTATATATTTATAGATTAGTAGTCCAGTGTCACGTCGTGCAAGTTTACCTAAATTAAAATCTCAAATACATACGTCATAATTAATTAAACATTGAAATAATCACTAGGACTTTGTGTTTTTGACATATCAATGGTATGTAAAGTCTTAGTTTAATATTGACATATATTGTGCGTAAATCACAGTGTGTAAACATATATTATATTAAGATATAAACATTTATAAATAAACACTTTCGAATTCATTTCAATTAATATTTTATTAACAATAAATGCGGCAACAGTCTTGAAATGCAACTCTCACTAACGCTATTCGTTTTTAATTAGTATTTTCCCGAACAATAATCATTTAGGAAAGTAAAACAATCAAATCAAATACTTTTACTTTAGCTATAATTAACATCAAGGGAAAGTGCATAATTATTATTATAAAAAATATATATGCAAGTCCAGTTGTGAATATAGACACATATAGAGGTTCGAGCTATTCCGAGTTGCCTGTATATTAATATGTATTAATATTACATATGTATGTACATTGATGATAAATAAAAATGATAGTATTTGTTGTCAACAGTCTTTGAAAGGAGCCTGATTAGACCTACAAATATATAATTTAAATTGAAGGGTTTCATAATTTTCCCTTCAGTCTCGTAGCCTTGATCTATTACGTATACGAATAAGATATAATTACGTATAAATAGGATTATAATACGCCAGAAGCGTAACAGATAACAAAGGGCTTCTTTAATAAAACTAAACGTCATTCGTCGTTATGTCTCTCTCGTGTTTGCAAATGTGCAAAACTGATCTGTGTATTACGATATCATATACATGTATTAGATAGAGAATAAAGATTAGATTTCATTAATGGTACATGGTAATAATATGTATTTTGATATACAATAATATATGGCGTGGGCATTTTATGTTATCAACGCCTCTCTTGATTTATTATTAATTATTGATACACTCATAATATATAAATACTCTAATCTATTTTATATAGCGAAACGAAATAAATATTCAACAATTCATTTCAACACACAACTCAGGTAAACATATTTGTTTCTTAGGGTCGGAAATAGTCGAACGATAACCGAACATGTTTACTCTTTGTATGAAGTGCACGCATGCGTGTTAGAACTAAAGTTTACTTCGTTTATTTTATTCTAAATTTCATTATATTATTATTTGTGTCCTGATATATAAACATATATATATATAGAACCAAATACACTAATCGAATTTGATTCAGATTGAATCTTTCATACGTGCGTAGGTGTAGAGAGTAGGCAATCCAATTTACTAACGCAGAAATCCCTTAAGAAAATGTATGATAAAAGTCAGACCCAATCCCAAATAATAGCCTAATAGTATTACTTTCCACAAGTCAAAAGGAAAACCAAAAAAACTCTATATTAAATAATATTTTACACATATACAATGCAATATTAAGTATAAAATAATAATAAAATCAAAATTATTCAGGATCAAATTAAAAAAATTGCCTAATCATCCGTATGTATCCTCGACTATAATTGATGGATGTATTGAATTTCTGATTGATTGAGGAGTGAAATTAAAAACCCTCGTCGTTAAATATGTCAACATTTAATAAATTATAAAAACAAATTAATTAATTTCGCAATTTATACGCCTTAAATTCAGATTTTTAGAAAAGTCTATTACATTTAAATATTTATTTTTATCAAATTATAATATATAAATAATGTTTATGGTCGAGACACAAACAATAGTGAAAGATAAAAAACGCAAACACAAATGGTATACAATTCATAAATTCGTATTTAAATAAATATTTTATTGAATTACATAAATATTATTATATACACGTTCTAAAAATGGTTCCATTTCGTTTTTTAACTTACGTAAGCGTATACCTTCGAAAACAATGATTCAAATGAAAAATTGCTAACCGGGCCAATAAACTTTATTTTTAATTGGATATATTTTATTCAACTCTCGTCATTGATCTGGTTAAAATTACCTCAATTAGGATTAGTATACGCATCTCTAAATAAAGCTCCGGATAAGCTATTTTGCGCACATTACCCTATACCAAGTACCCTGTATATATTCAGGTAGCTTGGAAAAAAGGTAACATAGATACCATTTTAATTCGCTTGGCTTTTCTAAGCAAGTGTTATTAAGTATATATATATATATAAATAAATCATAAAAGGGTCATAGCAATTGATCTAAATTTGATTGGCATTCGATGTTTGTTATAAACAGTGAACAGGAAACTAAATCAGAATAAGTTGTGTTAGCGAAAGTGCTGCCACCATGAGTCATGTTAGTTCGAAATATGAAACATTTATGTGTGCAAAACGAGCGTGAAAATACAATTTGTGTATAGACTGCAACACTTTGATTTTATTTCCGTTATTCTAACATACGGAAGTCATTAGCGGCGAGCGACAGTTGTAATAATTTATGTCACTATCTAAGTAAACTAACACAAGTAATAAAGTCTATTGCATCCATATTAGAACAACAAATATGCAAGTAGGAATAATTTTATTATAATTTTAGCCTTCACCGCGCATTTATTCTCTGTTCACATTTCATTTGTATATACATATATATATATTCACGATTATTAAGAACTATTTCCTTCCTGTATAAACAATCACAATGTATGACTGACTGGTGTTGTTAATAATAGCCATTGCAAATCAATTCACATTTAATTAGGTCGATATTTTCTACATTTGTTCATTATAATAAATATTAAAATTGAATCGCAAATAACCAGTCGTTTAATATAATTTAAATATATTGATCAGAAGATTGGTTTTTAAACTAATATTTACATATCGTTCACCAAGCCGAAAATTGCTGAAAGATATTTCTTGATAAAAATACAGTTCCATGCGTAGTAAAAATATTTTTGCCAATATTTATTCGGAAATGATATAAGTTTAGACAAAATCATTTGTACCACGCACGAAAACTATTATTTGGTCAAGTAATTCCGAGGCGCAAGCACCTTTTTCCTAACAGTCTCTTTTCTAGGAGGCATATTATACCCGTGATTCCAGATTAAGAAAAAGGTGGAATAATCCTTCTAAATTAGCTAGTTTTACGAGAAGTACGTCAACTTTGAGTCATTTATGTTTTGTTAGGCGACGATATGTATAAATATTAGATTCTATTGATGAAAATATTTAGATTGTATCAAGAAAAGTAACTGTTCGTTATTGGAGTAAGATAAATAATTCATACGACTACTTATAATTGAAATATAATAAAATTTCAAACGTCAATTTGTTTCTTGAAAAAGCTAACTGTAGACTCACTATTGATTTCAAAATCATACAATGCATATACAAACAATATGACAACTAGTATCATAAAAATGGCACAAATACAAGCACACATTACTAATAGTTACATATGTCACTAAATAAATAAAATTACAAAGCATTCATCACGGGTGTTTCCAAACGTTGAAGAATTACTTTAAAGTTATCTTGGTTAACAGTTCTACTACAACACAAATCTTCCTGTTTTCATTTCAAGTCCAAAAGTTATTACAACGTTTAATATTTTATATTTCACATATAAATATATATATATAAATTTTTTTTTTTTTATCACAATCACGTTTAATAAATTTCACACTTTTTATATCACTAAGCAAATAAACATATTTTCAATCACATTTAATAAATTCCAGAACCACTTTATATATCACATTAACTTATTTTTTGCTCTTAAGCTTATATCTAATTTCAATCTTCAATTGTGGTTTTAGTATAGAAATAAACACATATTCACGTAAACTATAAACAAATCTTCTATGCATTGCATTTAATTGTAACTTAAATAAAACTCCTAAAGAATGCAGTGCAATTTTGTTCAGTAGGTATAAAGTCGGTTGCCGTCGAACAGGCGTCAGTATAATTCATGTTCGCGATAAATGCAAACTAGAAATGTTATAAAATGCGCCAGTACACTAATGTATAACAGAATATTAGGGGCGAAATATTATATAGTTTTGTCGTGTTCAATAACGTCACAGTAGATGTTATCTTTAAAGTTCAAATAAATAATAATGATGTTCGTGTTTGATAGCACGCATAGTTTTTTGTCTGTCGTGAACATCAAAATTAACATGAGTTCTAAATTGTATTAGCTTTTTTATGTTGCCGGAAAATAATTGTTATGAAGCGTTATGATTTATGATATTGGAAAGTTATAATTTGAGATTTATTGTGGTATAAAATGATTATTTTCATTTGATTGCCAAACATATTTATTAGTTCATTCCAAACAATTAGTAAAAATGTTGACAAAAAACTGCGGGTGTCTATATGTCTATAATGTGTCCCCATTTTCAGTTTGTGTTTATATTTTTATTATCGTTGCTCCACATATGTATATTGAATGGAAAAGTACTGGAGGATAATTATAAGAATGATAAACATGTGCGTGTGTTTATTTTTAGACTCGCATATTAAACCTACCACAAAACGGACGCGACCAATATAATATTCCGATTTCTAAACATAAATGATAAAACGATATTGCAAAGTAGCCATAATTAATTAACGGTTTTTTTCGTGAATCGTAATGGAAAAGTACCGCAATGGAAAATTATAAATAATTGCTTGATTAGAAATAGTTGCAATAGGAAACTCTACATTAATTTCCAAAACCACATGTAACTTATATTGTAATTTGGCTGAATTAAATTAAAAAATAACTTAGGACTGATCATATTTGCAGTTTCTGCAATAACCCAACGGCTGCACTTATATCTTACAGTCAAAATTGTTACAATTGCACAACTTTTGCTACGCAATATTTGGTTAAGATTTAGAAAGAAAACAAAATTAATTTAAGGTTATTTAAATTCGAAGTCAGTCCAAACGGTTTTTCTATTTAAATAATAACTACTAATAAAAAAAAGTACTTACATAAATTGAAGAACAGCTTGGCACACATTCACTGGCCCAAAATAGCTTTAACACATGCGAATCGACTTCATTAAAGAACAATCACGAAACAGAAATATAAACGAATTGATGATAAAATAGAACAAATCTCCCCTATAGTTTCTTTTATGTGCAAACATAACAACACCTAAAAGGCCATTGAACTTTACAAGTCAACAACCTTTCTATCTTGTATATCATGCACGCATATTCTTCCTCAACGTTCACCTTCATTCCACCTTTACAACGAACACATGTGACGTAGTGGAGGTGTGTTTGTGTCTGTACGATGGCGCCATCTCGGTCTCGTTTGTTGCACTTGCACAACTACTGCGACATTCGTAGCGTCGTGACGTCACTAGGACGCTCCCCGGAATGGACACGCGAGTGAAATGTTAACATCAAAATGCTTGAATACTGACCAGAATAATATTTTTAAGTATGACCAAACTAGCTCGGAATGACTAACTGATGCATTGTATAAATAAAAAACTATTCTCTATACATACTCATTTTTAAATGTTCAATGTTAGCGTTATTTTTGGAGAGTATTTATGAGCTTATGACGCAGACTATTTTATGTGGGGTTGTCTGACTAAAAATATTTTTGTTTTCATTTTCTAAATTTATTAGGCCACCTGCTATAAGTGAAGATTTATGAAAATGTTGCACTTATGACCTAATGCGTCTAATACGTAGTAAATATTTTAATATGGAATTTAAATAAAATGTTAATTATTTAATATTATATATGTATATATGAAATATGTTTATTTTAAAACATGAATAGAATCTAGAAAATCAATGCAAATATGTACAATTTTAAAAGAATATTTCTATTAATCTCCACTTTATTACATAATATGCAACAATTATTATTATTTGTTTAAAAAATCTATACGAAATAAAACCTAATATCTAAAATAAAATCTACATATAAGTTGAAAACATGATTTTAATCATTAAATAAATAAATAAATATATTTATATATAGATAGTCAATACGCAATTGACTATGTATATCTTTTGATAAAATAGTTTCATTAAATCTAAAATTAGAATTGTTTTTTGAAGGTAACAAAATTAAAACGGATAGCTTGAACTAGATCAAAAACGACCTTCATTATTAAATAGCTATAGATGTCATAAATACACGTCAAACATTTGTGAATTCCAATATCGGTATGTATTATTTAAATATCATAAATCTCACAGTATATTTTGTTCATTCTACTTCCTCGCGTCTTTAACTTCAGAGACGGACTCGCTCACACCATCACAGAAAAATGCATAATTTATAGATTTGCTTAACAACATTGGCCAACATAAAATGTTCTAAGAAAAGATCAGTGTCTAATTGTAATGTGAAATTGAAAGCCATACAAACTATTCGCAAACAACTTTGATCCTGGTTGCAGCATTCTAAAAATACGTCAATACTTACGTTTTAAATTTGTTTGAATTGTTTTTACATTCATAAAGCATTTACTTTCAAAATTTATACCCAAATTAAACGTATAAATATACATTAAAATTGACTATATATTTATTTAATGTAAAACATATATTTAAATGATTCAAATTGAACTTTATCAAAAATTACTACATGGAAGAAAATAATTTAACTGTAGGCCGCCCTGGTGTCAAATGTATGCACTAACTCCTAGCATATAACTAAATTCAGAATTAGAATTTCTGTTGTTACACTCCGTGTAATCTGTTTTGTGTATATATATGCTCCTAAATCACTTATCCAATTTTGTATAGGTATAAATATTAAAGTATAAATCTATCATCATCAGGTGGTATGAATAAGTAGATAAGAATTTTGTTTAAAAGTAAATATTTTTAAGCACATATTTTAAATATAGATCCTGTTATTTATGATCTGGTGGCTGGTTATATTTATATACAATTCAGGATTCAGCGAACTCCTACCATAATTCACTTTTAAAATACGACTATACGTATACAGAGATACCGGAAGATTGGCACTGAGCACTGGTTATTGTCAGTGGTTCAATGTTTTTTATAAATAATTTTTTATACATAGGTATAATTATGCGATCAGATAAGATTTAATTGCTTGGCAATTTTCATACGTAACTATTTCATTTACAGTTTTAAGATTTATAAACAGGTTAGTATTTAAAAAGAACAACATTTAAATGTAAAATACCTATGTTGCGTAAATCTAATCGGCACCCCGCGAATATGTTTAATATTTTATAATAAATCATCGAGTATTTTTTATAAACAGTTTTTTTTGTAACGAAATGCGATTGAATGTAAATATTAAAATTCACTTTCAGAAGACTCAATTCATTTGACGTCTAATACGTCGTAGATGTATTCAAACCTTGTAAAGTAGGGTGCCATATCCGTGATGTAAATTTGTTCGGTTTTCATTTTCAAGTCCAAACAATAGATAATATTATTAGAAATTGTAAAAATAGTAACATTATAGATACATACATATGTATATCTGATTATCATAAACATAACTAATATACATATGTATGCATGTACACGTATTTCGCATTATAGTAACCACCTGGATGTGTGTAGAACACCTGCAGAAAACAATAGCTGGCTTACTATATAAAGAAATATTTATATGAATAATGGTAGGAACGTGAAAATAAAACCAAATCAAAAATGTCAATTTGTTTTTATACGGTTAGAGATCTAGAATTTTAAACAGACTCAAATGAACTCAGGATCACCTAAACAAATGTTTCAAGGACACAGATTTATTTCTAGATAAACTTATTTCATAGGAGCATGGCGTGTTATGATTATCATCAATCAACAACTACGACTTTTACACAAACTATAACTACAAGAAAAATTTACTTCACGTGAGAAGTTAGCAGCGATTTCTCAAATACCACATCCAAAAATGTATAGTTTATTTTTGTAACTTTCCATTCAAAACACCTTAACCCTATCGCTTTTTCCCTCACCTTAACTTCATTTAAGCCTTACTCATAAATGCTTCGTTAACCAAAGTCTAAACCACATAAAATCCTAAACTAATCTATTATTTTTATTATAAATGAAAATAAACTTGCATCCTGTTGTCTGCGAAATAAAACTGAGTATTTACTTATAAAAGTTTAGACGCCTGGTGCAATCGATACAAAAATAACAGCACATATACAAGCACCTGAAAAGTTGGGGTGAAAACTGAAAACTGCGTATCTAACACAACGGCGTAGTTTTCTCGCGTATGTGCTAACCTGCACGTTGTAACCAACGTAGCGCCCTCATTTTCATTATATCGATACAATAAAACCTTGACCGCATTTTGCGCTGTTTGAATTAACGTAACCCCTACAGACAAACTTGCGCAGTCAAAAATATATGATTGTTTACACCTGCGCGGACATATTGTGCGCAGCATTTCCGCTTTCGGAATAACAGCCAGCGTGTACTTCCGCACGTACGCACAAAACACATGGAATACATACATATCTCTCAATATATGATGATAAACACAATAACAGTTTTTTTCATTTGTAACATTGATACATTATTGTAACGCTTGCTCAATATATATATATATATATTTATTACGGCTCTGTGCCATTTTTATGAATGAGTAGACTCGTTTTTTTCCTACTCTCAATTTCTGCCAGTTAAGTTCGTTTGTCTGGTAGTTTCCAACGTCAACCTTTTAATTTTCCAAGAATTGATGGTGCATATAACACAGATCTGACGAGAAACCTGTTAAGATGGACGACCTTCGGCAAGGCTTTTGCTTTATTAGAAATCCGACGTTCTTTTTTTGGGTTCGCGGATATAATTCTCTTCACACTTAACATGGTATATATTCATCATCAGGTTTTGCAGCATTCCATCGATAGATATTGAGCTAACACTTCCACCAACCACAAGTGGTTACGGCGAGTGGAAAATTCCTAAAATAATTTTATTTTTAAAGTATATATTTATCTACACTAATTTGCATCGTCATTTCATGATTTTTTTTTATGTTATATGAGGTGTAACGAAATGAATCATTTCATCTATAAGAAATTGCACAACATTTTGCAAAGTTTAATAAATCTGTATATATAAAACATAATTTTTAATAGAATTAACGTATTACATATTAAAACTTAAGTATTAAATCAAACAAATACTTTTTTGGGATAAGATATTGAAAAAAACATTGGCGCCAATTTATATCAACAAATTTATCAATTTACAATCTTTTGCAAAGATAAAATTACTATTTTCTCCTCATTTGGCCTCAATATATTTATTTACTATGATTATTATCAAGTGTTATCACCTTTGTAATCATTATACTGCCATTGAATATTGCAATTCAGTTAATACTAGAAAGTACCAAAATTTTATCGTTAAAACGCATAATCTCGCCTTTGTTTCACTTCGTAACGCGAAAATAATTAAATAATATTAGATAGTGGAAACGTAGAAAAAAGATAAATAAGGTTTTATTTTTGCATTAATTTCTGAGTTCGTTAATTAATTTAATTGCGAAAAAACACTGTGCCTTATAGAAATACAGACAATGTAATATCACAATTTAAAAAGGCTAAAATGCCACCAGACACAAAGAAACACAAAGCAGTGGCAGATGAATTAAATGCAATCCCACATAAAAATGTCAAATCGTTTATAAATGTATTTAGAAGTAAACATATTTTTACTGTTTAGAAAATTTAAAATTGGCTGTGATTTAGATTTAAAAATATTCTTTTCTCACACGAAATTTTAACGTATTGTAAAAATAAAGATTTTTAGATTAAAATAGGTAGTTTATAAAAATTGTGGGAGACAGTGAATACAATGAAAGTTAATAATAATATATAGTTTAGAAACTAAAAATACTTAAATTCGCACGCAATATAAATATTATAATCCTATTTATAAAATTCAAATTAAACTCACGTGTTTATAATCCGAAATTTTATTTAAAATTTCGATCATGTTTTCGATATTATTTCACTTTCAATGAACGTTGTATTTCTATATAATTACATGTTGATTAATAACGTAACAATCATTTGATGATTCATTCGAATTTATATTAAATTTCCACTATAAAATTTCCGCGGAAGTTAATCAATCGTTGGCAGAATAATGTTTAATAACATAAAGTTACTCTTAAATACGAAATCGATATTTATAAAGGTCTAGTTTCAAATGACTATCTATGGAAAATAACTGGTAGTATATTGACATTTCATCCGTATTGAAAAGACGCTTTTATCCGAATATTGATTCTTACGTAGAAGTGCCACGTTCATGTTTCAGTTGTGTTTAGATTTCTTGCCGTGGAGTTATAGCTCCATATCTTTTTCTCCATTTGCTACGTGCTCTGAGAGTGAGGCAGAAATCAATATTGCAACAAATATTGGTAACATATTGTACGAGTGTTGGAGTCTCCAAGAAGAACTCTCTAGGAAACTGTGGTTGAAAACTTAAAACTGTTTTTCTCTTGGCTGGTGGCCGTTGAAATGTTTTATTTGATAGAAATTACGGACGACAATATTTTAAATGAGGAAACATTTGTTTCAATTGCAATTCGATTTTAGATCAAATTGTAATTAAGTAAAAATGATGACAAATGATGAAAAAAAAAACATATTTCTGTACTAAAATTATTTCTCTGGCCTCATAACTGTTGTTGTTTGATGAACTTTTCTGCAACTAGGCTTTAAGTTGCTTTAATCATATTTAAATTTAAAAAAAATTAAGCCTAGTTTATTGTCGTATAAAAGTACGTAATGGAATTTTTCTAATTTTTATTTATAGTGTAACAAAAATAATTATTTATTTAATAAACATTAAAAAAAGCGCATGTGCGATATACTTTATCTTGATTTTCATTATATAATTAATAATTTCATGCAAAAGTAAATTTTCGTAATATGGTTTATGTAGCTTAACAAAACAATTATTTCTGGACAATTTTTCAACAACAATATATACACTTTTGAGTCATGAGCTATTTAAATAAAAATAAACAAATTCTTTTCTTCTGGTAATAGCATCTCATACTTCCATAAATT
Source organism: Nebria ingens riversi (assembly GCA_018344505.1). Lineage (NCBI taxonomy): Eukaryota > Metazoa > Arthropoda > Insecta > Coleoptera > Carabidae > Nebria > Nebria ingens. The sequence goes on along the minus strand of JADQWA010000017.1, from coordinate 203,599 downwards.
AAATGGAAGTAGGTTATTTTTTTTAACCGACTTTCGCTTACAGTCCTGTAATTATTCCTTGAAAATTTAAATTAATCGCTTAAAAAACGAATTTAATATATTTCCTCATTATAACTAAAACAAAAGTTCACTAGATTATTTTTTTACTAAATTATTACCTGTCAGAAACAAATGATTAATATGTCATCAAATATTCTAGACAATTATTGAACATTAATTCAAATACATATTTATAAATTAATCTATTTTAAATATTTACTACTGTTCCTGCTTCCCTAACAGCGAAATTTAATTATAGTTATAATCGATTTTTCTTATACATTTCTACTTGCGAAGCTATACAGCTGGTGGATTGCCCAAAATGCATGACTCATTTATTAAATTTCAACAGATCCTAAATAAACATTTAGACTGAATATAGTGTGTATTTGATTAAAACTACAATAAAATAGTAATAGAACAAATAGTTTTACTTTTATTACTATGTCAATAATTGCTGCACAAGCCTGAACAGAAAACACCTACATAGATACATATATAGTTTTAGATCGACCTGGAAGTTGGTTGGAGGAGATTTTATGAAATGTCGTTAACTAGACATAGTCTGGCGCCAATTTTCTATTTTTGCAATCACAATTTTAAAACTGCAATCCTATGGGCCAAGAATTTCGTGGACGTGGGGTTCATTTGGAAAATAATCAAATTTGTTTTATAAACGTTTGTCAAACAGTAGTGGATGTTTAGTTTAGAAATAAACGTGTTTTAATTTAATTTTAAAATATTTAATTTCTTATACGCAATAATAAATAATGGAATTTTGTAATTCGATACGTTTCCGTAGTTACTAAATTTAAAAATTACTTCTAATTCATCATACTGTTGTCAACATAGAAAATATCGAGTAGAATAATTAACTTTTTCTAATCGTTTTTCAATTTACGAATTTGTTAATCAAGAAAAATGTAATTTAAGATATAATCAGGATATCGCAACAGTTTTCCCATTTAAAACGGAAATTTATATCATAGTACATATTCTTAGCTTAAAGTCAATATATGTAATACAGCGAAAAATAAGATAGAAGATAGGAAGTACGCAGCTGTTGAACAATGACGGGAAATGCATTTACTCGCTAAATTCACGAATGGAAATTTCCACGCGCAAATTCTCATAGCACATGCGCGAACTTTAATATCGGAATAAACAGTCAACCAACGAAATATTTATCTTCTTTTTACTGTTTGTTACGTATTACTAAATACTCTGCAATACTATATTACGTCTAGGTACGCAACAGTTAATTCAGGTCAAAATATAGACAAGAAGTTGAAGTTTATTAAAGTATGTTTAACGCCATATTCTTTTAAGTAATCATTGCTATAAAAAATAGCTTTTTCCTTCATTGAATTCCCTAGAGGCAATAAAAATGCGGAACTTATCATTAGAAGCACGCCAATTTTATAAAATTAAATCTGTAGTGTAAATTGTAAACATTACAGTTTAGTAGTACTAATTTTTAAACAACAAACAGTTTTATAAATAATTAACACAGAGGAGGGTTGGAGTGTGGTGATGTTAATTCTTTATTATTTCTGGTGTTAATTTAATTTAACTGTTGCAATGACGTCATAGCATTTTGTTTGATGTATTCATTTCATAGATTCGCAAAGTAATTAAAGATTATTTACATCATTAAGGATCAAATAAAGGATGTTCATTGAGATAAGACAGGATAGTTATTAAGTTTTAATATTGTTTATATTCTTAAAAATGTTTCATTTAACAAACTTAATATTAATACACAAAAGATATTATTTTACACCGATACTTTGATCTCAAGCATTTTACATATTGGGTTTCGTTGATAGACCCCAAAAAGTAACAAAAGCGATTTAAGCTTACTTCAGAGCACTTTAACATAGTAATTTTGAGTGCCCCGAGTAATAGACAACTATTTTGATAATGCCATCATGTGCGTTCTTGATTATAATATTTCTACAGAACTATTATTACTTTTAATTCATTGTAAATTGGAATGTACGATTTTATGAATCGTCGAATAATTTTCCCTAGTTACATTTCGCTAAAATGATTTTTAATTTTAGTTTATTTATTACAAAGCTAGATAATAATGACATTTCGATCTAATGCGATTTGTTTAATACATTTATATCATTGTGATCAACACAATTTCTCTGCAGTCTTGTTATACAATTATACATATAAAGTAGTTCAATTAAAAAATAAATAACATAATTATATAATTAAGTTAGAATAGATATTTTCTCTGTTTAGCTACCGATATTTAAAAACGGTACTGAGCGCGCCAACTGGTTTCCTTTACAAGGCCCGTTTTACACTTATACTGTCTTGTATTTCATTCGAATCAAGTACTTATTAGCTTCTTACTTAAAATGAACTACATAGTTCTATAATTTAAAAGCATATTTCAATGATGAATATAAAATGCAATACAAAGCGTAGTAAATATGACTTAGATTCAAATTTCATATACAAGAATGAGTATTCGAATAAAACAGGCCCAAGAACATTATTTTATACATAGATAAAAATACAAATGTAGTATTTTAAGTATCAAATGTGTGAAAATCAATATTCTTTCTTTTGTTTATAATTACTATAATTATATACCACATACATATCACAGTGTGAGGCGATCCTCAAGTGCAGTGTCTGAAGCATCTCATGTTGTTGTTGTTGTTTACAAAATGATGAATGATGCACCGTTTACTACGGTCCTAGCGCGCTGTTAGCAACTGAAGGGAGCTCCCGCGGGCAGAGAGGCAGAACGCGACTTGGAGGATTTAGCGGGCATGTCGACATGCTGCGATGATGGCGCCTCTCCTCCAGCGTGCCGCACTCATGAGGTGTGATTCGCTGTATCGGCACTACTACTCGTCGTGTCCTTGTGCCGTAGCGAACGTTTCAGTTTGTTGACGAGACGATTGTGAAACTTATTCAAACTTGACTGCGACCCTGACTTGGGTGGCGATGAAGACGTTGACTTGGACGGCGACTGCAGGCTGGTTTGCGAGGTGCGTGAACTAGCGCGTGAATACTGCCGTGACATGTTCACCGGGACACTATGGTGTGCTGGTGAGCCCACGATGAAATCCGAACCCGGTGACGTCGACAGACTTGGTCCCTCCGATTTGCATTCGGACACTTTACGCGAACGGCACGATTGCGGATTCGAGCATTCGGAACTTCTGCGGGAGCGATTCGACTTGTAAATGTCCCAATCGTTTTTCACAACAGGCATCATGAAAGCCATTGTTTAACGTTGAAATAATCCGCTTCTAGATTGTTCGATTAGAAATTGATCTGCTAGCTGCTACTTTTCACTGCTTGCAAATGTTGTATCGGTTTCACAACTTTTTTTATTTTATTTTATTAGGAAATAATTATTTTCGATTTTATTAATTAACAAGAATGTAAATATTTACTAGTAATAATCTTTATTTACTTTCTATATCAAATATTCTGAATAACTGTCAACACTAAAGAGCACGTGCATTTGTTATAGTTAGAATCATATAGAATGAAGCGCGCATTCTCACGAATTCTTATATATGGGAAAGGCAAATCTGCGCTTTTTCTTCTGATTGGTCAAACACATTCAGTAGAGGGGCGACGTAATGGAATATGCGTTCTGGAATAACGATATTTGTCTTGACATCTAGTAACATTTTACTAAACTTCATACTTGACAAATATATTTAAACCAATTTATTCCAGATACCCTTAAAGTATATATCTAAAAGCTACTAAAACTAAAACTTCATAATAGTATTTAGAAAATAAAGTATCATATAGATAAAGATACGTTTCAATAATAAGCTTTTATAGCTGAAATCATGTGGAGAATAGTATAAGTAATTGTAAATTCAAGTCAAATTGGTAGTGTAGAGTTCTAAGCAAATAGTAATGTAAAATTAAGAGATAAAGCACTAAAAACGATCTCATCATAGTTATGAATAAATAATATGTATCAAATAATCAAGAAGTTTATTGTTAAATTCAAAGAATGAGAAAACTAAATTATATTCTCTATCTGGATTAGCCGGAAATACTCAAATCGGTAATATAGTAGGACTAAATTGCCGGTAATGTGACGTTATAGGCTACATAACCTAAATTTTTGTTTCTGAAAATATTCAACTCATTGTTACATCTGTCATTTTTCATTCGCAAAGTTCTAGTAAAAAGTGTATCATGTCTGCATTAAGTAGCGTTGTGGCATTGTACAAACAGTTAAAAACCGAATGGGGTTCAGCTAAGAGAAATTTAACCAAGTGTGGACAACTTTTAACCGATTTAAAGGTTTGACCTGACAAAAAAACTGTAAATAAATTAAACTAATTCTATAAAAACCTTAGGTTGGTTTAACGAATCTTATGTTCCTGCCTACATCAAACACTGCGGCGTCACAGCAAGAGTTATTAATTGCAAGAGACGTACTTGAAATCGGTGCGCAATGGAGTATAGAGACAAAAGATATTCCAGCATTTGAGCGTTACATGTCACAACTAAAGTGTTACTACTTCGATTATAATACTCAACTTCCCGAATCGGCGTTCAAATATCAGCTACTTGGGTTGAATCTACTGTTTTTGTTATCACAAAATCGCGTCGCTGAATTCCACACTGAATTAGAACTGCTGCCATCTGATCGTATTCAAAGTGACGTTTATATAAGACATCCACTATCTTTAGAGCAGTATTTAATTGAAGGAAGCTACAATAAGGTAATATTGAGCATTGTACAATTCATTATGTTCTTTGATTGAAAACACTGAATTTATATCATTATTATTGTTGATTATTATAAATTAAGTTAACTAAAACATTAGCAACTCTATAAACAGTTTTGCCAATGTATGAAAAATATATGTTACTGTAAAGTATATTTTTATAGATTTTCTTAGCGAAAGGGAATGTACCAGCTCAAAACTACAATTTCTTTATGGATATACTGTTAGATACTATCAGAGGTGAAATAGCAGTATGCTTAGAAAAGGCGTATGAAAAAATTTCGCTTAATGAAGCAGCTCGTATGTTGTATATGCCGAATGTGCAAGCAATTCGTGATTATGGAGCGAAGGTTACTTTGTTTTTTCCTAAATAGGAAATATATTTTAAATAATAATTCATTTGCATTTTTAGAAAAACTGGAAACTTGGTAAAGATAATTTCTATCATTTTGCTCCCGAGATCAAGAAACAAGATGACCCAATCCCATCAATGGAACTGGCAGAACAAGCTCTTTCTTATGCGCGCGAATTGGAAATGATTGTTTAAATTAGAATGTAATTAATTTTATACTAATAATACTGTAATATTATTTAATTTAGTTGTTTAACTAAATTACCACAACACATTTACTCCTCCAAATATAGTGGACAGTTAAAAAATTTTATTCACGAATGAAATAAATATATTATTTATACTTTAAGCGATTATTCATTATTGCTAAAAAATCAACTGATATTCTTGATTATAAACAAATTAAAATAGTCTGATTGGTGAATTGAGTTCCCAACCAAAGAAATTAATAAGATTTGCAAACTGGCGTCAATTTAAATAGAACAATGGTTTTTATATTATTATAAAATTAATAGGATGATTTAAAATATTTATTTGTTCGTACAATCAAACTGTTTCCACATATTTGAAAACGCTAGCACTCTAGATTTTTGCAAATCAAATTTCTCACGTCTTGGATTACGCCACTTACTATGATGTAAATCCAAGATACCTCCAATTATCTCAGCAGCAAAATTACGTGGAAAATACCTTTCATCTTCAATAACATGAGCGAAACCTTCCGTCATACCGAACGACACAAAGAAATATGGTAGTCCTTTTGGTATTACTCTCCGTACGTCTTTGCCGGCTAAATTTACAAGCTTTTTATTTGTCGTCCATTCTGTTTCGCATTCGTCTATGGCCTTTTTGAAATAAATTGGTGCTAAATCACCCTGTTCTTTGGGTACTGGCACACAATGAATGACCATGTGCGAGTAGGAATGAGAATTCAAGACGGTTTCGTAAAAAATTACGTCTTGATCTTGCGATAAGAACATGTTCGTTAGTGATTTTCGAAAATCGCCAACTTCACTCCATTCATTTTCGTCTAATTGTGTCGAACAAGATACATGCCGAGTTGGGATAATTAGACAGTGTCCATCTGTTAAGGGTTCGTGTTGGGGTAAACTCATATAAATAGTTTCCCCTAAAGTTACTAACAAATGTTTTGGCATTGATGCAGATTGGATGCATTGTTGGCAATTATCCAATGTATCAGACATTTTTTTGTGTTCGTGTATAGCTCTATCTCGATCTACTTTAGCTTTTTTATCCGTGTTTGTCTCATTGCGAATCTTATCCATGAATATATCATCCATGTCATCCATTTTGCCGACTTTAGCTGTTAACTTTACAAACTCTGCGTCTTGATCATGTGTGTTGAATTTTTCATTTTCAAACATTTGTTGTAACGAATATTTTCCATCGTCTGGAAAATATTTCTCGCGTTGGCCACCTTGGTGAGTTTCAACTCGTTTTTTCTTTCGTTTGCAGTTAACTTCAAGCTCAGGAGCATCCAATGGTCTTGAGAATCCTTTCGCATCTGTTCTTGTTAAGATAACTGTTTCTTCATTTACTGGTTTATTTTTGCGGCATATTTGAGCCCTATCAAGTTTTTCTTTTAATTCTTTAACTTTTGAGGCGTTTCCTAAAATTTCGGCTTTGATTATTTTCGCTCCAACGTCATTCATTTCTTTATCTGTGAGATAATCGGACGATTCTACTTTTGAATCTTCAGGTTCATCATCGAAATTATGGAAAATCAATCCAGATGTTGTTTCTTCAAATTTATTTAAAGGCGATTTGCTTCGTTCTCGTTCTGAATGTTTCCTATCTTCATGTCTATTGTCCCGTGATCTTTCTTCATGAGTATGTTCTTTCTTGTAAGAATATTGACTATCTTCAAATTTTCGTTCTTCTCTAACGGATTCCTTTGAGTAAGGATTTCTTCTATCATCATGTTTATTTTCACGGGTATGTTCTTTCTTGTAAGAATATCTATCTTCGGATCTTCGTTCTTCTCGAATAGATTCCTTTGAGTACGAATTTCTTCTATCTTCAGATTCATCAGATTTCCGATCTTCTCGAGCGTTTTCACTTTTGTGTGAACTCTTTCGCCAACCCGACTTCAAACTTTTCGGTTTAAGCGATGTGTTATATCTGTTTTCTTCACTCGGCTTTTGAAATTTTAGGGTATGTGATGGTAAACCATCGCCGCCTTGTTTCCAATAAGGATTCAACTCGCGTGAACATGTCCGTGGATCATACGTACTTGATTCTTTTTCTTTTAATTTTGCTTCTTCTCGTTCCTTACGTCTGCCAGCGTGAGATGTGGTTGGGAATAAAGAAGACAAGGACATCCATTCATCTCGATTATTTTCGACAGTGCGTTCGTGCTCGACATTTTTTGGAACAGGTTCTTTTTCAATCCATTCGTCTTCTGTTGAGGATTCTGATGAGCTGCTTTTCCGTTTTTCTTTCTTGTGCTTCTTACTCTTCTTGGACTTTTTTTCATGTTTACCCTGTTGTAAATGTTATATTTATATTATGTCGAATGTCGCTCAAAATATTTTATGCTCATAAACGTTTATAAGCTTACCATTTCCGTAGGTTATATTTTTGAAGTTCAGTTTTACATTCATAGCTATTTTCACAATGCTAACTGCACCCATTGATATTTTATACATGGATCGATTAAAATAAATCTTTAGATAAATATTTTTTAAGTTCCGTTATTTGCAATTAAATGAGCTATATAACTGCACATATCTATACAATTCGATTTTAAAAATTGAAGAATATCGAATATTTATCATATATAAATTTGAATTCAAATAAAGTTTAAATGTATCAATAATGTAAACGTCTAAATTTGAGACAAAACAGTAATCAGATCGGAACATTTCAAACCGTTGAAGTGGATTCCGTTTAAAAGAACGTCGCGTAAATATATCCGAAGTAATTGGATCCGATTAAATGATTTTATTAAGTTTTATGCGTTTTGTGGAGTTATTCAACTTCAAATGAATTTTGAAGTTAAAAATGGCCGGGCAAGTAATTGACAGCTCACAAATTTTAACAAAATTGAAAAAATTAAGTGTAGAAGAGAATGATAATAAGGAAAATATAAATTATAATACTGACAATAGTTCGGAAAAGTGGGGCTTACCAATGACAGATGTATATAAACTTGCAATAAGCTTCTATAAAGGTACACTTAGGTTAGAATATAAATAATTTCAAGATCAACAAGATATATGTTTATTTAATACGTGTAACATCTAACTCACCCAAGTATATATTACCCTAATTTTTGTAATTGTTATTTATAAATTATACCTCGAAAATGATTCCATTGACCAACGTTGAGTAATGGCATGAAAGTTAAATTGTCTTTACAGAAAAAGAAGGTAAAGCCATACAGTTAAGCTATGAAGATAAATTACATTTAGTAGCATTTTCACAACAAGTTAATCATGGACCACTAGCTAGTGCTGTATCGAAATTGCCACCTTTAGGAGCGTTAGATGTTGTGGGGCGGGATCGAAGAGTTGCCTGGGAGCGCTTAGGAAATTTACCAATTACTCAAGCTCGCGCTGGCTTTGTAGAATTGTTAAGTAGACTATGTTCACTATTTGCCGCACATATTGAAGCACACAGACGGGAAAAAGAAGAAAAGGAACGGTTATCGTAAGTTACTACATATTTCTTCCTAAAATTCAAGGATATCGCGGTATATCTTTTATATTTCTATAGTGTATTGAAATATTATCCTTCATAACACGGTAGCACCCGAGATAGCAACAATATAATTGTTATTATGTTTTAGAAAAATAAATAGATAATATATTGAAACATGATAACAAATATTTATTATAATCTCAAATAAATTATAAAAATATTTTTTTTTAAATTGTTGGTACTTTTATATATTTAATTACTGTTAACATAAATTTCTTAAAATTAAATAAAAATATACTTAAGAAGCTCACATTTTCCAAAATTTGCTAGTATATTTTGTATAAATTATTTATAATTGTAAACATTCCAAAATGAATGTTCTATTATAGTAAAGAAGAAGAAAAACAACACGAAATCGAACGAGAAGAACAAAGACTAAAAGACGAAGAACAGCAAAGAATACAAGAGCAAAGTGAGAAAGAAGAATCAATCAAAAGACAAATCCAACAAGCACTTAATGAACAGACATATGAACAATTTCGCACATATGCCGAGCAACAATTCCCCGGCGAGCCCGAGCGACAGGGAGCGCTTGTTCGCCAGCTACAAGAGCAACACTATTTTCAATATATGCAACAACTACAAGCATCACCACCATCTGAGCCAGTCCAGGAACCAGTTGTGGCGAAAACCGAAGAAGAATCCGAACCGGATGATCAAAACGCTAGTTCGGCGAGTATGTGGACTCGATCCGACATCCAAGCGTTTAAACAAGCTGTCGCTCAAGCTGAGGGCGACGGCGTTGTTAGAGTCGGACATGGCGAAACTGTTACTGTCCGAGTACCTACACATCGGGAAGGGTCAAGATTATTTTGGGAATTCGCTACAGATCACTATGATATAGGTAAATCTAACATAGTTATTTTTTTTTCAGGATATAACATTTTTGTTTTGTTTCAGGTTTTGGGGTTTATTTCGAATGGGGTGTACCAAACACAGACCAAGTATCCGTGCATGTGTCGGAAAGCGAAGATGATGAAGATGATATGGATGATGATGGACTTGATGATGAGATGATACCTGTAGGTGATATAGAAGCTGGTACCGGGACAATATCACGACCGCTATTAAGTGAAATTGTCCCGGTGTTCCGTCGTGACTGCCAAACCGAAGTATACGCCGGCAGCCATCTTTATCCGGGCCAAGGAGTCTACCTGTTGAAATTCGATAATTCATATTCCTTATGGCGATCGAAAACGCTTTATTATAGAGTCTATTATACACATTGAAAATGTTTCTAATCCGTACTATTTTTTTAATCCAGGATCCTGCTTTTAGATTATCATAAATGTTATAGGATTTTTTCATTTCTTTATATAAGTATTATCTTTATATTTATTTGTTATATATTATTTGTTTATTTCATTTAAGTAGGATCTTGTACATTTTTCTTACTGTGCAATGAAGTATATTTTTTATTGAAAAAAAAAGGATTGTGATTTATTTAAATAGCAAAGAAAAAACGCATTTGAAAAATATATAAATATATTTGACCATTATGTTGTTTTTAACAAATTTATTATTAAAGAGGCCCGAATTTTCAGGTGCCAAAATAAAATATACTTATTCGTTTTAAAAAATCTCAAGGCACAAAATTTTACCCGAAAATTCGGGCCAATAAATTAAGACAAAAATAGTATTTCAGTTACTACATTTGTAACAATGATTTATATGTAATAAAAATATAACTATCAAGAAAAATATAAATATGCTCAATAAGTTATTAATTATGTATATTGATTGTATATATCTCTAAACATGCATCCTAATCATTTTAAATTCTTACAAAATAAATTGAACACACTCAAAAAGTCTTACAAAATACATTGAACACGTTCAAAAAGTCTTAATAAAATTTCACAGTTGTATATAAATTATCTATTAAAATATGTTTATAAACTAACATGCACTTATTTGTTTAAAATTAATTATATATATATATAAGGCACTGTAAAATAATTATATTTGTAAAAATATTTCAACATTTATTAATTACTCCTAGAAGTAAAGGCACGAGTTATTAATTAATTAAATAGTAGACAAGTTTTTAATCTTTTTGATGATTGTAGCATTCACAGTTGTATTTTTAACAGGACTCAGTGTCAGTCTTCTACGTAAGCCCGGTCTCATTTCTCTAACGGGTAGTTTTTCAGGTGTTCTGTTACGTGGTGGTACCAAAATATTTGTTTTATTACAATCAACAGGTGACCAAGTGACAGGTATCACCCGAGGTCCTCTTTGTTGGATAACCATTTCATCAGGTGAGCTTGATTTTGGTGTACTTTGATTATCTACATTACTTATATTTGGTAATTGTGGCAATTCACCCAAAACCTGTCCACGCCTAGTACCTGAGTTATCTGGTGACGCATTTTCCATTCTACACAAGAAAATATTAACTACAGCCGCTCTCAATGTATATTTGTTTGTTTTGAAAGAAATTCATACTTACTTTACGATCTCATTAACTTTAATTTAGCACTAGTATTGTTGGCGATATAAGGCACAAGAATAAACATTTATAAGACTACTTTTCATACATATATTTTTAGAAAATAACCCAATAACCGTGTATGACTTATCTAGTAACGGCGGGAGTGTCCAGGTTATGTCGTTTCCCGCTAAGCCAACGGCTACCATAGCCAAAGCGTGAACCAACCGCCCTAACGATACACGTATCATTTGTTTTTGTTTACGCGCGCCGTTTTCTGTCATTTACCAGCTGTTTCTTGTGATGACGTTGATATTCGCGTTTTAAAATGCCATTTTCCTAAATATTTAAACATTTTCATTATTGCTTGTGTATTCATTTAAAACAACCCAAGTAACAAATGATTGTTTATGCCAATATTCATTTGCTTCTCTAGACAAAACATTAAATTAAGCCTATTTTATTTTCGAATATGAAATATGTCTCTAGGATAGAATACATTTATTTAGAGCATACGTCATGAATTTTAATTTTTGTATATTTTTATATTAATTAAAAACTAAAATATATCAATAAGGCCAAACTAGGATAGTAATGCCATACGTTTAATTAGGGTTTATTTTGTAAAGAATATTTATAAATTAAGTAAAATCTTTATTTTAATTAAGATTCCAAATAATACAAATATAAGTAGTTTCAGGCAACACAACAGTTGCTACAGTTATTAAAATAATATGTAAATCTTAATAGAATATATCTAATTTAATTATAAAATATACAGAGATAAAATCTTAAGTATTAAAAATGTTTAATTTTCTAATTCATCTTCATCGCCATCAATTGCACGCCAAAACGCAGAGACAACTTGTTCGGCACAATGTCGACGATCTCGCAGAGACATTGACTGTACACTCTCTTTCATCATGTGTAACTTTTGGAACATATCGCCAAAATCAAGTTCTTCATCATCCAGCATTAGATTATTCAACATTTCGTCAATATTCGAAGTGTTTGCGGGGTCAATAGGACCTTTTTCGACACTGTCAAATACGTTTACTTTACTTTTCATCACTAAATTCGACCACATGTGAGTCTCTAATGCTTCAATTACGCGCTCAACACCTTTCGTTTCTTTGATGATTTCTTCATCTTCTTCACTGGCTGGTTCTTCCTCGACTTTAGAGCTTGGATTTAATTCGATTAATTCAAACTCATTTTGCAAACACCATCCAATTGCGTGGCGTTTCGTGATTTTTGTGTTTTCATTGAAAACATCTGCTACCAAAATTTTGATTTCCGGTTGATGGTTGTTCACAAACATTTGCCATTTCATTAGATCATCAAGACCGGTGTCTTTATCGCTATCGAAATGCATAACAATTGCTTCAACACTATCTTTTAAATCGTCGTTCTTCTCGTCTGTTGTTATTGCATGTATGTTTACGTCGGCTGTGTAGTATTTTGTATCGATATTCCATGAATATATTGAGTCTTTTTCTCCGGGTACTTGATTTATCTTCGCACAATTTGCCATCATTTTTATTATCGTATCTGGATCTACATCACTAGCACTAACAACAACGATATTTGGTTTATTTACACTCATTTTCTCTTAATATCGCAACCTCCCCGAACGAACTGTCAAATACTTAAAAATAAAAACTATGAGTATAGCAGCATAGCACGCAATGTGGGAGGGAATTCGGGAGTTTCAAAAGAAAGTGGATGAATTGCGATAAAGAAATGATTGAACCAATACATTTTTTGTAAAAACGAATACATCATAATTACTTCATTTAAAATCAACAAATAATGCAGCAAAAGCACATCTATGGGAGCATCAATTTTAGTCGTTCTGGCTAAAAAACGTAGCGTAGGATTTGAATTAAATTATATTTTGAAGCTTTTCATGGATAATTTTAAGAATATTTTTATTTAAATTAAGCCATTTATCTATGTGATAAATAAAAACACTTGTTTGCTCTTGAAGTGAAGTGACTTGAATGTAGCCAAATTTTTAATGTCATCGTTGTCTCATTTGTTTATAGTACACTTATGTGCATCAAAAAATTGAAATAAGATCTACGCGCATTTATCATCAATGTAGCGTGGCATTTAAGTGATTAATATATAAACGTCTTTAAACAATGACTGAAAGTAATAATACTTTCGTGTTCTTAGATATTAAAATTAGTGACGAGAAGGGTAAATAAATATTGGCATGAGGACATTTTGTAATTGTTTATTACATGTATGTATGTTTATTAGTTGGACGCGTTGTTATTGAATTATTTACAAATGTTGTTCCAAAAACGACGGAAAACTTTCGTGCTTTGTGCACTGGGGAAATGGGTCTAGGTGCTAGTGGAAAACCACTACATTTTAAAAATGCAATATTTCATAGAGGTACATTGATGATGTTTTCTGCATAGTTTATAGATAAGCGTTGATTTTTTATATTTTTTTATATTAGCTGTTTCACAATTTATGATACAGGGTGGAGATATAACAAATTATGATGGGTCAGGCGGAGAAAGTATTTACGGTCTAAAATTTGATGATGAAAATTTTCAACTATCTGTAAGAATTATTTATTTTATAAAACATAAGTCTAACCTTACTTTTGCGTGTGCTATTAGATATTTTATTACGATTATAAAATATTTAATTTAATTTTTATAGCATAATGAAGCAGGTATTTTAAGTATGGCGAACGCTGGTCCGAACTCAAATAATTCTCAATTTTTTATTACAACTGTTCCCTGTTCTCATTTAGATGGTATCAACGTAGTTTTCGGTAGAGTTTGTAAAGGGTTTGGGGTTGTTAGAGAAATTGCAAATGTACAGAGAGAAAACGATATACCTCTATTGGTATGTGGCTATTTTGAGGCAATTACAAACAAAGAAGAAATCATGTATACAAATACTTGAGTTCTGCTTTTGTTTTTCTTCTAAATAATAAAACAAAAGAAATTTAAATTAGTAATGTGGTTTTTAGACGTGTTGCGTTGAAAATTGTGGAGAATATAAACAAGGAGAAGACTGGAAAATTGGAGAAACTGATGGAACAGTCGATATATATCCACCATTTCCGGAAGATTGGGATATTGATTGTGAACATTTTGAAGTAATTATTGGTAAAAGTGAGTCTTAGGAGGGCCACTGACGTTTGTCAAAAAAAAAAGCATAACCGCTGAAGGATAGTTCCAGATAGTTCATCGAAAGGGTTTTCTTGATCTGCCCCCCCCCCCTCCCCAGCTACTTTAACTTTGCCCTGGCCTAAAGGGCAAATCACTTCGTAGGGTATAATTTCTGTGTATTTCGTTAGCAACTGATTGGCAACTGTTAGTGGCCCTCCTAAGACTCACTTTACCCTTTGCGGTAGTCTAAATTTTCAAAATATATATTTTTTAATATTTTGAATTGTTTAGAAAATGTCTATTGTAATTCAATAACTTTTTAACATCGAAATCAATATGTATTGTTTTTTATTGATAGGAAAAAGATGTAAAAACTGTTATATCAAATATAAAAGAATCTGGCAATTTTTACTATAAAAAGAACAACTACGCCGAATCCGATAGGAAATATCGGAAAACATTACGCTATATAGCTTGGTTAAATACAAAAGAAGCCCTGCATAAATGCGCATTCAACAAAATAATAATCGAAATGGAAGCTCAATCATTGTTAAATTTAGCAGCGGTCAAATTGAAAAAAAAGCAATATCGCGATGCCCTCAATTGCTGCAATCATGTAAGATATTTCAATGCGTGTATACAATATACATGTTTTATTAATTAATAATGTTTATTTTAGGTTTTAGGACGTGACCCAAGAAATAGTAAAGCCCTTTACAGACGAGCTTTAGCATTAAAAGGTAACAATGAATATAAAGAAGCGATGAAAGATCTGAAACATGCAATCAGTATTAATCCAAATGATATGAAAATTTTAACGGAATTACAATCTGTACAAAAAGCCATAAGTAAGTACCTTTCACAGGAAAAAATATTTTTTTCTAATATGTTTAAGTAAGGGGATGGGATGGTAAATGTAATATATAATAAAAAATTAACGTTTGAAAAGAAGTTTTTTTTATATTAATTAATAACGAAAATTATTTTTATAAACTCCACTACTTGACTAGTTTTTGTTAAAACCTACAGTAACCAATTAAAGCTTCATAATAATAATAATAACATTTTCAATCACAATTAGCAAAAACCATTATTGTGACAAACAAGAACGTGAAAATACATCGATAGAAAATTTAATTGCAGAGATATGGACCGTACATTCAAGATATTTCGATATTTTAATTCGTATTTTATTTTTGGCGTTCTTATTTTTCGACATCTAGTCCATTCCCTTTGAAGAACTAGGTTATATTTTAACAAAAACTAAATATTTTCAAACAATATATTTATCTGCTTAGCAATGCTAATAAAACATATTTTGGCGTTACCAATTTTACCAACTATAAAATTTACTTAATTGATAAACAATCCTACTTTTAATAATAATAATTCTCGCACATACTTAATTTTTAAATTTAAATCAACCATATTTCTGAGGTCATTAGTTGTGTCAGAGATTCACATTATATTAAGTACTTCTGTAAATTAGAACAATATTCTTTATGTTATAAACAAATTTGAATACTCGGTTATTTAATTTAAATTCGTTTTGTTTTTGTAAAGTTACAAGCCAGCACTCACTTTATACGTTAGCAATAATTTTTTAAACTTATTCACAATCATTGCATGTATATTTTAAAAGTTACTTTTATTTGTGACATCACGACTACAATTTTGATGGTTTTTCTTGTATAGAAAGTTTATATATATATATATAGGAATATATTTTCCGCTATATTTAATTTGTGACGCCACAAGTCGCTTATTTTCAAGTTAAAATTTAAGATATTTGTACTATTTAAGATTCAAAATTAAATCCTATTGTCGTGTGTTTAACGAACGACTAACAGTGTTTTTAAAACACCGTGTATATTTTTGAAACCACTTAATATTATCTTGTATATACGGCTCAATCTGTACAATCAAAGATTTAAAAATACACTGATTGCACATTTGCTCATACCTAATTTTAGCATACGGTTGTTATTCATCTGGCATTATCGCCGATGTCATTGTTGTCGAATCAGAACTGTCCGCATCATCTGATCCGATCGGTTCTGTAGGACAGTTCTCATGACTGTCTGTGTCGGTAACAGTTATTTCTGTTGTCTGAGTATCCATACTGGTTTCAGACATAGTTTTTATCACCCCATCCACCAAACTGCCAGCGTATTGTTTTAATTCTTGTGGCGCGTTTGATGGTTGTGGTTGATTGTTTTGTTTGCATCGTAGCGAAACCGGTAATGGTAAAGATGAGGGACGCGGTGTTTTTTGAAACGGAAATACTTTCCCTGCTTCCCCCTACCGTAACATTATTGTATGTTGTTTTTTTTAATCATAGATAAATATTCAGAATTGTTTTGTGTGCTTACCCCATTTAAATGTTATTCTCAGTTTAGTTATCATCTATTGTAATTAAAACAAAAATAGTGACTAATATTTACCTGTGGCGTATGAACAGCGACAATTTCTGTTTGGGTTCCCATTCCGATTTCTTTTACTTGTTGATTCACATTTGGCATCTGACAAAACATTGACATACATCGCATTACGTCTTGCATTGAGCTCTGTAGTTGTTGTACCTATTATCGAAATTAGGAATGGTATCATATACTTTTATATTGTTTATAAATAATAATAAAAATTATCAAAATTGCCACTGTATATAATATGCATTATAACTTAAGTGACTATGATGTCACAATTTTATTTGTCTATATATTATTAATATTTGTTTAAAACGTACTTGTGTGTTTAACATACTGCATGTTTGAGCTAAATCTTTAACCACATCTGAATTTTCAACAGTCGTGTTGTTATTCACAATTTCCGGTTTGGCACTCGGTTGAATATTTGAGACTTTTTTCCATAACGCGTTTATCGCTTGCATTTGCAGCATCTGAATTTTTCGTTCGCTTTCTAGTGCTGCTTTTGTTGATTCCATATCCATAGCAAGTTTACTTTAAATAAATATTAGCATTAAGTTCATAACTTTCATGTGAAATGAAAACAGCCGAAATTAATCGATGATATGCTTCATTCCAATGTAGTACTTACTGTATATGCTCCTCAGTCCTGTGTGTTTGAATAGTTTTCAAAATATCTAAAGCCTTCTTATTACAATTCCTCGTTTGATAGCCGCGCCACAATTTCTGTATCAAAATCGCAGCAGCTTGTTCACTCCTAACTTTTTGCACAACAGCAACCATACTATTCTCAATTTCCGGTATATTACTCTTCTTAATCGTCCTTTCTTGTGCTATATTCCGTATAGTTTCCAGTTTGGCTGAGCACATCTCTAACTCATCTTCACTGCTCATTGAAGTGTTTTTCGCCGATACAAGAGCTGACTCAGTTGTGCGCAGCGGTATTTGTTGCAATGTTTGGTGAACCGTAGCCGAAGTTGTCTGGTTTTTTCGTAAACGCATTGGTGACGGTGTATTGTACCGTGGTTCGGCCGCTGACCGTGGCCGGTTTATAGCGCGACCGAGCTTCGGTGACCCGCCAATAATGTGGTCCTTTTTCGGCAAGTGATTGTTGCGATTCAGTGTGGTGGATGTGGAGATTGTTGTGTTTGTTGTTGTAAGAATGTGCGTTGTTGTTGGTGGGTGATTGTTGTTGTTTGATGGTTGAGTAATGTGAGATGTTGTGAGACGTGTAACTAGGCTATTTGATGGACGGTAATCTGGACTCATAAGAGATTCAGGAACTGGTACTAGTTTCGTGGCTGCCTTCAATGGGCTGTGGATATCGACAGCTTCTATTACATAAAATATTTTAAGATATCCTCACGCTCGTTACAGATATATGAAACATATTTTGTCAAAATGTGAACATGACAATAATAGATTGCTTATTTATTAAAAGTATTGTGCGGGTGCAATTTTTAATCATTTGCAGCACTTACCATTTAGACAAAATTCGTGCACGGCTGAAATAGGCTCTTCGATCGTAGAACAATTGTTAATTTTGGCAACAACGCTTTGACTGAGTATTTTAGGGTCTAAACTCTGTGACATCAAATTAGAATTCTCTAAATTTCCAGCGCTGACCGAATAACAACTTGACGCCATACGATCGGGAGACTTAGTACGATTACCACTCAATCTTGAACCTTATAAACAAATCAAAACATTTAAATAATAATAATAATAACAAAAAAGAATTTAACTGACTGTTTAGGCGAGGTGAATTCTTATTACTATTAAGTCTACGTTTGCTTGCCGGCGAAGGACTTTGAGATTCTACAATACCTACAAGGATTTCTTTTTATTATTAAAGAAGTAGCACAGAATAAATAAATAGCTGACCATTAGTTGTAAGCTGCTCCCTAAGCTGCTGTTGATGATGTTGAGCTTTGCTCAGAATCAGACGAAGTTTGCGATCTTCTTCTGTTTCTAAGGTTTCACCAGACAACGGGCAGACACTAGCTAAATAATGTGTCAATTCGTGGTGGTCACCAATACGAAAATGTCGTCCGCGGCCTTGCGAATAGAGCCATTCGGCTCTCAAGCTAACATAAACAATCAAATGCAAATAAATTCAAATACAATTGTAAGTCATTTATTATGAAAATTGAGTGTTGTTACCTTTCTATAGCATCAACTACATATCCATCAATGACTTTTATATTCATACACCAATTAATTAAAAATGGACGGTAATCAAAGCCACTGTGAGTTGAGTTAAGAAAACCAAGCGAACAGCACACAAGACAAATTGAGAGTAGTTTTCAGTTTGAGACTAATGTGAAATTTTATTACTTTAACGTGTAATTTTAACTATAAGAATCAACTCAAGAGTACTCTCAATCAATATGTAAAATTCAACAATCGTGTAAAATGTTTAATAAAAAGGATACATATTGCTCCCAGTCATATTCACACAGGGATTGTTAGAAATAGAAAAGTTAGTAAGATTAACCAAATGAACCAACTGTGAGATTTCGTTCAAATCGGTGATGTTATTAGTTGCAAGTGTTAAAGTAACTAAGCCTGGCGGTAAATAACGTTCACACTGCCTTAAATGACCGATGCGATTCACATTTAATAAAAGCTCCTACAGAAAAAATTGAATAAAATATAGAAACATTCACAAACATAAGTTATATCCGGTTACCATCAGCCATATACTTAAAACTTACTTACTATTTAAATAAGTCCAATCAGAATCAAATATATCTTAAATCAAACCAATCAGAATATCTATAAAAAACAAAATTAACCAATGAGTAACGGATTCCTCAATTCTGATTGGTCACATTTAAACTTGCGACAGAACTAAATATAAATTACATACTAGTACGGTTAAATCTAACGTATATAAGGTAAAAGTTATAGCTGAAGTAATCCGGTTTATAGAAATGATTACCTTTAAGTTTTTTAGAAATGATAGATCTGAAATATGACTTATGCTATTCTCGGACAAATCTAAATGTTCCAAGTTAATATTTGTGTGTAAATGTTCAATAGTCTATAAATAAATCAAAAGAATCAGGTCTACGCAGGGATGAGTGGTCGTTGTGAAAGTACCTTTATATTATTACCAGCTAAACATAAATGTTTCAAATGAACAAGTTCTTTTAAGCCTTCGATTGTAAGTATGCCATTGTGAGCTAAATTTAAAGTATGTATTGCGTGTAGTCGACATATTCCGTACATACGTAACAATTGGTTGCGGACAACCGATAACTAGTACAAAATGACGTTAAAATCACATTTTAATTCGTAAACATCGAAAATACCTTTTGAACTTTTGTATATGAGTCAATATTATCCAATCTTTGAAGTTCATTGTCGTCTAATATTAATACAGTTATATGAGCTTCAGATGGATTGGGTTTATTTAATTTCTTAAGCTTATTTTCAGATAGATCTAGCGTATCTAAGTTATTTTCTAGAACATGATTTATTTAGAACATTTATTATGATTGCCACCAGAAACGACCCGAAGATAAAAACAACAAAGACATGTATTATGACTGAAAATGATATATTTTTTAAGTCACGCATAACTTACCCATTTATATTTATTATTGTTTGTATATATTTTTTATAAAATTGGTAAACAAAAATTTATCAGTATTGACAGTTTTGACGGTTTTTGACAGCTGATCAACTGCATTAGGCTAAATAAAAAGTACGATAATATGCAGTGTGTTTACATTATATTCAGTGTAGACGACTTATAAAATCGACTAAATCTGACTAACATTCATTGTGTTTATATCAAAGCACTTGCACTTTTATCAATTTCAAACTTGTACACATTTACTGATTACATATATGCACCAGTATGCATAAGATATGCCATTTATATATAAATATATATATAAAATGAAAGAATGTTTAAAATTATAACAAAAATTACAACTTTTCAACTATCGATATTTTTGTAGACACATTACCGAGATTACGATTATTATAACGAACTCATTTAAATTGCCAATTTATGATTTACAGCTTCAATAGGATAAAAATAATAATATTTCATATTTAATATTTCATTTTAACACCAATAAATATGTATAATAATAAAGTTTGGTGTTCAAATAAATGATTTTATTAAAGTGAAACTTCATGTTAGTTTGCTTCTGCGTAGTAATATTTCTGGTGAATCACATCACATTTCTGTCTCGTCTCAGGTGATTTTCGGAGCAGTGAATTTGTAAATATGGCGCACGTATTCAGTTGGAGAATGACTTTATTTTATTTGTAGTGATTAAAATAATACTTAAAACCAAATTTTAAGTGTACGTTTAACCAACTCTTAATAATTGTCAGTGTTCAAACTATCATTATTACACCTAAACTTAATAAATCATGCCTGAAATTGTCACGTAAAATATTAAACAGTGTCAAGAAACTCAACGACGGGGGCAAAGTCGCACTTGTGGTCGATACTTAATTTTTATTTACTCGAAGAAGAGTGATATTTGTATTTACACATAATTGTAAAATAAATCGTCAAACTGGAGCGACTACCGGAATATCTCCGCGATACCGTGGATTGGTTTATGGGGTAAGATTTTGATTTTTACCATTTTATCCAATCAGTGGCCAATGTTGTTATTGTTGTTTATGTCAATGATTTTCTTTATTTGTGTATTACATTTCCATTGTTATAATTGCTGGGTAGGGTGAGTCAGATTTTTATTACACAAAACAAAAACATATTTTCCGAATAGGTAATCAGTGTTTCAATGTTTAAAGTAAAACCACTTGACATTTGCAAGAATAATGAGGTAAAAATGTTTTTAGAACGATGATTTTACTGTTTTATCATAACACACAATCTTGACATTTTTAATAAGCAACACACTAGACATAACGAGCTGTATTTTCGTAAGATTTATTTTGATAATGTCATAATAAATCTAGTTTTGAATTGTTATTACAGTAAATTGTTCATATGTACGCGTATTTTCAGACATTCTTAAAAAATATCTATTTTAAACATAATTAATAACAGTAGATTTTTTAAATAATTTATTTTTCTAAAATAATTTCTTACAAAACAAAGAGACACATTGCGATTTAAGCAGGTTGTGTAGATAGGATGACAAGAATTCGGCTCGCAATAAATATAACACTAAATTCAAAACAAGTACTTTCGTAAATAAAATAAAAACATGTACATACTACAGGCTTTTATGGAAAACAAAAACGCTTGTTTTCAATGTCATACCAATTGTTTTTTGTAATCTTAAATCACTCATTTGTGTCCGATGAAAAATAATAATATTATTAACCAATTAATAATTTATAATATATATAAATATATATATATATATATATATATATATATATATATATATATATATATATATATATATATATATATATATATATAAAATATTGCGTTTAAAAATATATAAAATTCATGATTTATGATGTACAACAAACAAGCAAGGTGAAATGGATTTGGTTTTATCAACAAATTATTTACTTAATCTTAAAATAATGTATAAGTAGAAAATAACAAAACAAATGTTGTGAAAGTGTGCAATTATTTGTGTAATAGTAATTTATATAATTTCCATTCGATTTCACTATTACAATTATGTATATTTTAAAAATGCACGTTATTGGAAAAATTGTTATATATTTCCCTTTCGTTTGAAATTTTACATAAACCAGTAATAATTTCACTTTTCAAAATACTAAAAGCTATCACACCTATTTATTAAATTCTGAGTAAGTTTTCTTGGAAAGTTCGTCAACCAAATAACCACAACCGAGACCGATTTATATCACAACAAAACAATTTCGCTCAGAGTTGAGGTAAATACAAATATTTGTATTTGCTATACGAGTACTTGTAAGGCTGTATGGGGTCGCTCATTTGCTAATTATATTATCTCGTCTTTACCTTGGAAAAACATACTAAAAAGTAATAGAGTAATAGTATGATAGTTAGTTAGCAACGAATATCCGCGACACTCGGTCTCAATGTTTAGCCACTTTGCGTCATCATCGGCTAGAAATTTAAATAAATCAACTAGTGTCAAGTATTCGACAATAGAAAACAATGATTTGCTATTAACGCGTGCTATGGCATTGCCAATTGAACTGGAGGAAACTGTAACATGTTTTTGCAGGTGCGAAATATGTCATTATAATATTTAAATTTTTGAGTGAGTTTCTATTTTTTAACGGCAATTAACAAATTTAAAACAATAGCTATATCGGTTCTAACTCATTTGTTTATTTTCATCAGTATAAATAATTGAAATTGTTTAAAATTTATTTAATTTTGCAAAAACTATTTTTAACTTTGATACACTAAAGACGCGTACATTATTTTAATATTGTTCTGTGTAAATTAAATATTATTGTGGATAAGGTGAACAATAAATTAATGTTCCATCGTAAGTAATCTGTCATAAATGTTATATTGAATATTTTTCAAGAATTTGTATTCAAATAAATATGTTATGTATCTATTATTGACACAGGTGCAACGTTCTAGTACTTGGTTCTAGATAAATTCACGCTTTGCGTAGCAAAACCGTTAATTTAGAATTATTTAAAAAACATTGAGTTAGAACTGATCTTAGATAAAAGTAAGAGTTACTCAAATGTTTAAAGCAACACAATTTTTATACCAAACATGTTTATATGGTATAACAATTGCTGAAAAATGTGTAAATTATGTAATAAGGTACTTTATATTTATTATTCGTACATTTTCATTTAAAACCATCATAGTTTCTACCGTGAAAATTTGTTAAAATTAATAAAATTAAAAATATTAGAAACTTAAAAATTATTTTATATAAAATTGAAAATAAAGTACTTAGAAAAAAAAAGGAAGTGGGAATTCTATGCGATGTATCAGAGATGTAACACACATGTATCTAGCGCGATTTTTAAAATAGTCAATTAATATTCGACACATTCACGACTTTACGCTAATTAACCAAACATCTGTTAATTATTATATGTTATTAATATAGTCACTGTACATTTTTTACTCAAACCTATTTACTTGTTGATAATTAAGTTATCTAACTTGTCTGCGTAAAAATAAACCATTTTTTACGTAGAACGAAATAATTGATTCGTTTTCCACTAAAATTGGCTAACGTATTTTAACAGTGTTATCATTAGTTTCGATATGACACATAGATAAGATGGCCAGATAGAATTTGGTGTTATAAATCGCGTATATGATGTGGTGTTTGTGAGTAACAATTATTATTTTTTGTTATTTTTGCGTATAATAGTTCTGCCATGTTGTGTTTGTGTGGTATTTTGCAATTGCAGTTTTTCGGGTAAATGTACAAACAAAAAATTAAATGAGCTTCACGCACCATCGGACCCGAGATCTTGATCTGAGTGATGTTTAATTGTTTAAACAGGAAGGCTAGACGTAAAGAACGTGAAGGTGGCGATTCAGGATCTTCAGGTGATCCAAAATTGTACCTTGAAGCGGCTGTCTTGGAACGGAAACTACCTGAAATGGATCTGAGGCTTTTAACTGACTTACCCGCGGGATTAGATTATAATGAATGGCTCGCATCACATAGTAAGTAAACACTAGTCTATTTTTGTTGTTTAAATTGCGTTCTTTTATATTTCTTTTGAAAATAATACATTTATCATACTTATTGATATTTGATACGAAAATTGGCAGACTTCTCTTTCTACACAATTATAGTATTTTTTGAAAGAGATATGATTAATAATCTCGTCAATCAAAAATATGATTTATGCTGCATATCACTAAACACTGTTGTCAAAGTGGAAACATAAATTATATTTGATTAAATTTCTATAAATAATTTTTGTTTGTTATTTAAAAAGAAGTTGCTTATTTTATTTGAATGTAGATTTATGAATTATATTTTATTAAATTTCTATAAATCTTTCTTGTTTATTTATTAAAAGAAAAATAAATATTTTAAATAACATTTGTATTTTTTAGCAATGGCCCTGTTTGACCACGTAAACTTAGTTTATGGAACGGTTAGTGAATTTTGTACAATGTCTGGTTGTCCCGATATGACGGGTCCTGGCCAAAGGTAATATCCTAATCAAATTACTACTTAGATTTCCTTGCAATTGAATATTATCGATTAAACCAGTTGATATACTCATTTCTTTCAGAACTTACCTTTGGTTCGATGAGAAAGGAAAGAAAACCAGAGTGGCTGCGCCACAATATATAGATTATGTGATGACTTTCACGCAAAAAACCATTAGTGATGAAAGTATATTCCCTACCAAATATGGTGAGTTAATCAGATGATGAAATTAAACAAGCAAGTTTATGTATTGCAAAAATACATGTTTGTGTGAGATTTAAATTCATATTTACCGCGATGTTTACTTGATGACAAAACCAAAGGCGTCAATAAGTTATGCAAATGTCAAGGAAGTTCTAATAAATTTGCTGTAACAAATCTGTTGCTTTTAATATTTTCTGAGAAAAGGAAATCTCTTATCTAATATTATGAAAAATAATGATACTTTATGTGTAGGATGTACCGTTTATATTTATGTGTATCTTTGTGATATTTCTAAGATTAAAATTAGGTTTATGGAAATAAAAAGAATTATGATTGTTTCAGCAAATGAATTTCCATCGTCGTTCGAATCAATCGTACGCAAAATCGTACGACTATTATTTCATGTGATAGCGCACCTATATGCTGCGCACTTCAGAGAGGTGGTACTGTTGGGCCTACACGCGCACCTCAACTTAACGTTCGCACATCTGACCGCTTTACACAATCGCTTCGCGCTTATCGAACCCAAAGAGACCGAGGTACTACGAGACCTGGAAGTAGCATTACGGCTGACTGAGGATAGTACACAACAACTACTCTTGTCACAAGATGGTACCACTAGTTTAGACACTGGCGGTAGCGGTAAAGATGATGACCATCACGGTGGTGACCCTATGTCCAATAATGATAGCACTATTGATATAAGTACTAGTTTGGCGCAGGATTCGACGTGTAGTGCTGATCAACAGCAGCAACAACAACAGCAACAGGCGGCGCGCGCATAAGTCTGCAACACCCATATCCAGCCTGCCCAGTCCGGCGTGTAATACGCACTGTTTCTCCGCTTTTCAAGTAAACATTTGCATAAAATAAATTTTAACATACGAATTAACGATTTTCCAGATCATTCTTGATTTCCATATACAAAATGGCGACAACAATGTGGCGGACTTTTTAAAGTCGTATGTATGTGTCCTTTGAATGATCTTGAAAATCGTCAGTTTCATATTAATTATGATAGACTGCGCCGTAGCGGGTCGGTGAAGATCGTGTAGCAAACTAATTTCATTCAAAAAGTAAGGTTACAATAAGTAGCAAAGAAATTAAATAAAGATGTTCCGTTGTAGTCACACACTATCAGTGAAGATTTAGACATGTAGATATTTCTTGGAAGCTTATCACAAAAAAAGTTATATCTCAGTAAGCAGAAATCAGGCACTCAGCTATTTATTATTTGTATAAATAGTGTTTTTAATATTATATAAACAAACAAAAAAAATTGTTTTGATTTTGTTTTGTGATGGACCGTGAGAGGTATTATAAAAATATTTTCAGATGTACAGTGTTAACAAATTGTTCCTTGCGTGATTACTATTGAAGTTGTATATATATACTATAATAATATACCTATATTGTAAAACCAATTTTGTTATCAATTAGGTCCAAGTGATGGATAACAAAATGGAAAAAATGTTACAAAGAGTATAAACAATAATAAATCACCCCGATGTTACATATACACCATTTTCTTATCTACCAAAACCAGCGTAAAATATTCCTATATACATTGCCATCACACGCACCATCTTTTCTAGACATTAAACAATATTTCCCTATGCCAAAATAAAAAATTATATAATTTAAGTCATATTTGGTGATATAGTTCTCTAAACTAAAATGGCGGGCGTATGCTATCTCATGAGTTTTAGAATCAACCATCTACGTTACATGATAGACAATATATCTAATATCGCAATGATTAGTAATTAAATCTAAACATTATTTACTACACACTGGTTTTACCGATTTGTTCGTTGTGTCCACTTGCACTAATCTTATCGCTTTACACATAACAGACACTTCGCGTATGAAATAGCCCATAGATGTTGCCAAAGGTTCACACAAGTCTCGCAGTGACGTCGCAAAGTTATACAAGAAGATCATCGGAGGTTGTACAATACCGTTGAACATTACCGCTAGGAATGGTTTGATAAAGTAATCCGACAGTAACTGAATTAAACCGATAGTTAATGGACGAATAATCGCTTGAAGAATAAACCTAATGGGAAGATTGGAAGTTATGTTAAATTGACGAAGTTGAAGATGGCGGTAGTACCTGAACAGTTGCAGTATGAATGACATCACGAACGAGACTCCAATATGAATTGTGCCGAATATTTGTGCCCAAAATCGTTTCGTATAATGTTCAGTACGTTCGGCTAGATATTCCGTCATTATAACTGGAGGTGAGTCAGTTGTTCGATAATATCTAGATAATTACGTATTATTATCAAACAAATGCTTTAAATTTATGAAAACAAATTAGAGTGGGGGACAAATTTAGCAAAAATATATTTATTTTCGTAATGATGTTTTAAACGTATAACTCTTCTAAGTAAATGTTATATGTTTATATTGCGTAAGAAATAACTAGAAACTAAAAAATAAATATTTACTCTGAGTTTCCATGATCAAAATAATAAATATCGACTCTTTCTGTTGGATTATCTCCTTTGAAATATGTATGTATATTCACATCTCGATTGCCACTTTTCTGATTTACACCGCTTAACTGTACTCGATGGTTATGAATACCACCCGCCGGTTGCCTATTTGCAACTTGTATTATTTGCTTTCTCGTATTGGTTCCTATTGTTTTTGTGTCTGCTTTTGGCAGTTCATCCATTAAATCAAACACCAATCTCTACCAATGAAAAGAATATGATTTCGAAATGAATTTAGTTATATAGTATATTTAAAACATATATCTAGTGTCCTGCACTGGACTTTCTTATACGAGTATGTAGGTATATCTGTTTAGAAAGTAAAAATAATTTTACATACCCTCGGAGGACTTTTATCATTTGTTGTTAACGGTTCTATATTTATTTTATAAAAATCACAAGTTTTTTCTTTGCAACATTCTTTTTTCTCATTTTTTGTACCTAACCAATTTACAAAACGTGATTTTCTATCAAACGCTGCTTGTTTTATAGATTTACATTTATCTGTAAACCCTAAAATTCAAAATACCAAGAATTTCGTATCTGTTTATTATTATGAAACCAAATCCGTTAAGCACTGCGTAGTTATAACACAAACATTTTCTTACCGTTTTCAAATAAATGACTCCCATTTTTTCCATAATTTTCTGAATGCGGACATGGCGAAAATAATAGTTCACGACTGGAACAGATATGCGCTGTTTCACTTTGATCCGTTAATTCTGATATATTACATATCGTCATTTGTGAATCTTCTACTATAGAAATTTTCTCATCAGTCGTTGATTTTTTCATCTATTTAAACACAACTCTCTTAGGAGCGAGAATATATTTATTTGATTTTGTAATTACTGCTTCAAATGAACTCAATGAATCCTCATTATCAGCGTCACTGTTTATTGTGTGTATAATCAAAGGACTTGATGTTCCCATTGTATCAATAACATTTTGAAGATCATTGCGAACGTTATTTATGGAAACTGACGGTAGATCTGGGTTTAAAAGATTCAATTTTAATTACTTTAAGAGCGAAGTTATCAGAAAACGGCAGTATACTTATTGCGCGTGCAAATCATTGTAGAATTAGATGGACCAAGTATGGTTGGTGTCAAACTTACCGTATTTTGGTTTGGTTAAATCAAATTCATTTGAAGTCATAGGTTCGGTCGTCTCACCTTTTAAAGTATTTTTATTACCTGTTTTTTTATCGTTCGTCATAATAAAATCAAAAATTAAACATATTACAAAAATAAACTCAAAAGAGCCGTAAAAGTTTCCTGTAAAAAATAAAATTATTAACTAAATGACATTTCTATGGCTTTATAATAAACAAAACGAATATCAATTGTTATAGTTGTATTTATTTTGTAAATACAAGGAAACATTGATTATTACACATAATTATGATTACACTAAAAGGCAGAATACATTACAAGGAAAACGTGAATGAATTTATTAATAAATATACAAATGTGTGAGCGCGATTACTGATATGTCGTGTACACACTAATTATTATTAGACTAGATAAATACATATATGTATATAATTCAATGTAAAATGAAAAAGCCCAAGCTCCAGCCACTTGTAAAAATTCATCTCGATTAAAAACTTCATTCTTATTACTTAGTACCTATTTTAAAATACTCGGGTCATATTCCCTAAGCCTAACGTTCATTTTTATATCTAGTTGCTAATATGTTAAATATATTCTTTCTAACTCACTCTAATATATTCAACTATAATAAATAATTTATAAAAATTGTTTGTTCCTTACGTATTTATTCTGAGATCAAAAAACATTTATGTTTATAGAAGAATGTTTTATCGTTTGTCGTATTACAGTGACCGATTTCTAAATAATTATATTTATTTCGTAAAGACATCTAATATAACTATTGTTTGGCCACTTTGTGTAATTATAATACTTGGTCTTCACTACGTAATAATTATAGTATGATTAACGTGTACAATGAGTATATATATACTCAGTGGCGAGTGTAAACAAAATTGCGCTCATCATTGCTGTTTATAATTATACTATCGTAACAATTACTTAGTCAAGACCAAGTATAAGGGATTTTATGAATGACTACATTTATAAATGTATGAAAATCAACGATAGGCAAAAGAAATAGACTCGGATTGATGTAAACAAATACACACATGGAATGTTTTGATTAGCTAGAGAGCTTAAAATAAAAACAAAAGAATCACATTTGTGCTATTCGTAAAGTGGCATCAAACGTTCAATTCGCTATTTTATTGCAGTCGTTTTGATCTGTATCCGGTAAAAACAATAACATCATAATTTTAAAATGAAAATAATCTTACATCTTCCACGTTCAAATTCACTTTACGAAATCTTTTCATGGCGTATTTGTTGATTCACTGGATTCTTGTTATCAGTCAAATAAATCTTTGGATACTTATTCTTAATCTTATTAAACATACTGAAAGTTATCTTTCGGGCATAGCAACGGTTGGTGTTCGACATTTTTGTCCAATTCGTAACTGGTTAACCAATCAGTTACACGTGGTTTCGCTATACCACAACACGTACATTCGAGGAAGTCTGTTACATTCTGAACAGCGTTTTTCGAAAATGGACTTTTACCAGCGTTGTTTATGAAATGTGTGTAACGACCTCGGTTCATTCTTTCATTGGTTGTCATTCCAAGATACACAATCTAATTCAAAAATAAATTATTTTTTATAAAACTATTAATGATTGGTCTCCACTAAGTAATAATTATAGTATATGTGCAATGAGTTATTACTTAGTGAACCTGACGAAGATGTAATTTTTAATCAAGTAAAATTTAATTAAAATTGTGTACCTGATAGACTTGACAAGCGAATAGCATTGTTACCCATGCTAAATGTAGCATGGCATTGGCACAAACCCAGGAAACCCAAGCGTCGCATTGTCCAATCAAGACAATCGCTTGCCAGAAAGTCGTCTCATTCGGTGGGGACATTTCGCACTGTGTTTGCCAGTACTGAGTGCTACCGTAAATCATTTGCGAACACATGATTACCAAGCACGCCAAGAACCCCATGAAATATTTATGATTTTTAGCTCCTAAAGTATAAAAATCACCCAAGACATCTAGATATGCTTTATTTACATGAATTGTTACCTATACAATTAGCAACCCATGGACAATGATGATCAAATTTCGCAACGCACCTATTGCAAACGGAGCAATGTTTTGAACGAATAGGTCTTCGAACTAAACACGCAGAACAAAAGGTTGACGGATCAAAACTGTTTACGCCTCGTTCCGCCAGTTCAATAATTGTCTACAAAAAAATTTACTGATAAATATGCTACCTAGAATAGGTATGTGTGCTATGTCCTAACTAAATTATAAAAGTTGTTTAGTTTAATTAAAAAAAAACTACTCACTCTGAATCTTTGTTCCTGTGTGGTTGAGACGACTCCAGGATCACCTAGCCATGATTTTAAGAAAAAGAACCATAACGCGCCGGAACTTGTTAAAAATATAATGGTGGTAAGTAATGAAATGCGCGGCATTATATATACAACCCACGTGACATACATCCATAGTTTCGTAGCCAAGTAAACGCTGAGTGGTAACAAAGGCATCAAGTAATCATCGTAAACAAGTTGACCAGCAAAATGTAGCACTATATATAGACATGTCAAGAGAAACAATTTAATAAGCACTAATAAACTTGAGCCCAGTATCAGACCAGCAATATAAAATGTTAAAAATGGCGTGCCTACCATGCACCACCATCGTACTCTCTGAAAATAATCAAACATTTATTAATCTTCTATAACACACAGTTAGGTTGCTTCATTGTGTACCTTATCTTTAGTCATTCTACGTATGACATTTTGAGATCGATTGGAGTTTAAATTTTCCCGAACTTTTTCGACTACTTTAGGCCCTATCCATCGTTCGCCTAAATAATTCTGTAGCATAGAAAGTGGTGTGTCACCCCTGTTATTTGGAATATCCAAATTCGCTTGGGACTAAATCATTACAAAACAAATAAATATTTGCGGTTTGTCTTTAAATATATTGTTATCGCTCAAATTTTAAGCCGTCACTATAATATGCTAGAGTTCCTGGTTAGTCACAACAAATTTTCCCGCACTGTTTACGCGTTTAGAAAAATCTATTTTTATTATAGAATAAATTAAGTATATTTTACATAAATTTAAATAGCAAACTATTGATTTTCTTATGCTATTATATTGCCCTTCAACTTCAAGAGATCTTACATTAATTGTATGACGTCTTTACTCACAGAAGTAAGTTTTGATTCAACGTGTATTTAGTTATTTTTGAGAGTTGTGTACAAGTCGAGTAAAATATCGTTCACTATTGTTGTGAACATTAGCGAAACTTGCGAGTTGCGTGAAAATATATGTTGATTAGGCTATATTTAGTTAAAAGTACGGCTTAACATTTCATCAATTGCAGATTATATTTGAGCCTTACTTGTAGGATAAGTGTAGTTATTGCTGTACAGTTTCGTGCAAGTATAGCCCAATGTAACGCAGTGTTACCCTGGGTGGTGTCTGTTAAACCAGTACTAGCACCCATGGTTAACAGCAATCTAGTCGGATCTAAATGGCATACACGCCAACAAGACCACATCAGCGGTGTCATGCCACCTCGATCCGCTAAATCGGGACTAACGCCGCGCGCTATGAAGTAAGCAACAAGTGCTGTGTATCCGAATTGTGCGGCCAAATGAATACATGAACATCCTTCTGCATCGCGTATTGTGGGATCGGCACCCGCATTCATTAGTAGCACCACGGCATCTAAGTGGCCTTGCCTAGTTGCCCAGTGTAGTGGTGTTGCATCTAACTCACCACCGATCGCATCGACTTCGGCCTCTTTCTCAATGAAGAATTTGATTAATTCTTTTCGGTTATTTATTGCCGCCCAGTGTAGTAGTGTTACTGTTTCGCTATCTCTTTGGTTTACATCATAACCTGCCTCAACAAGTTCCCTGACACGGCTAAACGATCCATACTACAGGTGGTGGACACAAACGAAATATTCAAATTAATTTGTCAGTCTTTAAAATATTACTAGTATATGCGCTCGGAATATACATAAAATTATTCCAATCTGCTCGCGCTGAAATATACTCAACATCATGATTTTAAAAAAAATCTTATAAAGTATATTGTGATAATTTTTACAAAATGCATATTATAGATTAAACCAAATTCATCTATGAGCTCCTTGAAAATTTTATTTTATTATCTCAACCCGTTAAATATTAAAATTTTACATTATTAGCAGCTTAAATTGTATCTATTCAGTGGCAAAAATATAATTAATTAGAATTTGGACTATATTTTATGATAGCATATTTTATATATATATATATATATATTAATTTTTTATACATAGAATGACATACTAAATTAACTAACTAGGAAGATCACGGATGGCTATTATAGATTAAATTCTACTTCTGTACCGAAATTAACACTGTTGTGAGGGTAATAAGTGTATTTACTTAGCAACAGTGTCAAATTTGGACATGCCCATAGTTTATACCAACGTTTGTCCAGAATCCATATATGCGTTTATTTGATGAACGTAAATAGATATTCTAAATGAAGTAGTAATAATTGAATGTGTAAATAATTTACCTGTGTGGCTTTGTTAATATCAAATCCACTGTAATCTGGCTCAGGTGCAGGCACAGGCGGTTCTCTTGTAATCAAACTTTGCACATCACGATCGGTTTCGATACAACTACCAGTAGTTGCAGCTGTACCACATGCACTGTTGTACATCTTGATGAGATTTTCTTATAATCATTTAAATTCAAATCGCCGTATTCGTTATATTTGGAAAAATGTCATCTTTAACAGGTTAACCATAGTAACTCGTGAACGAGCGATTTTTATTATACCCAAACGTTATATACGAGCACGCCTATGATTTGTGTAATCGATATGTTTGTTGTAGAAGAAGTAAAAGTAAAATGAAACAGCTGAGAACTGACAAGCTACATTTTGGCGGCACAAATCACAAATGTGATAGAAGCGATTAAATATTTCTTGTTGTTTGCTTAAGTTTTATTTATTACAAGTGTTTTTGATTGTGATATTGCTAACAAGATGCAATCTAAGAGGAAAGCAGACACATCCACCAGTCCCTTCAAGAAATTTAAGTATGTTTAGATTTTATAACCAAATAAAACATTAGTAGATTGTAGATATTTGCTAATTAAACTGTAAACAAAATATAAATAATAAACCTTAACATTACATTTTATAGAAATGACCCTGCGTGTAGACCTAAGCTAGATAAACTCAACCCATCATCGGATATATTTAAGTTCCAACAAATCGAATTGGATCACTATCAAGGATTCCCAATTCCTGGCATGCCAGGAGCTCAAACAGGTCCTGTTCCAGTAATGCGAATATTTGGTATTACATCGACTGGCAATAGTGTTTGTTGTCATGTTCACGGATTCAGTCCGTATTTCTTTGTATCCATTCCGAATACTTTTACAGAAAAAGATCTTCAACCATTTAAAGTATTTTAATTTTATGCACAATTTAGGAGGAGTTGACTGAATTTAGGGAGGATATAGTTAAGTTTAATTAGAGAAAACCTTTTTTATATAATTGCAATACTTCTATCTTTTTATAATGAATCGTTCGTGTAGTAACAGATATAATCTGAGATCTATATTGTAATTTTCAATTTAATCTTGGCTAGATTGATACCCGATTTCAGGCTAATTCTTCACATTTAAAATGTGCATTACCCTAATTAAATCAAACATATAAAAAACGCGTAATTCTATAGGTAAATTTAAATGATGCAGTTCTTGCTGATATGAGATCTAATAAAGAAAAACTTACTGAAGCAATACTTATGGTTGAAATCGTTAACGGACAATCACTTTTAGAGTATAATGGGGACGAAAGTCGTTCGTTTGCTAAAATAACAGTCGCTTTACCTCGTTTGATCGCTCCTTCGAAACGAGTTTTAGAAACCACTCAAGTTTACCCTAGCATCGGTTTTCACGAATTTAGTGCATTTGAATCAAATGTTGATGTTGAAATGAGGTATTTTTTTCCAAAAAATCTGGTTGAGGCTTATTAAATTTAGTTTTGAATTGTTTATCAAAGGTTTATGGTCGACACAAATGTTTTGGGATGCAGCTGGATTGAAATACCAGCGGGAAAGTGGACGACACGTCCTAGTTTTCATCTTCCAATACAAACACTTTGTCAAATTGAAATTGATGTTGCGTATGATGCATTTATTGCTCATACACCTGATGGAGATTGGGCTTCTGTTGCGCCGTTTCGTGTGCTCAGTTTTGATATTGAGTGCGCTGGCAGACGCGGTATTTATATACTTACTGATATTTTATTGCAAAAAAAAACAAATATTGGAAATAACTTAAATGTTTATTATTTTATTGAGCAACGATTTATTGTTACTCAAACTGTATTTTGATCAGGTATATTTCCTGAACCAAAAGTTGATCCAATAATTCAAATCGCAAATGTAATTCAACTTTATGGTGCTCCAGAAAATTTGGTTTGTAATGTGTTTACTCTAAATTCTTGTGCACCGATTGGCCATGCCGAAGTAAGTTTCTTAAACATTAACTCACTAAATAATTTGTATAACTATATAAAATACTAGGTACGAAGTTTTAAAACTGAAAACGAAATGCTCGAGGCTTGGGCCGAATTCGTACGAGATACAGATCCGGATTTATTCACCGGTTACAATATAAACGATTTCGATTTTCCGTATTTATTAAACAGGGCTGCGCATTTGAAAATTAAAAATTTTTGTTATTTGGGTCGATTGAAAAACGTCAAGTAAGAATTGAGTGTATAGTTTACATTTGGGTATTTTATCATTTAAATAATTTATAGATCGGTAGTCAAAGATTCGATAAATCAAACAAAATTTGGACGTCGTACATTTGTATCAATAAATTTCGAAGGGCGTATTTTGTATGATATGCTAGTTGTGATGAAACGTGATTTCAAATTGCGATCGTATACGTTAAATAATGTTTCCCAGGAAATTTTAGGTGAACAGAAGGAAGATGTACATTACAGTATTATTACAGATTTACAGAATGGTGATGAACAAACTAGAAGACGGTATGTTTTTTTTAATATAGCAAATTTCGTAGTGTTTTTTTTTATACAAATATATAAACGATTTTCTCAAATTATTAAAAATATATTTCATTTTATGTAGAAAAGTGTCTTAGAGAAACAATATTTGCATAAGATATTTTTGTTTTTATAATGTGTAGATTAGCTGTATATTGCGTTAAAGACGCTATACTTCCGTTACGTCTTATGAATCACGTAAAAAGTTTTACAAACGATATAGAAATGGCTCGAGTAACTGGCGTACCCATAACTAGTCTTCTTACAAAAGGAGAACAAGTTAAAGTGGTAGCACAACTCTTAAGACATGTAAGTTATAAAACATATATACAACTACGGACGCAAGATAAATAATTTAAAACAGTGTAGAAAAGCTAATTATTTAATGCCAACACATCAAGTTACTGCAACTAATAGCGAAGTAGGGTACGAAGGAGCCACAGTCATTGATCCAGTTAGAGGATACTATACCGATCCCATAGTAACACTTGATTTCAGTTCGCTGTATCCGAGTATTATGATGGCTCATAATTTATGCTACTCTACTTTGTTGCGTTCCGTTGGTATTAAAGAAAAATTAGGGTAAAATCACAAATAATATCACATCGATTAAACTGCTAAATAATCAAAATTTTAGCCTGACTGATGATCAAATTACCAAAACACCAGCTGGAAATATTTTCGTGAAATCCTCCGTTCGACAAGGCCTCTTACCACAGATCTTAAAATCATTGTTAGATGCACGAAAACGCGCTAAAACTGAACTAAAAGATGAAACAGATCCTGTCAAACGTGCTGTGTTAGATGGTAGACAATTGGCATTGAAAATTTCTGCGAATTCTGTGTATGGATTTACAGGAGCTACCGTTGGAAAATTACCATGTTTAGAAATTTCTGGAGTAAGTTCTCTATTTTTCAACATTTCTTTTTATCAATACCGCTTCAAAACAAATTATTTTTTGTCAATATACAGCGTATCAATAAATAATTACTCGATAGTCTAAAATTGTTTAAATTTATTTTATACATCTATAAACTTGCTCAGAATCGCACCATTAATGTTATTAACAAATACAACTAGTGATGTTATTCTGTATCTTATATAGACATTTTATAGCGTTTATTTAGTGTTCCTGAATAGCAACATAAATCATTTTATTATAGAGTGTAACTGCGTATGGTCGAACAATGATAGAAAGAACCAAACAAGAAGTAGAACAGCATTATAATATAACCAACGGTTACGATAACGATGCGAAAGTAATTTACGGCGATACAGATTCTGTTATGATTAATTTTAAAGTAAAAACATTAGAAAAGAGTATGGAGTATGGACGGGAAGCTGCGGAATATATCAGTACCAAATTTGTGAAACCAATCAAATTAGAATTCGAAAAAGTGAGAGTTTTTTTTTTTAATAATAAAACTAATTTCTTCTGATGAATACTTAAGCAATCATTAACAGTGCAAATAGTCTATATGAAGATTGTTTATATAATTATTAATTTTTCAAAGGTATATTACCCATATTTACTTATAAATAAGAAGCGATACGCTGGTTTATACTTTACACGAACGGATAAATACGATAAAATGGATTGCAAAGGAATTGAAACAGTCAGACGTGATAATTGCACTTTAGTCGTAAATGTTATCAATACATGTCTTCAAAAATTATTAATTGATAGGTAAATTTAATAATTATCTTTATTTTAACTTCTATTCTTCATCTTATAATATTGCTCGACATTAACTAAAAATATCTCTGATTTATTTTAGAGATCCAGAAGGTGCATCAGCTTTCGCTAAACAAGTCATCTCTGATTTGTTACGTAATTGTATCGATATCTCTCAACTTGTTATAACAAAAGAGTTGTCTAAAGCTGACTATACCGCAAAACAAGCTCACGTTGAGCTAGCAGCGAAGATCACAAAACGTGATCCTGGAAACGCGCCCAAATTAGGCGACCGTATCCCGTATGTTATTGTAGCTGCAACAAAAAATACACCGGCTTACATGAAAGCCGAAGATCCGATCTATGTGCTTGAAAATAATATTCCAATTGACACAAAATATTATCTTGAAAATCAGCTATCAAAACCATTACTTAGGATTTTCGAACCAATTCTAGGGGATGTTGCAGAATCTGTACTCTTACGTAAGTGTGATTCTAAGCAAGACTAATTCAGTAAATATTTAAGGTGACCCACTATTTTAATTCAATTGACATGATACATTTATTACAATTACTAAATTTATTAAACATTTATACAATTAACTCTACTAAAAATGTATTAATTTAAGAACTGCAGGTCTTTTAATAATTTACACTAATAAATTAATGTTAGGTGGAGAACATACTAGAACAAAAACAGTTGTTACATCAAAAGTAGGGGCATTATCTGCTTTTACTTGTCGCAAAGAGATATGCCTTGGTTGCAAATCAGTTTTACCGAAGGGCCAAGAAAAGAATGCAGTTTGTTCATTCTGTAAGCCGAAAGAGGCGTCACTATACCAACAAGAATTGGCCTCATATAGTCAGTTAGAGGACAAATTCGCTGAATTATTTACCCAGTGTCAAAGGTGCCAAGGTTCGTTGCACGAGGAAATACTTTGTACGAGTCGAGACTGTCCCATTTTTTATATTCGCACCAAAGTTCGTATGGATTTGGAAGCGAGTAAAAGTAAAGTTAAGAAGTTTGGCTATAATGATAGTAACGAGGAAATTATGTGAAGATCCATTTTGTATGTATTCTTTTTTATATTATTTAAATAATTTTGATTGATAATAAAAATATTAAGAATATGTTAATTATCTAATCGAAAATACTCTTTTTTTACGTGGATATACCCGGAAAGCGTTATAATTATAAGGATAACGTGAAAAAATAAAGTAAAATAATATTTTCTTAAAATGTGTATTTTAATTTTTATAATATATATATTTATAAAAAAAAAAGTTTTGAACGAAAATAAACAATCAAGAACATTATCTTCTAAATTATAAAACTGAAAATACTTTATTTTACTTAATTATACAGCTTTTGGTCTGCCGAAATCATTTATAGTAATCTTTTTATTTATTTTTGCTAGACAGATACGTTTGTTTTACATATACTGATGATGTGGTTTTTACGACTAGTGTAAGAAAGGAATAATAATATTTATAAATAGAAATTAAATATAGGTGTTATTTCTTCGTTTGCAGGGCGTTCGCTAACCAGTCCATAGCTTGGTCTAAACCTTCGCCCTTTGTTGCCGATGTTTTAAAAATTTGAAATGTTCGATTTTTCAATGCTTCCAAACCTAGTGCCTGGTGTACTTCTGCCACACTCATACAGCCTGCCATATCCTGTTTATTAGCCAGCACCACTAAAATTGCTTCACCAAGTTCATCTTCCTATAAGTTTAAAACATTCTTTAACCGTGTAAATTTAAAATCATTAATTTTATAAAATCTCTTAGGGGTCGTAACATAACGATCCCTATCTAGTAACGTTTACAACAATTCAAAAATGAAGAAATATTTAACGTAAACCATTTAAAGTATAATACACTAATAATAGTGTATAATAAAGTTGTATAAGTTCATATCTGAATAGCGGAAAGTGTACATTTGAATAATGTATGGAGTTTTTTTTTTGTAAATGTTAATGTCATTTAGAACAATGGTTAAAGGTTAATGAAGTGTGACGTCATACATTAGTTAATATACAAACAACTTACCCTTAACATTTGAAATAATTCTTCTTTAGAAATGCCTATTCTTTCTCTATCAGCAGAATCAACTACGTAAATAATCGCATCAGTATTACTATAATAACACCTCCAATACGGTCTGAAAAGCAAAACACATCAGTTAATTATCATAACCCTAAAACTATTAATAATTTTTAAATAATTACCGAATGCTCGTTTGGCCACCAAGATCCCAAACTTGGAATTTTAAATTCTTGTACTGTACTTGTTCGACATTAAAACCAATTGTTGGAATAGTTGTAACTACTTCACCCACTTGTAATCTATACAAAATTGTAGTTTTACCCGCCCCATCTAAACCTAATATTAAAATTCTCATCTCCCGAGCGCCTAATAAACTACGGAAATAACTTAATAATCCACCTGAAATTAAATAATTTAATTATATTACAATGATCAAAAGTGACAGATGATATTTTAACCTACCCATGATGAATAAAATGTATCGAACTATTTAACCACGTATACTTATATGATGTTTACTATGTTTAATGGATACTATTATTAATATTTTAATAGATTTTTGTTAATTTTTACCGGTAAGCCATAAGAAAATCCATATTTATTCGCACATTACGCATAAATTGACGTGTACCGTTTTACACTCTGAAGTTTGCAACCCACAAAACATTATTGACAACATTCGTTTTATAAAGGTTAAACTTTGATCGGACTACTTGCATATTTTATTCAATTACTTGTATTATTTTCATAAACATAAATGTTTTCATAAATTAATTTTATTCACCACGAACATCATAAGGGTTGCTTTACACCTCACCTAACTTTTCCAAATATTTTGACTTGTTTAACAAAACTTAAACATTTTAAGATAGCATATAAATTAAATATTTAAATGTTATGTTCCACATATTTATGCAAATAGTATTTATCTGCAGACAAAAAAAATTAAATCCATGCGTTTGATTAAAATTGGTGATAAAGTCATTTTAATTATTGTTATTATTTTATTATTTTTTCATTGTTGGATAAATTATTATTCAAGTCTGCTATGCTGTAATCAGCTTTATTTACACTTAATTCCAGAAGACAAATGTGGATCAAAATCGAAATATGTAATCCATTAATTCAAAGTGGTTAAAAGAAGTTAAATAATGCTTGTTTATTTGTAGAGAATATTTTTTCTTATTTGGTAATAGAATATTTATTGAAAATACAAAAAGGTGGAAAATATGTTTCTTATTGTATTTCTTTTCAACGAATTTTAATTGGCGTAATTAAAATAAAGCTTTTCAAAAATATCTTGATCCAAATTTGAAGTAAGTTAGCTTTGGTGTAACGCGAGCTTTATAATAATCATAAAAAATATGATGTTCAAAAATGCCGAAGTAGCGGTCAACATTTCGACTAACTTCGTTTCTTGTCGCTGTGTCTGAAACCTGTTTTGTCAAATTAAAAAAGAATAAATAAATAACAAAAATGTGAAGACAATAATGATTAGTTTACTGCCGCATCACAATTTTAGTGAACCATTTTTTTTTTTTATAAACATTCCATTGCACACGTTTCATTAGAGTACATGAAGACATTCGATTATTGTCAGAAGTGATTGCAATGGAAGGAAGATTATGGGATGGCTTGTGATATGAGGTAGATTCTGTGTTATTTGCCATTGGCATGAACCATCCATCTAACGGCGTGACTCCAGCTGGGTGGGAGTTGCCCCAGGTAAATCCAAGTACACCAGAATCTTCCGAAGCCCACTGGACAGGAGTTGACCACTTATCCGGACCTCTAAATCCACTTTGTATCACAGATGCTAGCCATGAAATTCTTCGACCGAAACCTCGCAGGTATTTTGTTTTCTTTAACTTAAAAACAAACGATATTATTCATAACAATCACTTTTTAATAAGAAAGTAATAGATACTCGCAATTTGTTTTTTGATACATATATCTCAAAGAGATTAGTATTTTTTAATTATTTAAAATACGTGCAAGACCTGATTCACAGCACAAGAATGGTTATAGTTTTGTAGTAAAAGGACAAATAATATATATATATTCTTAATGTCGAAGAAAGTTTAAATACTTTCATCTTTTTACCTTAGAAAGTGTGTGAATAAAATAATATAAAACAAAACATTAACATACAAATAGAATGACAATCGTTTATTAATTAAAATTATTTTTCTAAACAAACTTGAGCATGCTCAAAAAATTAGAAAATATTTTAAAATGTTTCATATTGCTATTAGTAAAGTGATAATTTATAATACATTGGAGTAAATGTTTGGGGATTGTAGAGTAATAAAAGCAGAGTGAATGTTATTGAATAGAGATGTTTCCTCTCAAAAATATAAATTAGTGAATTAAATCATTATATTGTTATTATGATACATGATACGATCAAAACAATGAAAATTTGTGAGAGTGCGTGCCCCTGACTTCAATGTTTTTTGCAAAGATGTGAGTTTGAAAAGGAAACCCAAAACAATGCTGGGAAGTAGTTCAGTTTAAATAATTCTAGTACCCCACTACTACAGCTTTTTGATATCAGATTAGTTTCATTCAGTTGTCGAAAATCTCTGGTGCAGAAAAGTTGTTAGTCAGTTACTAACTAATAAATGTGATATCAAAATGATTTGTGTTGAAAATTGTAACTGTATTCTGTGCCGCGAATTACCAACCTGTAACACTAGTATTAATGATGACAAATACTCGCGAGATGACAATTTTATCTTGTCAGCCCCGAAAAGTTCATTTTTAACGTCTTTAAATGCAATCAGAAGTAAACTGAGTCTATCCTGTGACAATATAGTTGATTCGACATCTAGATATGTTACACGTCAAAGTAGTAATAATAATTTAAATAGGAAACCAGATAGTTTTTATCTGAATAAAGAATTGTTTGATGCGAAACCTTATCCGGTTGAAAAATGTGAAATTAATGAAAGTGTGCATAAATCTGTTATTTATATATCTGGTTCCTTAAATAAAGATGCAAAAGTAGAAGTGAATAATACGGAAAGTATCGATGATTCAACTACTTTGGCTTCGTTTGAGTCGACGGATGTGAAAAATGTTATA
Organism: Nebria ingens riversi; assembly: GCA_018344505.1. Classification (NCBI taxonomy): domain Eukaryota; kingdom Metazoa; phylum Arthropoda; class Insecta; order Coleoptera; family Carabidae; genus Nebria; species Nebria ingens. The sequence continues at coordinate 160,966 of JADQWA010000017.1, read as the reverse complement.
AATGTTATATTTAAAAATAGTTTTGTTAATGCACAACGACTTATCAATGATGTTAACTGTGAAAATGAGTATTGTGAGTTTGCGGGCTCTGAGGATGATTTTCCATTGGGTATGGAGGCCGAAGTGCTTAATCGCATACAAAATAGGTATTATTTTTTTAATCAAACATTTCTATAGAGAAAACTGCTACTGCTTGAAAAGAATTGTCTGTTTGTATTAGATACCAGCAGCAAATATTTATTTGTTATTCATATAAATTATATTTGATTTTTCACTTCCGTTTTGTTCCGAATTGTTTAAAAATATGGCATTCATATGTATATATATATATTTAAATATTTTTTATTTGACAGTACACTTATGCAAAATAATTACATTTTAGGACAAATTTTAGAAATAATAATCATACTACATTTAATTTGAATACATATTGATAATTTAAATGAATACATTGCTCATCTATATAAATGACGGATATGATAGTCGATATACGGATTTTTTATTTTAATTAATAATCAGATATGTATCAAATATTCAATATATTTCCATAAATAAAATCAAACCCATAAATAGTTACATAATATATATATATATATATATATATATATATATATATATATATATATATATATATATATATATATATATATATATATATAACATAAACCAGTTTAAAGTTACATATATATTTTTTATTAAATTCGTTTTTTATTCCTTTTAATTCTATTTTAATTGACAACTTTCTACCTAATTAATTAACATATTATAGTAGGAAACTATTTATAAAAGTAATTGTTCCAAACAATTCAAATCTTTGTTGTTTTATTTTGTTATTATAGACTTTCTAACAATTCCCGGTCAGAACATTGTTACCAATCTCCTGATTCTACAACAACAACAGCACAACCAACCGAAACAACAACAACAACAAACAAAGATAACAACAATAAACAACAGCAACGTGTCAATACCCCCGCAAATCTCATCCAATCGAAACCCACCCTTTATTCTCAAACATTCCAAGAGTTGCAATCCCAAAATTCCAACTTGAACGAACGCATGGTCTCTCCAAAACGCAAAAACGAACATTTTACCCATTTATATAATGTTGCGAATAATGTAAAAACGTCCACTTTTAATGAACATGTCGATAAAAATCATCAAAATCATATTAAAAATGTGAATCAAGTGAATAATGGTAATAATCATGAATATAATGTCCAGTATAATAATGGTCAGCAGAATAATCATAATATGGTCCCTGAACGGGATACAGGACCCAATAATGTGTCCTCATCTGGTCCAATTAATGCAGTGGGTAGTTTAAGATTACCGATTTGTAAGAGTCCAGGACAAGTATCGAAAATGAATGGGGATGATAAAAATCATGGACCAGTGAATGAAGATGTGAAAATGTCCAATTCTCGGCCGCATCATCATGTTAGTGTACATGAATTAAGAATGCAGGTAATTGTTGGCGCTCTTCATTTATCTACATTTCCCATATTTTTTACGACTGCAGATCTTTTAACAAAAATCTAGGTTAAATTTAGGTGTAAATCCCGCTCATCAGTGACATTTTCTAGGTTGCGCAAATCATTTTTAAATTACATTTATTCTGAATTTAATTTCCGTTATGTTAATCACCTACTCTCAAATTACATATGCATTACTTAATTTAAAGTTACACTGGGTACCTACTTAATCTCACTGAATTAATACAACTTAAGACAATTGTAAATCCAAATTATAAACAAACTTTTAAACTAATAATTCATTTTGCATACATTCAATATTGGTATTATCTCTTATTCACAATTAGCACTACGAACAAATTTTATGCATTATCTATAAATATATTTTTTTGATTTTCTTTTTATAAACTTAAGAGGGGACAACATTGCAATAATAGTTCATCCGATGATAACCGTTCTTCCGGTCATGCCAGCATGTCTGACACAGGAAATAGTTCACCACGAGACATTCCAGACGCCGTAGTTGAGCGTTTCACGCCTGGAGTTGTTCAGAAACCGATCAGAAATCGAGCTAGTTCACAACACTCAAAGTTGCGACACAGAGCAACACCTGCAAAAGTAAAATTGGCCAGAAAGATAGTCAAATGAAGTTGTGCTTATGAGGAGATTTAGTTGCAGGTACCATGGACGGGAGGTGGAGGTTTAGAAGACATAAAAATGGCGATACAACAGTTGACTATGAGATCACATACTTCTACGAGTACTTATTCGAGTGTCAGCGCCGGTTCAGAAAGTTCCGAACCAACTGTTCGAAGATTGATGCGACATTCGTCACTTGAGACAATTAATACAAATGTTACAAGTGCTGATGAGTTCGTGTGGGTCGATTCACATAATCGGTAATTGTATTAGATATTCAAGCTAAATTTATGATTATTAGAGATATATAATATACAGGATTATTTTAAATATAAATATTTATTTGTCAGTTTGGTTGAATTACAACATCTACCATGGACACACCATTGTATTTTACGTGTATTACAAACCGGCCGATGTCGTGACCACATGTCTCGCGTTAGCGTCGAAACAATACCGCGCCTTTCGTATCTATTGCAACGTGCGTTAGTTCGGCTAGGCCGCGAAACTCAAAGGTTATCGTCAACGCTTGGTTTGTGTTCGAAACATGAAGCGACAATCTCGTTTCGAATCGTACTGTGTCCGCCGTTGGCTGATTCGTGTATCAAAGCGTGTTTACGTGCTGCGGCTATGTTTGCTGTTTCCGGTGACTGCACCCTCAGACAGAGTAAGTCATCTAGAGCTGGATTGCAGTTACATGTGGGTCGATTTCATCGATGGATGACCGATGTCAAACTTGGGAAATTCATCCACGAGTAAGTGAATTTATTTTAAATCAGCTTGATTTTATATGTAATTCAAATTGATATACAATAGTAATTTTTAATAGATACGCAGCTGTTTACTTGTGCGCCGGCTTAGAAAATTTGTTAGAAGAAATTCTGCTTCAATGTCTTCCTAGTGATTCTGATGTAACATTAACAGCGACACTATTAGAACATGCGATAGCGAATAATGGTGATCTTTGGGGATTGCTACAACCTTATGCACACTTAAACGCCGGAAGAATTGCGTCAGGTAATAATTAACATTTTCTACCTTATTCATGCATTATTTACATTGTAGTTGTATTATTTATGCAGCTTAAGGATTGTTACGGTAATATTAATACTTAGTTACTGCATTTATTCTCCGCTAAATAAATGTATTGGCTAACAAAAACCGTATATATTAGGTGCACTTGCATTACCACGATGGGCTTCAGTTTCCTCATTGGCATCAAGTCGAGATTCTGGTCGTGGTTCCGGACCACCAGAGCCATCGTTGCTCACCACATGCGTAGGCAGTTTGACTGAGTTACAGGAACTGGTCAGTCGTATGCAACCACGAATACCGCTCTGTGCTAGAGCCACGCGAACCCTTTTTTATTTTATGCGGTGCTCCCAGCTGGAACACGGCGAACAAGGCAGTGGTGCGGTACAAGAACTATGCTATGAACGAGCTTATGTTGTATTGCCACCACTAGTCGAGTGGTTGCGAGTTGCTGTCGCTCACGGTGAACACCGACATGCTGCTGTATTAGGTAAGGGATGTAATATATAATTAATATGATGATTAAAGTTCAAAGCCGCTAGTTTTCTTCGTTTGTATTAATAAGTTGACATTCTTCGAAAGGATTAATAATTAATTGTCTTTTATAGATCGTGATGATATAATGCAAGCTGCACGATTGCTACTTCCCGGTGTCGACTGTCCTGTGCGTAATCTCGGTGAAGAAGCAATGCGTATACGAAAAGCGACCGGTATTGAAGAAGATGCGATGGAAGCTACGCGCCAAATACAAATGGAACTAGCGTTCCGGTTAATGGCTTCAGGACGTGCTGAATTAATACAACAAGCATTACCATTGTTACCACCGGCAACCAGATTGGACACACTCAATCATCAAGGACATACCGCGCTAATGTTAGCGGGTATACAAAATGATGAGTTTACTTTAATGGTAAGTTAGAATCATTTATCATTTTAAATTATGTAACAGTCTACAGAAAATGCTTGTAACAGATTCTGTTTATATATTGGTATAAGAATGACGAAAAACCAGAGAAATATGGGAATTTCCATTTATATTTGAATATTTATGACGTTATTAGCTTAGAAGTTAAACCACCATTTAAAGTAGATTTTATTGCGAAGTATGATTAGATTTGTTTGTTAATTATTAGATATATCATTGTTTCTATATGTAGCAGTTGACCCCCATATCTATTTTCGATTTGTATTAGTCTTTATTAGATGCCAGTGCTTCGGTAGACATTGAGACACCATCTTCCTCGTCCGTAATGCATCCAGCGGTAAACGTCGAAACACAACACTGGACTGCATTAACGTACGCAGCTGCGCTCGGTCACACCACTTGTGCTCGACTTTTGCTCGAACGTGGTGCTAATGTCGAAGGTGGAGCCGCTCTCAGTGAGGACAAGTGTACATTAACACCACTTCAAGTTGCTAGTGGCAGTGGTAATCTCGATATGGTATCACTGCTTTTAGCACATGGTGCTCATCCTTTCATATCCACACAACTGAAGGACACATTATGTTATTCGGGATCTGCTCAAAGAGGATGTTACAGGTAAAAACAAATTTAGTACTTCGATCCATACAGATAAACGCGTTTATTTTAAAATGAAGTGTATTAATATAATTCATATGGGTCATTTAGTATATTGTGAATTCATAGTAATCTAAAAACGTATTTCTCTAGTTTAGTGATTATAAATAAAATGATAGAATATCTAATAAGATTGCAAATATTTAGAATGCTAAAGAGTAATGAGAGTTTCGAAAACAGCCTTAAGAGTGAAATGTTTATCTTTAGTCCGATTTCGGTGGCAGCAGCTCATGGTCAAAGAGCCGTTTTACAAAAACTCCTTTCGCAACCAATGGCTCCAGTTAGTAAAGAAGTTCTAAGCTTAGAGGAAATGCTAGCAGAAGGCGCCGGGACAACAGCATCACATAAAAACGAACATGTAAATAACACTGCTGCGAATACAGCACCACAATTCAGTAAAGCACAAATCAAGGCTCTTCAAGAAGCAATGTATCATAGTGCTGAAAATAATCATCTTGGTAAAAATGTCTATCTTTTTGATTTGTTTGAAACAACATTCTGCTATTCGTTGTCTATCAACTCACTATTTTACAAATTTGTAGAAATAACAGTGGAAATCCGTTCAATGGGAATCCCATGGACCTTACACTGCTGGATGCATACGTTGAGCGCCGCACATGAAGCCAGATTGGATTGTGTTATCGATCAACTGTTACAAGATTTTCTCCAAGTTTGTCCGGACGATTACAGCTCACAATTCGTTCAAGAATGTTTGCCGTTATTATTCAACATTTTCCGATACAGCAAAGTAATACAAATCTTTTAAAATTAATGTTTATTCGTTATCTCACATTTTCTTGATGCAGAAGGAAGGAACAACTTTATTGCTCGCCGATATTTTTTCGACTTGTTTCGGTTGGGAAGCAATCAAACCAATACGGGATTGTGTTTTGACGGGTATGACTGGATCAAGAATCGATCCGAAATATGTTAATAATCCAGAACTGAGCGATGTGACTTTTCGAGTTGAGGGACGATTATTTTATGGACATAAAATTGTTCTTGTAACTGCTTCGCCTAGACTACGTGCAATGTTGAGTTCCAAATTATGCGAAGGTGGTCTACCCACGGTTCAAATCAACGATATTCGATATCATATCTTCCAGGTTTGGAACTTTTGAGTTTTTTCTAATTTCTTGTGACGCTAGTGTCCGATCTATATACATTTAAAAAATATATAGTTTAGGCTACTGCAAATTTAAATGAAAGGATACTAATAAAGACTTCTTTTTAGATTGTAATGCAATTTTTATACCAAGGTGGTTGTCAAACTTTAGAACCAGCCAACGAAGACGTTCTAGAGTTAATGGCAGCAGCAAACTTCTTCCAGCTAGATGGCTTGTTACGATACTGTGAAGGCCGGTGTGCCGCTATGCTTACGTTAGACAACGTAGTATCAATGTATATTCATGCAAAGGTTGACTTAATTTATAATTTAACTTAAATAAATGTATTTATTTGAGGTATTTTATAGGTTTATAATGCTGTTCAGTTACTGGAATATTGTCAAGGTTTCTTATTACAAAATATGGTTGCATTGTTGACGTACGATGATTCGGTGAAACGATTGTTGTTCGCGAAAAAATTGCCAAATCACGATGTGTTAGCTGGTTTATTACTAACATTGCAAAATCGTATTAAAACCCGCAGATCACAAACGAGTTGTAAAGTATCACAAACACCGCCGAAAATTAATAATAAGTAAGTATATTTATTTATTTTGTTTTTTTATGTTCGACTGATAACTGAGAGTATACTCACAATAAAATCTCTTTATATTATATTGTCAACGTTACTACATGACGTGTTTTGATCATCACATAAATACGCCTTCATTTCGTTCAATAAAACTAATTATATGTGCCTAAGAAGATAATAGTATTATTAAAAAAGAATCGGTTTTCTTGTTTTTATTAATTTACTTTTAAAAAAATAAACCTCATCTCAAAGATACAAAGATTCTCTTAAAAATATTCATTTGTCTCATTTTTAGGCATACCCTAATATGAGCATTGCAAGTTGTTGCTATATTTATATCGAAAACATTAAAAATATACTCATTTAAAATTAAATAATTTATTTCATTATTGCAACGTCATATAATTTATTTTTACTAACCTACATAAACAAAAAATCAACGAAACAATCGAAATATATTGTATATTAGTTGGATAAGATGTATTATTTTATTGTTATATATTTTGCATTCCATATTTGTGAAAGTTGCTATTTTATGGAGCCCAAGACTTTTTGTTATTCTGCTGTTGTATTTATACATATTTTTATACGTAAACCATTAAATATATATATATTATAAAATAACGTACTTATGTTTAAATAATACATCTATTTATTGATATATTATTTAAAATGTTTATCTTGTGTTAAGATAAATATTTAGTACAAAATATTTGTAATATTAATAAGAAAAATAAATATTTGACTCATTGATGATTGTGTGAAATATGACACTTTGTCTTCTCATTACTGGAGACATTATTAATAAATAAACAAGTATTTTGTTTCATATTCTAGTGTGATAAATAAATATTTGTCGTAGATTGGAAATTTTCTACACCAATTTCAAAACATATTTTTAATATATTCATGAATCACTAAACATATTCTTTCCAGACACCGGTCATAGACCTGTGCTGGGACTCTGCCCTCTCACCTTACGTCATTGTGCCGTAGTTTTGGGAGGAACTAGTACAGCTATTTTTATACGTGATACTATAGTCTATTTCATAGGAATTCAGCGTTAGTCTTACGATGTACATACCTTGTTGTTCTCACAGAAGCGCTATCCTTTACTTGAGAAAGTTGGTGCAATACTACATAAGTAAAAGCGATAAGATATTAACGTAGATTCCTTACAAAAAACATACTAAAGCTCTTCTCAAAACTACGTTACAGACATAAGGCGTACAGGTAGAGTCCCAGCACTGAGCGATTCTTGTATTATTCGTTTATTTTAAATATTTGTTTCAAAACTCCCACTCTGCAATGTATAGCATCCCTTATCGTTCCAAAAGGGTGACTTGGAACGATGGATCATTACAACAAGAATAAAATTGTTAGGCTTTTTAGATTTTATTATCGGTATTGAAAAGAACATACCTACTGTGATAGATATTCGTGTATAACTTAAGAAAATAATGACTTTTTTTTAAAAATAAAAGCAGTTAGAAATTGATTAAAATTCTGAACATTGATGGCCTCAATTTGACGATAAAAGATGATGTTTATAGATAATATTTTGAATGAGAAGTAGAAAAATTTCTCGAAATGTAACATTTATTTCGCATATTATAATTACATGACATACAGGTTTTACAGTAATATAATATATATGTTGTATGATTATCTTGTTTATATATTCATAGTGGTTATTTTTGTTGTTAATATCGAAGATAATGCTATGAAAATATAAATACGTACACTTGTATAGTTTTAGCGTTACTTTTATTCATTATTATTTATATAAATAACTTATCATCACTTCTGGCATTACGAAAGAAAAAAATACATTATTATTTATTTTTTTAAAATTACGTAAACAAATCAATAGAATGAAATTTGACAATTTAACAATTTTCTTATCACTATAACTTTCTAAGGGTAGAGAAAACATGGTATAAAAATTTCAAACTTTACATAAACAAAGGCTTCTCGTTTGCCAATATTCGTTTCAATATTACAACGCGTACATCTTTAGAAGAAGTGATTGTAGAGAAAATTAAACTTGATATATACATATATACTAGTTACTATAAACTATTTATATTATAGAAATGTTTAATATGATTAGTTGAATAATGGCAAACGGATTTTTTTTCTTTTAAATATAATTGCAAATAACACATTCATAGAATGTGATAGGTTAAAATTATTTTTGATATAGAAAAGGCATCAGATTATAATAAAAAATTAAACGGTTTGATAATATTGTAAGTTTGTTTCATATTTCTGCTGTTTTGTTTTTAAATATTATAGAATTATAAAAACTATCTTTTGTGCGTTGTTACCAATATTCCCACCAAAACAGCAACAACTATCACGGCTACCACAACCAAAATACACAATTTTCGACGAAATTTATTTTGATATGACGATGCTTTTTGTAGCTCGGAAGTTCCTTGTTCGATATTACCTGTTGCAGTCTCGATGCAATTTTCAATCGTGTCTGTTACAAGTTTACAAGTGAATCATTGATAGAAAATATTTACTCATCAATTCTTACCTATAGTTTCACCCTGTTGAGAAACAAAACAGCCCAATTGTTTCATAATTCCATTCACATCTAGAACGTCTGCTTCAATTTGTTGTATCCGGGATTCTTGTTCAAGCATCATTTCATGCTCGAATTGTATTTCACGGGCTAGCTGCTGTTGTTTTAATATTTGCGTTTGCACATCGGTCTCTTCTTGATCTTCATCATCATCTGGTACGTGGATTGTCGTTAACATATTTGCTTTCATTTTATAGGCCACTTGCTAATGAGAAAAGCATTAATATTAATCAAAATCAAACATAACATGATTTTTTGTACCATTCAAGTAATAAATATTTATATTATAAAATGCACATATTTTTATAGTTGTAATTTATTTGAATCCGTTTTCATGTTTGGTCTATTTCAAGAAAAAACCCATATCTTATTTCTAAATTATACTTATTTAGTAAACGAAGGACAATACAATTTTCTATACTTTTCGTTTGATAATATTTAATAATAGACATGATTATACCTACTAATATTCAATTACGAAGAATAAATATACTTACAACTTGAAATGATGAGTATCTCGCGACGGCATCTTTAAAATCACTCGACAATTTATCCACTTGTAATTTCTGTGGTTTGTCACCTTTGCGAACAATCATATTTAGTCTTAAAACATCTTTGGTGGTCACACCAATTATTTGGTTTGTACTTAGCTGCGAAACATGTCTACAAAAATATTTTCAGAATTATTTCATGTTTGTTTCGTTATCTCATTTCATTAAATACATATTTTCGCGAAATGCTTGATTATCTCTGTTAGTGCCTAATGTTTTAAGGGCTCTTTCCAAGTTTTTCCAACTGGATGTCACCGTGTAAATATTCGTCGTTATATTTTCACACAAAGTGTAAAATTCTGTAGGGCTGAACCCCGCGAATGTAACATCGGGCGTGCCATCCGTTGCACCGTAATTCGGACGATTTCCATTATTTATTAAATCACGAGACATTTTTTTATTGTAAAATTATTTGCTATAAACCAGTTATTTTTAAACAAAAAAAAACCTTAAGCACAATTTTCATCTGCGTCAAATAACATTTCAGATTAAACTACGATTAGATAGAGAACTATAAATCTAATTAAATTTATTAATTTGATATCATTAGAGCTAAATCAACGCTATTTAAAAATGTTCTCCACTTAACAAAGGATGACAGAAGATGACAGCGAACAATAAAACAATCAGCTGTTGTCGATATTTGTTAAGGCATGTATAAACAGTATAAATTTTATCAGTTCATATTAAAACGGTGTGTTTTTTGAATTTTATTCAACCATTTTTTGTTTTACTTTTTTCAGGAGTTTTAATTTATAATAAGTTGTATTACATAAAATATAAAACATAAATTTCGGGTTTATCCAAATTTTTGCTGTATACGTAGCTTAAGAAAATTCAAATATGTAGCGTTCTAATTTGTCGACTGAATTTGTCAGTTGTTTGGCGTGGCTTAATAGGCGGAAATATGAAGTTTGTTTATTATTAAATTTATACAATTATTGTAAATTACGCGAGTGCAATTATATATTTTTACACTTCGTAAATAGTTCTATTGTTGTTTTAAACAATCATGCCACCTGTTTCGTATTCATTTGGCGAAAGAATTGAGGTAAATTAAGCGTAACAAGTGTTGTGTATTTTTTAAATGTAAATAACTATGTTTTAGGATTATGAAGTGCTTGATTTACTTGGGAAAGGTGGTTTTGCAAGTGTTTATAGAGCACGATGTCGAAAAACTGGGATGGAAGTTGCAATCAAAATGGTATGAGACATTAATGTTTGTGGTTATGTTTAGTGAAGTTTGATGTTTCATAGATTGACAAGAAATTGATGCAAGCTGCTCGTATGGTTGAAAGAGTTCGACAAGAAGTTGCTATACATTCGCGATTAAAACATCCAGCTGTTTTGGAGCTATATACTTTTTTTGAAGATGCAAATTATGTGTATTTAGTGCTAGAGCTTTGCCATAACGGAGAGTTACAACGGTATTTTAAAAATAGTAATAAGGTAATTTTAAATAAAAGTATGTTATATATATATTTTTTAATTATTATTTGTGGGCTGCTATTAAATTTTGATTGGATTATAAGGTGTAAGTAATTTTGTACTTATAAATATATGCTTTTATTTCTTTATCTAATAGGTAATTTAATTTTGATATTTAGGTGTTATCAGAAGCAGAAGCTAGTCATATTATGCGGCAAGTTGTAGAGGGTTTGCGCTACCTACATTCCCATAATATACTACACAGGGATATATCATTGTCTAATCTACTTCTGAGCAAGAATATGCAAATCGTAAGTATTTTTTTAATTTTGTTTTTTATAAAGTTATAACATAATCGTGAAATTTGAATGAACATATAGACTATATTCCACTAAAACATTGTATAAAAAGTGTTTTAAATTGCAACTTTCAACCCAAATTAATAATTTGTAGAAAATCGCGGATTTCGGTTTGGCCACCCAACTTTCCCGCCCCGACGAGAAACATCTAACAATGTGTGGTACTCCAAACTACATATCCCCGGAAGTAGCTTCCCGAAGCTCGCACGGCTTGGAAGTGGACGTATGGGGCTTGGGTTGCATGTTATACACACTACTCGTAGGCAAACCGCCTTTCGACACCAGCGAAGTCAAAAGTACGCTAACGCGCGTCGTTATGGCCCAATACGAACTTCCCAATTATCTATCAGCGGAAGCAAAAGATCTTATTGATTCCCTATTAAAGAAAAATCCTAAAGAACGTATACATCTTCAGCAAATCTTAGACCACCCTTTCATTAAACTACACTCACCAAATCAGGTTCCTGGTCATTCGAGGCTATCGCAAGATAGTGGTGTTCACACGATGTCAAGTAAGAAAGATAGCTTACGAGTTAGTGTTAACAGTGATTATGCAGTTAGAAATGTTAACAAAGACTTCGACACTCGGAAGGTTAATAGTGATTGTGGTACTCAAAATATACGCGGACGTGATTCGAAACCGTTTGAATATACTCGATCACGTTCTGCAGAAAGGTGTTTGTTATTGCCTTTCAAAGAACAAGACATTTACGAAAACTACTTCAATTCAGTTTCAGACGCTAAAAGATATACAAGCGCCGAAAATATTAATAATCCACAGTTGTATAATTTAAAATTAGATGAACAGGTTCTAAATTATAAAAACAGCGACGAAGTATCGCTACATCGACCAGAACAAATCTCAATCTTTTCTCAACCACATTCATCTTACGAGCCATCAGTTTGCAATAGAAATCAACAAAAATCCGACTATAGATGTCAACACAGTCGTTGTAGTCAAAACTGCTGTAATCCATCAGATCCAGGCGGTGGGACACAAAACAACGACGTTTTATCCGATTTACAATCAATCAAACCTCGCTATGAAATCTCAACTGCCAATAACTACGATTTACTGTCTAAGAGACACGAAATAGATTTTCAATCCCATCAAAAATATATAGAAGAATCCTACCAATGTGAACTTAACAGAATCAGACCTAAAGATTTATCCACACCTGTACAACATAATAAAATGATTAACATTCCACAATTGTGTTCATTTCGATTGTTGCCAACGCGACATCAAACGAAAAACGCTATTTTATCTATCTTGGAAACGGGGGAAGTTTGTATAGAGTTTATCAAGAAGAAAGGTCGCCTTAAGCAAGACCTTGTAATGGAAGTGTGCCTAATTTCACCGGATGGTTTACGGATTGTTCTCTATGAACCGGAAGGCGGCAAAGGTTGTTTACCATCGGGAAAACCACCCATGTTGCCCAAACGGGGCGCGGATGCGATTTATAGTTATGAGAATTTCCCTGAGAAGCATTGGAAGAAATATTCGTATGCCGCGAAATTTGTTGATCTTGTGCGAGCGAAAACGCCGAAAATTACGTACTATAGTGACAAAGCGAAATGCGTGCTTATGGAGAATTTAAAAGATTTTGAATCCTGTTTTTATGATGGTAAGTGTATTTTTATGTATACAAACTGCAATCTTTTAATTAAATGTTAAATAGTGATTAAAAATTAAACAAATTGAGTTACGACTCAAATGTATATTTATAAGACGCATGCGGCACTTAAAAAATCTTTTTGAATATCTAAACAATGTGATATCTTCATGGTTAGGGGGCAAAGTGACAAAATCAAGTACAGAAGGTATAAAACTGATTGACTCAGATGGCCATTCTGTTAGTTTGGAATTAGAAGAACATACTCAAGATCTAGGTTCCACATATCAGTTATTATGGAGACAAACTCAACAATATTTAGATCATTGTTTGCTGATCGAACGAACTTTGTCTGAATTGCCTGGTACTACATTCCCTGTAATTATTGGACGCAGGCCGACTATCGCTACGCCTAGAGGTAAAGAAAATATCCAACGGACCCCTCAAATGGTAAGTAAACTTATTACTTAAATAACTATAAAGCTATACTATACACAACGAAAAACACAAATCCTGATAAAGCAACACAAGTTTATCCTCTTTGCGCTTACAGAATTTATCTAAAACAACCATAGAATACATACATCTATTATTTAGCTAGAATTTCTAGACCTTATTTTAGTTTACGTATGAACACTTCTAGCAGCAAAGATACTCTTGGTAAAGTCGAATAAAATAGCAACTATGTATGTCTTTCAGCCGTCATTCAATCTCTCGAGCGCTAGCAACGCATCTGGTGTCTTATCGAAATTGTCCACTCAACGTTCGAACCGTTCGTCATCACGCGGTATATCTCCGCGCCGAGTTTCTGTGCCTGGTATTGGCACAGCTATGCAACTTGCTTGCGGAGAAGTACGCGTTCGTTACCCGGACGGTTGCCAACTCTCCGTCGGTGCCAAGGGTACCGTACGGTACGAGTGGCAGAATGGACACCAATGTAACTATGGCCCTTCAGATCTTATCCCAGTCGAAGTTAGAGATAAGCTAACAGAAATCCCAAAAGTTATTAAGTATTTGGCAAGACCCAGTCCGGAAATTAGGATGAGATCGAGGCCGGTGAGATGAGCGACTTGAGAGAGTGTAAGTGCAATTATATATATAAATATTCTTTCATTTAGTATAAATATAATTTCATATATTGTCCATTTTTTTTTTGTGTATAAATATAAGTTTTAATGATAATACAGTATTACAAATTATACGGTAAATCTATAGTTAATATATTATATTTGTAATAATAAACATATTATCTAATAATGAACATTTATTTTGGAATGTAGTATTTCGATTTAGAAGTCGGTTTGCATATGCTATAAGCATAATATTTAAAACATTTTTTTTAACAATAACAAACATTTCATAAGAATTTAATAATCATTTACAACATTCATAAAATAAATGACAGTATATGTATTTATAGTGTATTTGGAATTGCTCCAATAGTATTCCTTATAAATAACATTCGCACACATATTTCCATAAGGAACCCAAAAAAAAAATTATTTCTTATTTCCAAGCTGCATTTACATATATTTTACTATTTTGTCCAGCCTTAATTTTATGGTAGTCCACAATTTACAGATGTTTATTTTAATATAGCTAAACAATAACCATTTTAAATATATCCTATAGAAACAAGGATGATTTTATATGTTTATTAGTGCTGTAGATTGAATTTGATTGAGGTTCATATAATCAGTGCTACAACTCTAAGGTACTTATTGAAAATATATATATTTTATACAAGTTATTGTAAAAGATGAGCAGTACAGATTTATATAATGAACATACATATTTTGCTATAAAAGTACAAATATATTTAAATAATTATTTAAAGCCTAACCCTATATCATCCAGGCTTAGGATATGTTTAAAAAATATATCCAACTTTTGCACTTTTGCCGACTTTTCCTATACAAATATTAAATATAACTTGTTTATTAACAAATAAATTAAAATTTAAATGGAATCTTTTTACATTTAATGTAACATATTTTACTAAAACGAAAAAATACTTGTTTCCTAATAGTTTTGCAGACAAAGCGACTTTGAATAGAATTAGGGAATATTTTTTAAATGGAATTTGTGTGAAATGATATTACTTGGCACATATTTCATTGTAAAAAATGCATTTTTAATTGTGGACGGAAAACTCATTGTAATATTTCTAATAATACTTTTAACCTCTAGTATTTAGTGTACAACTCACTAAAACCTTCGTATATTGAATATACTTCGTCTTTTAATAAAAATAATACTTTAAAAGTAATTTGAATTGAAAGAATTTCGAAAATCTCGCAGATAAGATTGAGCCTGTTTACACTTCTACTTTTTTGTACCGAAATTGATTCTTTTTTTGTGGTATTTAATATACAAATTTCGATGATGATAAAACAATTGCTGGTTTAAAATCTGAATAGTGTAGAATATTTGAAAAAATATGCAATTTGAACACAAGAAAGTGATAGTGTAAATCAATTAATAATATTAAAACTAGCCTAGAAAAAAATACAACAAAAATCAAATTCGTTTGTTCTTTTGTAAAAATATAAAATACTGTGCTCAGTTACACTTGTTCTATTTGTTGATATGTGCGTTTTCTAAAACCGTAAAAATTGCACAAAATAAGGCAGTTCAGTGTGCGGAAGTGTCAAGGAAGTAAATATAAAAATAGAAAACTTAACGATAAAATTGGGGTAAGTTTTCGTTGTGACAGAGTCCCAGGAGATCGACAGTTAGCACTAATTAATAATAGTTTTCATTTATTATTAGCGCGTCGTTTTTTGTATCAACAATTATGTAAATGTAACCGTTTTTATGATAGATTTAGTGTTCACTGTAAATCTCCTGGGCCGTATCCTAGAATCGATCCTTGCTCGCTGCTAAATCGGGATCATTTAGGTATTGTAGATCTTGTAATTCCTGGAATTTGGTATGGTCTCTGATGTGCGCGTAATTTGCCGCCAAACACATCAAATAATGTACCTAGAGTTACATACATAAAAATGTTCTATATCTTCAAGTGTTTTATATAGGATATAAGTTCAAATTATATTTTTTAGCAAAGCTATCATATTTTAGACAAGACAATTTGATGCGATCTACAAGTAAATTGTTATGGTTAACTTACCAAACTTAGGATGACAAGTGCGCTTGCGAATGTCGCTAAAATAAACATATATTCCGCTTTTTCTACGTAATCTTTGCAAAACAATTTGATTTCATCTTCACATACTTTCATATCGTCCACTCGTGTATTTGCTGGGAACATGAAATCTAAACAATTAAAATTATTTATTAGATTTCCCATCTTAGCTAATACAAAAGAATTACTTAAAATTGAGTAATCATTGTTTGACAATTATTAAAAATATTATCCACTTATCACAACAATTCTCAGAATATGTTTGTTTAACCATAAAACGAATATAAAATTTTATCATTTTTACAAAAAAAAAATCATAAATTAAATATATAATTACCAAATTGTTGAAAATCAAGGCACGATTGGTCGACTTGCGGTTTCGAACACATATTCCAAAATACAGTGAATACAAATGTAACAATTACAAGAAAACTAAACATTAGAATCCATGCAATTTGTAATATGTATGTTATACTCATAAACTGAAATAGAAAAATTGAAACGTTAAAAAAATAAGGGGCCATAGAAAATATTGCTATTCTAGATGTTGTCTAAATTAAATTATATTTTTCTATTTTATATATAAAGCATACCACTGCACAAGAAATCCTGCCGCCAACTCTAGATCTCCAAGCTTTGTAAACAGTTCGTCTTGTTGCGCCTGTTGCTAAGCACCCAACAAAAAGAATCATGAATCCAAGAGCTGCCATCGATGCTCCAATCACAACAAAAATCATTTGTATGGCTTCGATCCTAAGGAACGCAAAACAAAATACAATCATCGTTTCATTTATTTCAGGCAACAATCATAATAGTTGATTTGACTAACCAAGGTAATCGCAAATGAAACACCTGATCAAACATTAGAACAGCAAGGGTTGCACCTCTGTGCATCGTCCCACAAAATATTCCAACCCCAAGCAAACACATGATTGTTGCAATCAGGGTTGCATGGGGTATACGGGACATACATGATTCACAACCTCTACCTATCAGAAAAAAATTATTATTTAAACAATGACAACATATTTACGCAATAATATACAATAATAATCATCCTCAATACCTTTCACTTCCTTATCTGACTCATAATCAGATTCATTTAAACTCTCTTGTGATCGCGACATAAACGAAGTTTCGAGTAACCCATTATTACGTTGCAAAGTCATTATTTAACTCAAAAAACATAAACAACTACATATAACTGTAAATTTTAGTTACAGGTAGTTATGACTAATAACCATCATAACATGATTTTTAGATAACCCCACCTTGCAATATTGATGCTTTATAGCTTATTCCATGCGCTTATCTTATCAATTTTATTAGAGATTAATATATTAATGATAAAACTTACCCATTTTTATCTAGACGTCTGTACAGTACTATGTATGCACTAGTTTCTTCAGTCAATAGTTGTGTTGTGTTGATGACACTTTTTTTGCACAACGAAATCTCAACTTTTGTAACAACCGTTACTATATTTAATTACAACAAACGAGTATCATCAAACAACTGAACACCTACATACGTAGAGTAATTGAACTCACTTAAAAAACAAGTGATGAAAAAAACAAATGGAATGTAAACTAGCAGAAAAGAAATTAAATATTTTTAAGTGTACAAATAACACGCATCACAGTGTAAAAATGACGTATTTTTGAAAGTTAAGCCAAATATAGACAGTTCACAATAAACTTTTACCGTTCTCATCTTAAATAAATGTTTAACTATTAAGGAACTGTACCGGTATCATTACCGATAATAAATAAATAATTTCAATTTAAATCATCTCATTTTGACTAATGATGCATTAATAAAAGATTTTAATTCGTTTTTGAAGTATGAATACTTTCGCCAAACATATTGTGAGTGTGCTCGTTTCAGAATCGCGGATGCAAAAAAAGAAAAATGTTTATTTATGTAAGTAAGCGAATAAACATATGTGCGTCTATTGATTAATATTTTTATTTTCGTGTTGATTATGTAAATTTTTGCGTCTTTCCATATGCTTTAAATGCAAAGTTATTTTTCCATTGTGTACTATTCTTATATACAGATGTCTTCTCGGTTCAATGGATGCAATGACATCAAAATAAGAAATTTTGTGATAAATGTGATGGATTATCTATTAAAATAAATATTTTGTGCGTAAAATCTGGTAGTGTTAACATAGATAAACTTAAGTATATAGAATTAGAAATGCGTCGATTACGTATTATCAAACATGACAACAGAGAATGTAGAAATTTTGAGTTTTAATATTTATGAGAGAATTTAATCACGATTTTAAACAATAATCTATTTTTGTAAAAAATGTGTTAGTACTCAGGTAGAAAGTGACCATACACAAAATTATACAACATGGAAAAGACAACGGGAAAAACGACTAGATTTGCGGATTATTTTGTGATATGCGGTTTGGATTTTAATTCAGGCCTAGAACCTGATAGATATGCAGGTATTTATTATATTTGTATTGATTTGAAAGTCAATTTAATTCTAATTTATGGTTAGGGGATACTTTACATTGTTCCCCGTTGGAACGAGCGTATAAAAGTAAAATATTAGGACATTATCCAGAAAATGTTGCATGGAATCCGTTTGATCCTTCAGCAGTTTGCTTGGTATGTATTTTAGCGATAAGTTACAGCTGTATAGATTGTATTTAACAACCCTAACAATATATATTAAAATTCTTGATACTTTTGTTTGTTAAATACTTAAAATAACAATATCGCATCAAAATTATACTTCTTATGTAACAATTGATTTGCGAGTAATCTGTTTTTTTTTTTTAATTTAATTATATAATATATTTGAATGAATAGTGTGTTTTTTATAGCTTAGTCTTCCAAATGGACTTAGATTCCGGACGCAAAAACATTCTGTGACACAAGCGCCTGTTTTTCATTCCTTTTTAGTAACACGGGAAGATGGAAGACGATATTATGGTTTTAGTTTAGTTTTTTATGAAGAAGTACGTAACAGAGATATTTGTAGTGCGATGCAAACTTTGCAGGTAAATAAAACAATTTCGTCCCTTCTTATGTTTAAGAGGAAATAAATTATTGTTGTTGTTAGGCAATGTACATAACAGAACTGTCGAGTGGTCAAATTGTTTCGCGCAATAAACAAATCCAGCAATCTAACGGGCAATCAAGATCTTTACCGCGACATTTTAAGCTTACTGTTCATAATCCGGGTGGAGCTCCGGGCTACTATGATATTTCGAAAGATCGATTGTATGTTGCGAAAAGTATTGCTATTATTTGTCAAGCTTCATTTGTGCACGCTTCAAAATTATTTTTGGAAAATATTTACAAGTAAGTAGATATTTTTAATCATATTCGAAATAAAATTATTTATTACGAATTGAATTTTTTACTCTTCAAATTAACATATAATAATATAAGAACCTTTTATATACAATTATGTTAAGATTGATTATATTATAGATGTTTTCGATATGTCCACAAACGTCAATCGCCGAACGGCAGCTTGAGCATAGAAAGTTACGTATATAACTTACTATACGAAGTACAAATCCCCGCATTAGGGCAAAGTCTTGTTATTCATTTACCGCCATGTGATCCATCATTGCCACCTGTTTCAATGGTGCTTCAAAACCCTGCACCGCCACTAGAATTGCCACAATTTGATTTCTCTATGCGGTTAATGTTCTCGTGGCTTGGAGTTGATATTGTTGTACAGTTGTTCACGTGTCTTCTACTAGAAAATCAAGTTCTACTAAGATCTAATGGTAATTTGCTATTATTCATCGTTTTATAAT
The DNA here is from genome assembly GCA_018344505.1 of Nebria ingens riversi. Classification (NCBI taxonomy): domain Eukaryota; kingdom Metazoa; phylum Arthropoda; class Insecta; order Coleoptera; family Carabidae; genus Nebria; species Nebria ingens. The sequence continues at coordinate 141,058 of JADQWA010000017.1, read as the reverse complement.
GAAGTATATTATATTTTTTTTATTTGATTATAGATTGTCAAAGATTAATGGTAGTTGCTGAATGTGTAACTTCGTTGTTATTTCCTTTCGCTTGGGCTCATGTATATGTCCCTATCTTGCCAGCTTCGTTGCACCATTTTCTGGATGCTCCAGTTCCATTTGTAATGGGTAAGCTACAATTATTTCAAACCTCGTAACATGCGTTTGTTTACTAATTATATATTTTAAACTTATCGAATTTGGTTTATAATTAATAATAAGCATTTTAATGAGGAAAATATATTATTATTATTTTAAAACTTAATTACATAGGTCTTCATGCATGTTCGGAGAATTTCAAAGTAGCATCTGAAGCCAGTTTATGTTATGTTGACGTTGATAAACCAAAAGTGCAACTACCTGAAGAAATGGTCGCATTTCCTCACGAAGAAGCATTTATAGCCGAATTGTGTTCAGCATTGGATAAGCACGGTATTAACGTGGACAACAGTGAAATATCACGTAGTCGACATGTACGTTACACCGCAAACGACCGCTTAAATCAAATCTGATACATATGTGTGAATTTCTAGGATATTATGTCAAATAGTTGCACACTACCGGGACGTCCTCACAGTTTAAATCGACGCAAATCATCCCTGCACGATACACTGGACTGTGACAGGCCCCCATCGCCACCCGGCTCAGCGCGAACCGAGGCCTTACAACGGATCGCGGATATTGTACGCCGTACTGGCGTTGCACTCGATCGAACTGAATCGCTTCAGCCGGCCGATCAGTACGCTGATGATCTACGCTTTAATAATTCCATACGAGAGATATATCTAAATCGTTTCGTACATATATTTCAATCGTATGAGAACTTTGTTATTCTACCCAACCAGGTATACACTTAATTAACTAATTAACAATTTTTTTTTGTTAAAAAAATGAGTATTAGTTGGTGTCATTCTTAGAAATATGTTTTGAAACAGGGCAAAGAAGATTGGTTAAATAATAGGGACTCAATGCAAAACTTTGACAAAGCTTCATTCCTTTCCGATCAGCCCGAGCAGCACCGACCATTTCTATCGCGCTTTTTAGAAACACAAATGTTCGCTACACTAGTCGACAATAAAATCATGGCAATTTGGAATGAACCAGATGTAAATCTACAAATTCTCGATACTCGTATTAAGTTGTTACGCCAGCGTTACGGTGGCGAAAATGTAATGCGTTCTCTAAGTTACGAACCTTGTATTTCTGCGCCAGATTCCCAGAGATTATTAGACCGACGATTGGGTAATCCTGGCTTTGAAGCACCGATGCCACTAGAGATTATGAATAAACGTACTTTTTCACGACAATTTCCGTTGTTGGATAAAGAGGTGTTAAATAAGACGCCGATTGTAAATAAAGGTTCGATTCCAAGAGCGAATGCTACATCTGGACATAAGGCGGCGACTTTATCGCTGGAGAAAATCACACAGAAAACTACGAACACGGATATGAGTCCTGCGTTAATCGCTCAGACTAATTGGACTTTTGTGGAAATGCTTTTAAAGGTTTGTCTAATTTATTTAATCTTTTAAAATAATTTGGGATACATCTTGAATTTGAACATAGTTGAGGTTGTAGAATAATAATTTTTGAGTCGTGAATTTTATAGGATTGTAAAAGTAAAACAAAACGAATGCTTCTTGCGAAACTTGGTGCAGAAGGTGTAGCACTTGGAAACGGTGGACCGGATACACCTGGAGCTGTAGAAGAAAGTACTTTAGTGGTATCTTTGTGTGATTTTCTTGAAAGAGTGTGGTCGCATGGTTTACAACGAAAAAGTGGCAAATCAGCGCTTTGGTCTCATTTAATGTTGTATCAAGAGCAACAACAAGTGTTCGTGCCTAGTAAACAAGACTCACAATATTTGAGTCCAGGTATAAGTAAGATTCATTATTTTATTTATTGTTAAATGATGTGAATGGGGATTCGGAATATATTATGCTGTTTATTTTTTTAGTTGAAATGTCCAGTTTGGCAATGCGCAAAGAAACGTGGAATAAAACCGCTCGCGTCGATAATCGAAATTTAAAAACGGAACAGCTTCAAACGTTACCAGAATCATTGTTGTTTGATCTAGCGTAAGTTTATTTTCAAATAAATATATGTATTTTTTTAATGACATTCATACTTTTGGTAATATTTAGAACTATTTTGAATATGGCTTCATTTAATAAAACTACACAAAAGTAATTGAATCATGAATACTGGGAACTTTTGAACTAAACAACTACATTTTAATTGTTGAACAATTGTAATTAAAGTATTTTTGTGATTTCTGTAGCAATATCCAAGCAATGTCGGATGTAATAACACATATTGGACGAGCCCGTGCCTGGGTGCGTCTTGCACTAGAACGCAAACACTTATCCCGTCACCTACGTGTTTTATTAGCTGACCATGCTTTACTCCGTGTACTGTATAAACGTTCCGCTTTCCTCAGATGCGAGGAAGAACGTGAACAATTCCTTTTCCATCTGTTCTCGTTGAATGTTGTAGATTATTACTGTTTCACAAGTACATATTCGTCAACTAGTAAGTAGTTAATCATTCACTTAGATCTGGTGGCGGGTTGTTGCGGTAGAACCATGTTTTGATTGGGTGTAACATTTTACTTTAGATATGCCGTATAAAGTAGTTATTTATCCATCACGCAAAGGAACTTCTACGTCTGCAAATGCTTGGGTTGTTCTGTCAGGAACTCTAGGCGAAACACAACATATCCCAGTGCCAAGAGGATCTTTACATTTTGAGTTTCGCGTAGGTATATTTTTGAGTATTTAATGCTTTTGAGTAAATATCGCGTCATACTAATCTATATCTAAGTAAAGATTGTTTAACCGATGCGTCCTGACTTACAATAAAATTTTATTTAAATAAATAGAACTCGAGCGATATTTAGTTGTAGTAATTCGCCGTATATTTGTTTTCGTTTTTATATATTAGTGCTTCGTTAATATTAAATGTATTTTAAATAGATTTATTCATTACGTTTTTCAATATTTAGAATAAAAATCTTGGCATTTTAACTACAATGCGAATCGGTCATGATAACACCGGTTTATATGCGAAATGGATGATCGAATATGTGATTGCTCGAAATGAAATCACTGGTCACACATACAAGTAAGTCTAAATCATTTATGAAACATTGCATTTTGTTTTATATTCCTAATTTCATAATATTTTTGTTAGATTCCCATGTGGTCGTTGGTTAGGTCGAGGTGTAGATGATGGCTCTACAGAACGTCTTCTAGTGGCCTCTTTACTACCAAAACAACTAGACGGCGAAGAATTAGGGCAAATGTGTCAAACACCACCTAGATGCAGATCTCCTGGTTTACCAAAGCCAGAATTAAGATCCTCGGATATCCAACATATGTTAGGTAAAATTAAAAACAACCTCGAATACACAAAAAAATAAATAAATACATTCTAGGTGATTGTGTTAACAATATTGTGAAATGGCACCATAGACGAAGCAACGAGAAAAACACGACGTTAACAGTCTTACTTTGTGGCGAAGGGGGTTTAGTACAATGTTTAGAACAAGTGTTTTTACATGGATTTCGATCTGCTAGACTTTTCGGACGTAATTTATATTTATGGGATTTTTTCAGTAAGTTAATAAATAATAACTTAATTTGATTTATATGTACATCTTTTCTTTGTTACAGTTCGTGTAAAAGATTATTTCGAATTACAACTAGTCAAAGATTCATGTTTGTCTGAAAATAATGCAGATATGACGCGATCGACAATGGATCGCGGCCATCTCGAAACGGCAGCTGTTTGGCGATGTTATTGTCATCTTGTGGATGAGATTCATAGCGGAAGTCATTCATTAGGGAAAGATGGAAAGTTCCAGTTGTTCATATGTTTAAGTGTTAGGTAAGTTGTTTTACTTAAACAATTTATTGATTCAATATGTATATATATATATATATATATATATATATATATATATATATATATATATATATATATATATAAATATATATATATATATATATATATATATATATATATATATAAAAATATATTATATATATGCAAATTAAATACTTTTTGTATTGATAATTTGTTAAGGTCAACGTTGAGTCCAGATATGTGTTTTGTTGTTGTTTTAGAGAACATTTATTACACAGAATGTTAGTACCAATGTCGGCGAGTCGTCCAACCATCGATATGTATGAAGAATCATCGTTTTTACGTAACCGGGGACTGTTAACGTTTTTGCGACAAATACTCTTGCCTTTAGATGATTTAGAAGTAGTGTTAGAAAACTCTGTTACTCAGGGTTTGTCCTCACCATCGTGTGTCTGAGAATACTCAAAAAAAAAAGTAAACTAGTCTAGTCCGATGTTTTCAGAAATGTTTGTAATTTTTAGAAACATAAGAATAATGTTGATCATTTTTATTTTTCTTATGTCAATCAATTCAATACTCTGTGATTTTCGTTTGATTTTATTTGTAAAACGACGTAACATTTTATCAGTTTTAATTAATTTTAAGAATTTTTAGATTCTCATATTTTTTAGAGTTTTGGATGATCTATGCATGATAACGCTATCAAATATTTCGAAAGCATGTTTTTTAAATATAAAAACTTTACAGAATTTTAAATAAATCTTTAAATCCTACTTTTATTAATATACTTCTATACAGATAGTTTTTAAATAAAATGATCATCCAATATATTTATTTTTTTCTAATCATATTTTTACATATTCAATGGTACAATTAGAACAGTTTACATGTAATTGCGTTATAAATTATATTTATTGTTCCATTTGATTTAATACAAATAAGAAATGTATATTTTCATGTGGTCAGATTCTCTGCACAAATAACGTATTTTTTATTATAGTTTCTGGCCATGATTGAGTAAATATAATAACACAAACACAGTTGATATATTTTAAATCTCTAGGAGAAATACAGTTGTCAAATAGCAGGTACACTTTTTGTGAACACTCCACATTTGTAATTTTTCATTACCATTCTTTATTATTTCATGTTCTTTTAAGGTTTCTTTACCTACTAACTAAAAAAAAGATCAATGGGTTGCTTCATCCAGTTCGATCTATTTTAAATCTTAACTTAAGACGTGTTATTTCATTTATTTTTATTATTGCTGTGATATTTAATAAACAAATTGAAGGTTACTAATAACTTGCCAAAGATAACATGATTTGATGTGTGATGAGAATTTTTGAAACTATTTTTACTTTGACTTTAAATGGAGTGTTCTCATTTTATCTTTAAAGTAACAAACGTATATATTGCTAGTTATAAAAGTTGATATGTATTTATTTTTTTATTACTTTTGTAACCATATAGCGTTTTAGATATTCTAGATTTTAGAATATTTATGGCTGATTTTAGATATACGAAATTTTCTTTCAATCTCTATCAAAATAGTTTGTTCAAATGAAGGGATATAATTACTTGTAGGTAACTGTAATAAAACAAATAATATAGAAATTCAATTTAACTCTATTCTTTATTTTTAGTGCGGATACAGTCAATCAATCAGAATATAATTTTGTTTTGTTTTTAATATAATCAACTTATAATTTATTTAAACTGATCTGAATACTTGTGTTTTTAATTTAAATATGTATAAATAAAATAGTTTACGGTGGTTCAGATCGTTTTATACGAAAGGAAAGCGTTGAAAATTCAACCATAAATAATTCATCTTAGATCAGTTAATATTAAAATATGTTTAAATGTAGTTTATTATGAATGAATAATTTTTGTGCAATTTAGCGCGGTCATTTCATAGATAGAATGAGTTCCGATTTTTAAATATTCTTGAATTCATTCCCAAATCGATAGATGGCGCTTCTTTATTGTTGTCTGAGAATGTAAAATGGCGACAGTTTTGTGTGATGGACTTTGTCTAAAAAAGTGATTGTATGAGGACATTTTCAGTATTTTACACGTCAAATAACGAAATTCAGTGCAAATAAATCATTCTATTTGGAAGATATATGATTTAGGCAGTTGCTTAAATGTTTATGGTGTGACTTAACGAGCCCAGTTTCCATGTATGAAAGGACGCAGCAGTAGCAGTGCGACGAAGCCATATTTATAAAAGATGTAATCTAGCAACTCTAGTTTGAGAACTTGTGAACGTTTTATGCCAAGAGTATGTTTATATTTAAAAAATGTAAGTGCTTTTTTATAAGTACATATATGAAGAATTTCATTGTTTTCAATATGAAAATGCAACTCTTCATAACCAGATGTACGGTGGTAGCGGGAGTAGTTTTTACGGTGTGGTCAGTGTTTCGGCCCGCCACCTGATTAGGCTACTAGGCCAATGGGGCCAAAATGCATTATTTGAAGCTCTATTATCCGTTTTACTAGCTCAATAACTAACTGAAATTAATCTTAAAACAATCATTTCAAATGTTGTAACTCTTATTTTTAAATTTGCCTATTCTCCTATACAACAAAAGAGGAGAAATCACTATAGATTTTTTTTCTTCACTTTATTCACTATAATGTTTTGATGAAAATTTGACCTTGACTCATTGTTAGTAGTACGGGTCATATGAATAATGAATTGTTTCATCAGGGTCTGTAGGTATTTAAGAAATAACATTAAAACAATGATGCTACTTAACCTAAAAAATATTAAACAAAGCACTCAAATGTTCAATAATACTTACGTAATTATTCCACAAAACTATACTTTGTAATATTATTTGTATTTAATTAATTTCATTAACATTTTATGGCGATTCAACTAATTTTACACGGCCATGAATGGTTTAATTGTTATATTTTTTTAATTTTTTTTTTTTAAATCAAATTGTTTATGTGAGAATTATTTGAGTAAGCTTGTGTTTCTGTTTGTTATGTGTAGATGCGGATCATATTGGTTAGGAACTTCCTGTGGTTTCCGCATTACACTTAGTAAACGAACAATCGATCGAACACAAATTAATTGCACACTGTGAAGTGGCATTTTTGTGTGTCGTGTCGTGCGTGTGTGTGGAATTTGAATGCAGCACTGTGGACTGATCCAGGGCATATGGCTACATGGCTCAGAAGTGCTTGAATCTATCATACATCTGCATCTATGCTAAACAGCGTGGTAATCGGCTAGGTGATGGATCCTGTGGGGCCATGGTCCGCGTATGCATCGTATAACCGTTTGGCTGGTGTGCAGGCGGCGGGGGGGTCAAGCGGAGACTTCCACCATCACCTGAGCTCGGGTGGAGCTGGACACGCGGGTGCAGCCGGTGTTCCCTCAACCACCTCTCAGCTCCTGTTGCAAGCGGCACACTCAACGGGCTCCCTAGCTGGCACCACAGCTTCGCCGTTCAATCCCGGCGGCTTCCTCTCACCGCCACCCGTCGGTTACGATGCAGTATTCAGTCCTTTGTTCCACCATGCCGCCAATTCGAAACCGTCGCATTACGTGACCCAGCATCGACAAGCTTTAGTGCAAGCCCAGGCTCAAGCTCAGGCGCAAGCACAAGCTGCAGCCGCTTCCTCCGCTGCAGCTGCCTCAGCCGCCGCCGCTTCAGTTTCTTCCGTCTCAGCTAAACAAGCCTCCGACGGTGAACTATCTGCTGCGCTTCGAGAGAACTACGGAGCCCATCATCAACCGCAAGGCTTCTTTGAGCAAGGATCAGGACCGTCTAGTGCAAACTCTCTGCCCTGGCAACAAAACAGTCCGTTCGGTATATTACCGCATGAGAGTGTTGTACCGAATTCGCCTGGTGCGGCTACTACAAAAAGTCCGACTGTGTATGAGAACTTTAATGCTCATTTTGCAGCCGCACAAAGTTTGAACCATTTGAACTCTCAGTTGGCTGCCGCGAGTGCCAAAACTAGTAGGGCGCAAAGCCCACAGGTGTCCGCGCAGCCCGTTAAACCTGTCGCTACACAATCGTCAGCTACGTTTTTTCAAGTGCCAACCACCTTCGTTGTATCCGAATCCCTTAGCAGTTTCACATCAAGCAGTAAAGCTCAACAACAATCACAGCAAGACTACAATACTAATACTAGCACAGCGAGTAGCAAGTCATTTCAAACGTCTGGGAATAGTAATTCAGTACATCAAGCGCAACAGTCGTGTATCGTATCGTCACCATCTAACACGCCTGTTGCGTCTAAAGAGTACAGAATTCCACAAGCACCGACACGTTCCATTTTCCTCGGTTCACCGGTGCCTCCAGCTCCGAATCGTACGGTGGACAAATCATCAGCACGTCCTTCGGCGGCGAATTTTGTTCCACCACCAACGAAGCAACAGCAACAGCAGAATTCGCAACAGATACAAACGAAGGCCCAAACGAAAATATATCCGGAATTGACAAATAGCGAACGGCGTAATAGTGAAGAGCAACAGCAGAGTCAATCATCGCCGATTAGTTTTTCGATTATGGATGGTCCTGGTCGATTACACTATACCGGTAGCAATAGCTCGAGTAAAACTCCAGCGCGTACACCAGTACAGTTCCAACATAATTTGGCCCAGCAGGGTGCCAATTATAGACACTACCAACCTGGGTCAAATTCTGATTCTGAGTATCATAGGAACAAAAATAATGCAGAATACTCAAATAATAATGGGCCTGATTGTGGTGTGGTTGTACCTCGTCGACCCAGCCCTTTGCAGGCGCATTCTCAAGTGTCACCGTTGGGGCACGTTCCCAGTCCTGCCTATCCCATGTATAATAGTCCCATGAACTCTATGTCATCTCCGCAACAGAACACAAGTCAAGTAGCGCCACCCTCACCATTAGATGTCTCTGTACCAAGACCAAGCTCGCAAGCCAGCAGTGTAGCATATCCATCTGTGATCACGCGCGCTCTTGGTAATGAAAAAAGTTATAATGAGAGTAGATTTGATAGGTCTCAACAACAATCACAACAACAACAACAGCAGCAGCAACAACAACAACAACAGAGTCAAGCTCAACAACAACAATCACAAGCGCAACAGGCTAACTGTTGGGAAGAACGACAAACACATCATCCACGCAAATTTCCTGGCCAATCACCTTCGTCCAGTTATAGTTCTGGGAATAGTATTGAAATACCTACCCGGCAAATCGAACTACCAAATCGGGGCGATGTCCAAACTCAAGGTGGTAATCCACAAGTCCAACAGAGAGCTGCTGCGTTAGGAATATCAGAACGTCAACAAGCTTATTTCGATTCAGCTCCTGGTCATCAGGTTACGTTGCAAGATTTATCCAGTTGTCGTGGTGACCCTATGAGTATAGTAAAAAATTTGCAGACGTTGCAGCAACAGCAGCAGCCGCAACAGCAGAGTTGTCAAGTACAGCAGCAAGAGCAAAAAGCTGAAATAAAAGTTGTAAATTCTGCTAGTGCTGCGAAACGAAGAAAGAGTAATGAAAACAAGGGTCATCCAACAACTGCTTTAAATGAATTGGCTGGTGCTGCGATGGCCGAATATTTTACGAGTAGAATTCCACCACCAGCACATAGTTCCACGGCAAATCAACAGCAACAGAATGGTGCTTATTTTGATTTTGAACGTTGGAACATACCACCACCCCCACCGAAAATGTTTGCTAGTTCGCCGGCGTTTGCTTCTCAGGGAATTCATCATGGCTCTCAACATCAATCCCTTATGGTACCGCATCCTCACTCCCACCATCCTCCACCTCCATTACCTTATTTTCCTGCTTTTCATTTACCTCCTCACCCGTCTGAATTTCCTTCCTCGGTTGAATTAACCCCGCTTACAAGTTATAATGAACATTCGGCACAAAGTGTTTCGAATAACCAACAGTATTCCGCCAATCCTCCCGATGACCAGCCAAAAGTTGTAGTTCCCAATATTGAGGAGGAATTAAATTTCTTATCGGAAGGAACTAGAAGCCATAATGCTAGTGTTACAAGCACGAGTAACCCGCATAATTCACATCATCCACAGCAACAACAGCATCAGCTACAACAACAACAACATCCACAACAAGTGATTCAGAATTCTCCATTGGCTCCAAATGTTAAACAATCTGAAAAGAAACCAGGCGGTCCTGGTACTGGGTTTATGAATAGTTATTTAAAGTTTTTGCAAGGAGAACGTGATAGTTCTCCACCGCCAGCATCTCGAGGGGCTCGTAAAACTGCTTGGTCACGAGCGAAAACTTACACGCCGACTGAACCACAACAAAAAACAGCTGAATCTAATGGTGTAACTGCTGCTCCCGTAGTACCTCCGCCTCCTCCAAAAGAAACAAGACTAACCCAAGGTGATCCACAGGATGATCCTCGATATTTTCCGTTGCCTAAAGAACGAAAACGTGGCAGTTTAGATAGCTCGGATGATGGTTTTAGTTCGGATGAAAGTCTGTTGCCTACATCGCGTAAATCAAATCAATCTGTGTCCTTGCATGATGCACCAGCGGTGAAAGAACGTCAGGCGCGTAAGGGCAGACCACCGAAACCGGGCGGGCCTACTGAACGTAAACGGGCTAAGCAAGCTATAGTGCAGCAATCATTGCACCCGCCATCCGGTCAGCAAAGTGAAGAAGGTGCGTGTTCATTTTTATTTTATCCATATCAAAACGGGTGGTGAACCAGAGCATGCAAGCCTAATTTCAAATCAAACATATTTATACTAACACAAGCTAGAAATATTTTCCTATATGTTTATGGTACCTCCTTTACTCCCGAGCTTGTCTCTGAAAATGCCGTTAGGGGTGCTACCATAATATTACTGCGTTCATTTTATTGTCGCTGTGAATGTAATAAAAACATGATTTTTTTTTGTCTATACTTTGCTGTGATAATGAATAATTTTGATATTTTAACTCTAATACTACAACTGATCATTGTTTTATTGAGACTGTGTATATATCTGTATATAGATTAGAAAATAAAGATCTATAATAATCCAAGTCATCAGTTATTTGGTAGCACCTCTATGACATTTTTATTTGCTTGTTCATGGGATTTAACATATTGCTACTCTTATAAGTGATTTCAAATTGTTATAAGTTAAGTATTTGCAGATTTTATTTGTTATTAATTATTATTATTTCTCAATCATTCATAGTAAAAAAATTATTTTTTTGAAGTCACTGCGCATTCCTGAGCAAAAGTTATCTAAACTTAATTTTTAATGATTTCTTATTCACACCGTACACATTAAAAAAATATATAAATCAAAATTCGGTTGAAGCTTTAGTAATAAATTAACTTGAAAATCGAGATTTGACAAATTATAATTATGACAGACTCAACAACCCCATTGCCTCGTAGAGAGACAAGTAAACGTGCCGCGAAAGAAAAGAGTAATATGCAACAGTTGATGGCGCGTCAAGCCGATGACGAACCTGAAGAACCCGTTGAGTTCGTCGATTCGGATTCAGATCCGGCGTGGACGCCCATCAGAGACGATTTAGTTGATGAAAATACACCGCTTGCCTTTCGGAAAAAGACCAAAAAAATTCGGACTGGCAGTTCGAAAAAACGGAGTGGCATAAGCAGAAATTTGATATCGGCTGCAGCGCAAGGCGCCGGTATCCAAGATATCGATGGGTATTCTAGTGGTGATGTGCCAGTTGTTCACACGAAAAAGCAACGGGCTGCATCAGGTAAATATTTTATTACATACAGATATATATTGAATGAAGTTGTTTGCTACCGCATTTTTTATATGTTATGTTAAAAATATATATGTATATTTAATATATAAATAAGAAACACATTTTTGCATCACGTATAAAAATATTTTTAAAAAATCAATAATAAATACAGTATTTGAAACAACAATTACATATTTTGGTGATTGTGATGCTGTAGGTTCAAAATTACAAACACAACAAAATAAAAAAAATTGTGGTCCACTAACTCTTGAAGACAATATCGCTGCAGCAATATCCAAACAAACTGATACACCAGTCCCAGAAGAAATGCCGTTCAAGGTTAGTTTATTTACCTACAACTTTATTTTATTTAGCAACTTTGGTTTTCTTTTATTCAGCAAATTCTTAGTTTCTGGTTTTCTTCAAAATGTATGAATGCAGGGTAATCAAGTGTTAAAAGGAAATCTTGATTACTCTTGTGGTGATTATGCATATATTTAATTTTTGTTTAATTTTTACAGCCTGGTGAGTTTGTAGTGATCAAAACCGAACTTAGTGAAGATTGGCCGGCTATCTGGCGAGTGGATGGCAAAACTTTACTTCAGAAGTATGAACCGTTTGATAAAAGTGGCAAGACGTTATATAGAAATATTTCTACGGTAAATGAATTTTATATTTTTCACGAATAATTTTTATTTACTTAAATACATACATAACTCCATACCTATTCCCATCAAATGGGGTGGCAGAAAACCCTTTACATCCATTCACATCTTGACAATCTTAAGCCATTCAACTTTCCTTACAACTTTCTTTTGCTTCATTTAAATTCTTCATATATAAAATAAAAGACAACAGTCTTAATTGTGTTTATTTTTATGTTTATAGTATACTTCGTGGACGGCAGAAAATAAGAGGCATTACGTATCAGTTCCCGTTCGGTTTAAAGCGCAAAATCAACTTGAAACTATTGTTGAATTCTTACGAGCCAACATGACAATTACTGACACTAAATTTATGGAGAAAGCCATGAAGGAGGCCGAAGTTTACCAGGATAATTTCGAAGTGTATATACAAACGCTTATATCCCAAGCACTAGATAGTAATTTTTTAACGGAGATATTTCAAGAGCAAGGTAAGTCAATCCCTATTTATAAATTTAAAAACGATGTATATCCAATGTTTAAAATTAGTATTTCCATTAAAATATAAATAGTTTCCGTTAATTAAATGTTTTTGGAAGTTTTGCAATTTGCCATTGTTACTCAATGATTTCTTTGAATTAAGCAATTATATTTCTTTTTAGATGATTATTTCTTGTCGAACGTAAAGACTGTCGACGATATAACGCAAGAACGTAAACGTAAATTATTAAGTATAACCAGTTGGCCGGAAAAGCTACAAGCATCTGTGAATACGTGGCCATGTTTTAATATAATCACAGAACTGCAAACGAGTGATATCGAAGGTAGAGCTTGCATAGCATGCCAACAACCAAATGTGTCTTTACGTGTTATCATGTATGGTCAACCATACAATTCGACCACGCTAGAAGGTTGCCCGCCTGACCCTCAAACAATCCTAGAAAAAGTAAGTGGTTTCTTCCCCATTTGATACTTCGCATGATAATTCTAAATTTGTGTTTGTTTTAGGATTTTCTCATGTGTCGAATGTGTTCAACGCGGGTGGAACTTTTCAACAAAGTTGCCCACCAAAAGTATCTTATGTTTATAGAGTGTGCGAAGCGGGTTGCCGAAAAAAGAGCAGCCGATCCCCATAAAGACACTACTATTATTTTGAACGAGTTATTAGCTGACGAATCTTGGTTATCCCAGGTAAATTTATATTTAAATTGAAAATTATAGCTTCTGTTTAGTAGAACAACTAACTACTTATGACGCCATGATCTAAATTATGCTTAACCATGACTAAGTAATAATTAGCAGTAAAATTATGTGAAACTAGCCTAGCAATGATTAGTGCCTGTAAATAAGTGATTTTGACTTGTTAGAAGTTAGACTAACAGTTAGAGTATCGCGATTGACCCACCAAAGAAGAAATATCTTAATTTGAATGAAATGGTTGAATAGAATCTTCATACGTGTTTTGTGTGTTGTGTAGTTATTCCGTGATGTGCGTAGTTCTTGGGCTGAAATCGATAGCCTGGAGCACCACGCAAGACCACCATTAAAAACACGCTGAGATATTCATGATGCCAACTGCCGATAAAACAGTAATTCGTGTGTTATGAGCAACGCGTTTTGTAATACACAGAAAAATTCAAACTACTTCTATGTAAATTACATTAAAATACAAGAAGATTATTAATGAAAAGTGAAGATATACATAATCATGATTCAGTTTTGCATATACCGAATGATCAACTAGTATAGTACTCTGATAATAAAATAATACGTTTGTTACTTATTTTTGTTGTGTGTTGTTGAGTTCAGTGATGAATGCTGACATTTGTAAGTTATATTATTCGAAAATGTGTACATTTCATGCAGAGTTTATAAAAAAAATGAAGAAGTAATTTTAGGTTAGCTTATATATAGCATATAAAAAGAAATTAATAATAAAAATTAATAATAAATAAACATTTTAAATAATTTGTTTTGTTCTTTTTGATTTAAATTTGATTTTAGTTTATATAATCTGTTCTGTATCTTCGTATTGCCATTTAAGATGATTTTTTAAATTCGAGTTAGTCAATAAATCGAAATGTGTAAGTCAGTGCACTGTGCTCGTTATTGATATTATTATTATTATATATATATATAAAAGGAAAAGCAGCAATCTGAAAGTGATACTAGATGGATATATTATTGATAATAAAATTTATATAAAAATGTCTTATTTATAATTTGGCGTAATTTCAAAACGAAATGGTCACACCAGTTTAATAAATGAATACAAATGTTAATTCGAATTTCAGTGAACCGTACTTTTTAAAACATTTTTTGTACTTTTGAGGATGTTCGGACGTCGGTAACATATTTTTTGTAACGATCTTCAATAGTATTGTAATATACAGTTTTTTTATTTTATTACTGACATCGTTTACCAACTTATTTATTTAACCCCCCTTGAGAAAAAGTTGTTTATAATAGTTACATTTGAAAATATTGCGCTTGCTTTCTACCGGACGTTGTACTCGGGCGATGTTCATACACATCGCTTTTGTTAGTGATTTCCGGTGAGTAGCACGTTTGCAGAGGCGTTTTGTGAAGTGTGGCTGTCAACACACCAGCTTCATGAAAGCCATTTTTACATAGAAATTACTGCACCGGGATCCACAAAGTTTTCCATAATTATTTAGTGTGATAGTGTAAGCCTGCAGCTTGGTTACGTGTGTGACAATGCCTTCTGCAGCAAATATTAAAGTGGACAAACAAATAACGTCTGAAACGGCATCGGTAGATTCGGCCTCAAATCAACAAAATACCCCCATCAGACAAGCCATAGTCATCATAGAGCATAAAATTAGGAATTTGGAGAAACGAAAGGTAATATACCACATTATTTTCGGTTTGCAAACATATGAATTACTTTACTTTTATTATTTTACGTGGATGAATAGAAAATGCTTATAATACACCGGTCATGTTTTCATGTTTGTTGTGTTGTATCAAGCATTAAATTACGTTTATCATGCTATACTATTAATCTTTTATACACAACCATTATTGTTGTATTTTATATTTTAATACTAATGTATTAACAAAATACGTGTATATTAATGGTAATAAGAACTTTTTATTTAAAATTAAAACATGTGTGCTTGTAAAGAGGATTGAAAAAAATGCTAAAAAGTATAATTTGCGTAGTTCTTCACTCTGAAAAAGCGTTTTCATAAAGCATTTAGAAAATGTGTTCCTAAAATAATTAAATAGTCAAACAACACTAAATTGTAGATCTTATCTATATTTTTTTTCCATAAATTCCAAAGCTCAATGTTGGAACATTTTTAAAAGCGATAAATCTAGATTGCAGAAACAGATCAATATTTATCTATTTCTTTAAAAAAAAAAAACTCCGAAACCAAAGAACTCGTTTCAATCGTAGCAATTATACAATTTAATTTTAATTTAGTTTTGATTTAGATTTTTAATCGTGGTCATATTACAGGCGAAATTAGAATCATATAGGGAATTACAAGCTTCGGGAAAAGATCTAAATGCAGACCAGCGAGTAGCGGTTGCAAAATATGACGAAGTTGTGCAAACGCTCGAGTTCGCTCGCGATCTTTGTAAACAATTCCAAGGCATCGCGGTGGTGGCTGACAAAGAAGCGAAGAAAGTCGCCCGGAAAGAAGCCGCTGCCCGAAGTCAACAAGAACTAGCGAAAGTGCGAGAGGTTCTGCTCGTCCAAGACGCGTTAACACAACTAGGCCAAGATACAGTCAGAGAAGACTTCTTATTAGGACGAAACGGTGCTGTTGTACTCACGGAAACAGATCTCAAGTAAGTAACAATTAATATAAATTGAACACTTCTATAATTGTAAATGAGTTGTGTGTGTGTGAGAGAGAAAATGTTTTATTGAAACGTTTTAGTATATTATTTTCATATATTTTATAACCTGAATTGAGTACTTTTTCAATGTATCACCAATTGAAAAAGTTATTATTGCAGGTAATATTAAAACGCATGATATTTTTTTTTTATAAAAACTATTGATTATTTAGTAGTTTTGAAGAATATCGAGCAACATTTCTTGCATATTTTTTTCGTTTGCCAATTTACAAAACATATATTATTTATATTTGATTTATTGTTCATAGATTATTAGACGACTTATACCCGGAAGTATCTCCAAAACATGAACCTGGTTTACCAACAAATTTCACGTCACAAGTACAAACTTCAGCGGAACATTTACTGGCAATCGTCGATGGCAAACAAAAAGTTGCATTCGGTTCAACTTACTCATATATAAAAGAAATTATCGGTAAAGTTCATGAGAGCGGCTACTTGGATCAAGCTGTCACGGAAAATGATGTGCAAGAGGTGAGCATATGTATATATAAAATATGACTAAACATGTGTTGTTATTGATTATATAATGATCAATTATTTCGCAACAATCATTGATGCAATTGTATGTATCTAGGGTAATAACCTCTATATAGTTTTCATATTGTTAATAATAATGCATACATGTTTTGTAATGATGGCAATTGTAAAAAGTAAATAATTCTTTAAACACAATTAATGTTTACTCATTGTGTGTTTAAATAAATGCCTTCACTTATCTTTTTACAGTACTTAGTTCAATCTATTTTTTTTTATCCAGCTTATTTTTACACTTACGTTATATGAATATAATAATTTTCTAAATTATATAGTTCATTATATACATATATTATATATATATAATTGAATTCATCATATACACGTCGATATTTAAACAGCTTCGTGTATTTATACACTAATTTAAATTAATGTATTCGTTGCAGTATGTTGAAGAGGTGCACGAACCCGTGCTCGAACCAGAATCTCAAATGGAACAAATCGATGAAATGGAAATGCCATTAGAAGACACAATACCGGTGTATCTCGTTGAAGCACCAGTGATTCAAGAAGAGATCCCGGTTTTGGCTGCTGTTCCACTACCTGTGCTCGAACAACCTCCTCAACAACAACAACAGCAGCAGCAGTTTTTTCAGTCACAACCCAGGCCAATAAGCGAGGTCCTGGGCACCGGCACCTTTTACTTCCTCCAAGACTCCGAACTCGATTCACCCGAACAAGCACCCCAGAATAACAATCCAGTTGTCATCAATGCCGCGGCAATTCCATCACAAACATTCACCAATCAGAATTTCGTCAGTATGCCCGAGAATGTTGCCCGGCAAGCTCCAATTGCTGGATTTGTTGCACAACCACTGAATCCTCCGCCTCCAATACCCATGCCTCCATCGCACCTAAGTGGGATGGAATTTGCAGCTGTTTCTACAGGTACTGTAACCATGATATTTTTGAATCGTATACACAAATATGAATTTGTATTTTATATTAAATTTGATGTTTGGCACAACAAAAGTATGCATTTTGTCTATTATATGTTATTTTTTGTGTTTGAGTTGCTTCGTAACATTTTGTTTTAGTTTGTCCCTAATTTTTTGCTTTTTTAATATTTTATTAAAAAAGTTATACGCTTAGGGGAAATTAAAATTCTTGATATTTCATTATACAATTATTGACTCATCAATGATTTAATTTATACCAAGAAATATTTATCAAATTATTAGATACAAGTAAATTTTAGTTGCATTTTATATAAAGTAGTCATATTTTTGATTTGTATGCTAAGCACGTTAGATTTATTTATAATTTACAATATTTAGATTTGATTTTATATATTGTCCATCTTTGTCTATGAACAGTAATTCCAATATACAATTTAACCATCCAACAAAATAAATTTTGATTTTCACAAGGTATGGGATATCCAGGATATCCCCAACAAGCCGTCCAGGATGACATCCAACAAGTACCCCAACAACATTCTGCTGTAGCACCTGAAATAGTTGTACGAAACGGTGGGGATGATATTGTCAAACCTGATGAATCGAGCAATAGTTCGCCGAAAAACGGACCTCGACCTCGCAACAACAATCAAAGGAGAAACGGCCCTCCTGGAGGAGGAGGTGGTGGTGGTGGTCACGGTGGACGCCCTGACGATGGTTATCGCCAATCGTATTACAATAACAACGGTTACTCAAACCAAAATAATAGGCAGCGACCAGGTAGAGGCGGCGGCACAAGACCCGGTGGCAACCGACCTCCAACGCAAAACACTCAGCAGCATAAACCTAAACAAGCTCAACATTGAATAAAAGTCAAACAGATGCTGTGAAACTGGCTCGGAGATATGATTTGATAATTTCTTTTATACAATTAATAATTATTAAGAAAATTTGTTTTCAGTTCCAATTAGTATATTCCTTTTTTGTATTACATAATTACTATTTAATCGGTTACTATTACTACGTTAGTTGTTTAATTTATATATTAAATGAAAGAAATTAAATAATTTTAAGTATCATTTAACTACTACGCTACCACCAGTGGAATTTTAATTTAGATCATGTGTATTACACATGAATAATAAAGCAGTTGGAATTTATTTAGTTTGCAGAGATGTATGGGTTAAAAAATAAAATTTCCAATCTCATTATTTGCGTACTTACAATATATCATTATAATTTCTATTGTTTGCATATTAATTTCGATCAAAAATATCAAATCATAATATGCAAATTAATTTTAAAAACTGAGTTGGTGATTACTTTGAAAATATCTAATTTAGAAATTCTACTTTGTAGTGAAAACTTATTTAACACTTCAAACAATTGGCCATGTGTTTTCTTACTTTTTACCCGATGTTACGATTTTTTTTGTACTTAATATGTAAACCGATATTTTGTTTGATACCAATTTAGTTTCTTTACATTTTTGATGTATTCAGTGCAAGTACACAAAATATTCCTATTTAATTTAGAACAAAAAAGTGCATAATTATATTTGTATTGTATTCAAGTGAACATTAGTTTGTACCTATTTTAAACCTGTGCTACATAAGTGTTGTGGAGAAATTTCATATTGGATTTGGAACATGGGAATAAAGAATAACAAAAGTGCATTTAATTTAAGTTAATTTTATTAATACAAATGACGAAATGATAAATACATATTATCACTTGGTTATTCCTAACAATTGGAATCATTAAAAAGCTCCAGTATTAGTTAAAATATGAGTGGTGTATTGAAAAAGCGAAGATTTCGAAACAAAATTAAATGCGTTACATTCCTTGTGAGTCCATGGGCGAACGAACATCATCAATCTTCAAGATCATCTTCACTAGCTGCGTAGCCAGGATCAATTGTTGCCGTTTGGATTTGAGAGATTCAATAACATGTTGCTGACGCATATCGTTCACTCCAATATTCATACAGTCAATACCCAGTGCCGCGTCACCACTGCTCGCCTGTTTAGCTTTTACTTCAGCGAGTGCGTTCACAGAATTCAATCCGCTGTTCTCCGCCAACGCCATCGGGATACATTCAAGTGCTTCCGCGAAAGCTCTAAACGCGTACTGTTCTAATGTAGCGAGTTGGTCAGCAGCTTGCGCGACCGCCAAACTACAGCTGATTTCTGCTGCACCGCCACCATAAACCACACGTGGTTCTTGGACAAGACTGCGCACTACGCAGATAGCATCGTGAAGACTTCGCTTTGCTTCAGCGACCAACATGGCATTACCGCCCCGAACTAAGATGGTAACTGCTCGTGAGTTTGAGCATTCTTCAATGACCAACATCCGATCTTTGGTTGTGCCGAAGGATAATTCGCGGACTAACCCAGCTGAGCCCAGTTTGTCAACGGAGAGTTCTTCGAAACGGGGGACGATGCGACCACCGGTAGCGATGGCGATTAGTTCGATTTCAGGACCACCAACCTATTCAGAATAGGATTGCATAGGTATAAAACATTTATATTTTCTTATATGTGGTGCATCATGAAATATGTTTTCATTTCAAATACATACCCAACGAACAGCTGGTAAATTCTGTTGTAACAGTAAGTGATTGGCTTCATCATCGAATCCCCATTGACAGATCGCTAAAGTGGTGCCTGCCTCTTTAACTTTCCGGACCATTTCAGTGAATTTCTCAGTTTCGTATGCTCGGAGTAGTTTGTAGTCTTCAGTGCTGGTGACGTCCAACTTATGTTTGGTCTTGGGTTTTGGGGGTTCGAATGGGCAAGTTAAAATTGCTAACTTCACATTCCTCATCTCTTTCGGCATTTGAGGATGTGACATTGTTTTATCTACGACAACGCCTCGTACGAGTATAGTATCTTCCAAACGACCACCTACCTAATTTAGACAAAATAATCATCAGAAAATTGATCTCAAATATTAAATAAGAAGTAAATTCGTAATGAATCAAGTTTAGTAATATTAAAATCTTCGAGCAATCATGATTGCGGTAAAATGTTGTTAGATATTATTTGAAATGATTGAATAGTCAATAATTTTCATAAAAATATCACGCGATTTAATGTTCCCTAAAATAATAACTTTAACAATCGGTGATACATTGGAAAAGTACTCAAATTAGGGTTTAGCTTTTAATATGTATAACAATTAAACTCTATAGTCGATAAATCACTTACTTTGCCTTCAACTTTGATTAATTCAAAATTGACATCGCGTTTTTCGAGATCTGCTACGGCTAATACAGCATTTACTGCAATTTCAGCCATTTGCCGATGGCATTTATTGATAATTTTCGAGCCTAATGTAGTCATAGCGACTTTCACTAATGGATCTGTGTCTTTTAGGTCTACTGGAAACATCTCGGCGATTTTATCTAAATGGATTAACGCATGTTGGGCTGCCAATTCATAACCGTCAGCGATGCGAATGGGGTGGATTCCTCGATCTAGAAGACTAGCAGCTTGCTCCAATAGCGCACCAGCAAGTACAACAACTCCAGTTGTTCCATCGCCGATCTCGTCATCTTGTGATTGCGCCAACTGGACCAAAAGTTTGCCGATTTCGTGATCGACGTCCATCATTTTTAAAATTGTTGCTCCGTCATTCGTGACAGTCACGTCACCTATAACAAAAGTATTTTTTTTTTTAATACAAATTGATTGATGATGAATTTTGATTTTCGTACCATCGGGTGAAACCATCATTTTATCCAGTCCTTTTGGGCCTAGTGATGTTCGTAACGTGCCAGCGATTTGCCGAGCAGCCAAAATGTGGGACTACAGATGATATTACAAGTAAAATCAATGAAAAATGAAACAGGTGTACCATTTTGTAATTCTCTTTATGTGGATTTACTAACCTTTAATGCATCGCTGCCTGTCAACCGTTTTTGCCGGTCTTGATCCTTAATAATGATGAAAGGTCTGCCATATTCATCAAAAGCTATACTGCCTGGAAACGCAGACATGGTTTAAAATTTATAAAATACTTTCAATCACTGGATGATGCTGGATTTCTTATATTCTAGAATATTTTCAAAGGCACCCCACCTTCGACAACAAAAACTGAAGGAGGTACGTTTTTTTGTATTGCAACTAAATTGATTTTGACAGCATGACTTGCTTCACATAAGACTAAAACATGATTGTAAACGTAATTCATCTGAAGTTAGCTAGAATCACATATGTCTTAAAGTGTCCAATGTAAACGTGGTAGATAAGAAGTGAGTTTTTAGTCATTTAACCTTTACCTTTCTTATTGTTTTATCAATATTTTCATTGTTTATAACTTAATAGAACATGAAATAGTAGCGTTTTTAAGTAAATATTTAATTAATGAAACAAAAAACCTCGTAGGTAATACGCCAAATATTTTTACGTAATGCCCAAAATTGTATAACAATGATTAAAATTCGGTAAACAAAGGATTTTTTGTTTGTATTTAAAATATTGCCAGATTTACTTGTAAATCAGAATGTCCTTGTATTACGTCACACGATGACGCGATTTCTACGAATTTTATATCATCGGACGCTTGGACATTTAATTGGTAGTTTTGTCAGGCGTGTAAATAAAGACAGTTTGATTACTCAAAGGGATTGTAAACTACTCATTAATCATACATGAATAGTAGAAACATATATAATTTTAGACTAGTGAAATGCTCGAAATTTCATTGATGTTTTGCAATGTTTTCGTGTCGAGAAACTCTTGCTTAGAAACTTAGTATTATTTTAGTCGTGCGGACCTGTCGATGGTCCAAAAAGTGCTTTGTTTGTATTGTGATTTAAATATTTTATTGTTATAAATGACCGTTACATATACAGGTGAAGTTGCCACATGTAGAGGATTGGGGTGTTTTCTAAAACTTTTATTAAGGTATTTAACATATGAAATATTTATGTAATAATTACTAGTTACATATATAATTGCCTAGGAAATAAATTACGGACTTATGTTTTAATTACTTAAATTATATATTTAGTTAACAACTGTTTAATTATTTTAGATGGAAAGGCAGTATATACAAATTAGTATGGCTCGATCTACTTCTTTTTCTCAGTTTATATTATATGTTAAACATAACTTACAGATTAGTATTAGATGAACCTTCGAAAAGGTTAGTATCTCAACAAGAGAAGGAAGGAACAGTTACCGAAAAATATATTTAATTAGTTGATAAATGTTTTGTAATAACTACTTGTTTTTTAGAGTTTTCGAGAGTATAGTATCATATTGTAATGTATACAGTGATTATATACCACTGTCGTTTGTTTTGGGCTTTTATGTTTCGGTTGTAATGACTAGATGGTGGAATCAATATACAGCGATTCCATTTCCAGATCCTCTAGCTGTATTTGTGAGCGCGAATGTTCATGGGCAGGTAATTTTGTAAAATGAATTATAGTTTTTATAAACAATTTATTAATTTTAAATTTTTTCGTTAAGGATGAACGAGGCAGAGTAATGCGACGTACTGTGATGCGATATGTGTGCCTTTGTGTAACAATGATGTTTACAATGATTTCACCACGTGTTAAGAAACGTTTTCCTACGTTGGATCACTTCGTTGACGCTGGTTTACTTCAGCTAAGCGAAAAAGCAATCATCGAAGATCTGAATACGAAGTTTCCGAAGCATTCGAAACATTGGTTAGTTTACATTTCTTTGTAAGTTCATCCACATTATTTATATCATTGGTGACGGTTTTTCTATATTCAACTAAAGCACTTCATGGTAATAATAAACATTTGGCATATCAAAATCACAAATTAAATTTCTAATATTTTAACCGCATGAGTATCGTTAAGTAAAAACGATTGCAAAATTGCTAATTTTAGAAAAGTTTTGGCAACATTTTAGCCTTCAAACTGTTTGTTAACTATTCGTATTCACTTCCGTTTCTTTAATATCTACGTAATTTTATTTCCAATACTAGAAAACTAAAGAAGGATCTTTATCAACAATTACATATATAGATTACATCCGATTTAGATAGAAATAAATCAACCGGAAGTGTAGTTATTTAATTTCGATAAGGCTAAATATTTATGCATTTGTCTACAATTTATTTTTTAAATTATTACTAAACTAGAGTTTATTAGTTCATACGATATAATAAATAAAACATTGATTCAATTTAGTTATTTATGAGAATTTTTAATGCATCCTTAAGGTGATTCATTTACTCTTACATACCACATATATTTATGCTTAACTCATATATTTCTCTTAATTTTAGGTTGCCTATAGTGTGGGCAGCAAGTATAATAACGCGAGCTCGAAAAGAAGGCCGAATCCGTGATGATTTTGCCGTTAAAACGATCATAGATGAACTAAACAAATTCCGCGGCCAATGCGGTTTGCTTATTAGTTACGATGCGATCAGTGTGCCTTTAGTGTACACTCAAGTAGTAACACTAGCTGTATATTCATATTTTGTTACCACCCTAATGGGTCACCAGTGGGTCCACGAAAAGGACGCCAACGCGAAAACAAATAAAATCGACTTGTATTTCCCCGTTTTTACAACACTACAATTCTTCTTCTACATTGGCTGGCTGAAAGTAGCCGAGACGCTAATAAACCCTTTCGGAGACGATGACGATGATTTCGAAGTGAATTGGATGGTTGATCGAAATCTACAAGTGTCTTATTTAATTGTGGATGAAATGCATCATGAACATCCGGAATTAGTACGTGATCAGTATTGGGATGAAGTGTTTCCGTCCGAATTGCCTTATACTTTAGCGTCGGAACCGTTTCGAGAAGAACATCCACTGCCATCAACAGCGAATATAGCTGTTGTTAAAGATGATGACATGATGCAACCTTCAAGTAGAATGGGAGACATGCAAGATGCTCCGGTAAACAATTTAAAAGTAATCAATTAAAATAAATTTATAATTTCGTTTATATTTCAATTTGTAGATGTCTTATGATGACGCACAAAGCGCGATACATTTTACTGCGAAACCAGGTAGCGCTTATAATCGAGCTTCATCTGTTGGGTCACAGAGTTCTATGAATACAACAATGGGTAAGTAATTATTTTCAAAAATTCTCAACTAATAACGTCAATTAGTAATCCTAATATGAAATAAAGTAGTCTAACACGTTGCCTTTCAGACAAATGTACATTTTTATGTTTTTTATTACATTATAGGTTCATTGCCACGAGTGAATTCTGTGACAAATGTTCTCAAGCGGTTATTTTCGCGGGAAAATAGTCGAACTGATGGACGAGAAGATGGTATACCGATGTCGATTAGTGCTACAAATCTTCAACCTCGCAATTATGGCGGAAGTATGAGAATTACTGACCAAGTCATAGAGGAGGTACGTTACTGTTATGTTTTTATGATTATAAGATTTTTTTTAATCAATATTATTTTATATAAAAAAGTACATTAGTAAAATTACAAGGTCTAATTTTGACTGCACGAACATGACTATTGATTTTTTTTTTTGGAAATGAAACATTTTGTTAACTGTTAAATAAGTATATTTTTTTTTTTATTAAAAGCGTGAATATATTCTTTTGAAATTCTATATGGGACATAATGTTCATTTAGATACAAATTTGTATTTTGTTTAAAGACTTATTTCTATTACTAATTTTTAATTATGATTCTACAAGTTGCATACCCACGTAGATATATATATATATATATAATATATATATATATATATATATATATATATATATATATATATATATATATATATATATTTTCAAATAAGAGCCGATAAAATACGATAATAAAAAAATCTGATCATAAATTCTATATTTCATATACATAATAAAATAATATTAGTATTAATATACTGCGTGCTCATGGACATATGACTATCAATTAGACAAAGATAGACCGTTTTACATAATTTGTTTGCTACATATTTGTAGATCAATAATGAAATTAGATTTCCCAAATGTGTTAAAGCTCAATATGAACAAATACTCCAACCTATACATTCCCTAGATTTGGCGAGATTTAGTAGTATCATAAATTACTAAACATTCATTTTTCCTCGTGTTTTTTTCTTTGTGCCAATTGATCTAACAAATACCAGAATATTACCATCCCTCCCGCTCTCTATCTCGCCAAATCATTTGGGAAGCTATATATACCTAATTAAATAAAAAAATAATGATTTAGGTTGACGAACAACTCACTTTAACTTCACAACTCAAATCCCCTGAATCTCGTCCAAGTGTAATGGGTCTTTTTGGTCCGCCACCTTCGTCTCAACCCGTCGATGTTCCTAAATCAAAACCAAGCTCTGGCAAATCAGTATCAGCACCATCTTCAGCAAATGCTCGTATTCGATCACCAAGCATGGGGTCGGCATCCCTTGACCTTCGACCCGGCTCCGATACGATGAGTATCGGTGGCTCGAGTACAGACAGTGGTGACGATGAATTTGCCCGGTTACGGGATCATCGTGAGCAAGAAAGACAAAAACGAATCTACGATAAATTAGCTCGTTCCATCAGTAGCAATCAACCCTCCGACCAAATCAATGCAGAAAGTCAAAGTTTATTAGGCGACCAACCCACGGTTATCAACGTAGTGCCTGTAAGGTCCACGATTGATGATCCTGTTTTGTAATATAAAAAAGAAAAACATAATGACCGGTAGCATCAGCTTGGCGTTAGAACTAGGTGAATCTGAAGTTAAATTAACATTGTAGCTAGGCAAATGCGTATATTTTTATGGCAACATTGTAAATTTGTTGATGGATTCGCTTACTACTTAACGTTAGTACTGAGCTTATGATACTGGTTAATTTAATTAACTATTGAGTATTTGGTTTTGAAACTATTTCTACCAGTATTATATTTATACAAAATCTAATTATGTACGTAAATGATCGAATTGTAAAAAACAAATACGTGATGCATCAATCAATTTATTTATTAAATGCTAATTTTTGGATATTTCTTATTATCCAGCGAGATGTAAAAATTTAGATATTTGATATTTTAATATAATTTCTTTGAATTTTTAAATAAATAGAACGTAGTTTTCATATTTAGTGGTATTTTCCTGTTGGGAAGTTAGCTTAAGTACACTGCTTAAGTACAATGTTGCCAATATAAAAGTAAACTTTTATATATATGAAATCTTATTAAGAAAAGACAATTCCTATAATAATTACTTGAATCCGCCCATCATATGACGCATTTAGCTTTAAAATGAGTTTTATTCATGATTCGGATTGCTTTGATTTACGCAAAAGAAAAAAATCTTTAGCTGCATTTGTTCATTAATTGGCAACACTACAACAGCTAAATTTAGTTTTAAGGTTAGAATTTAAAAAATTTGTTATTCGAACGTAAATTTAGTAGGCGTGATTGATAATTTAAAATATTATATGTTATCTTTTTGATAAGGAAATTCTTTGTAATAAGTATTTAACTATTTCTAAATCTGATTTAAAAAATGGAAAAGGTATATATGTGGCATGGAGTATTTAAATGTTATATTTATTAATGTTTTTTTTTTCGGTTTAGAAAACACATCTGTTTAAGGTTGTTATGACCTGCGACGGATGCAGCGGTGCAGTGAGACGAGTTCTAGAGAAATTGAAAGGTATATGGACACATTTGTAAAAGTTCGATTGAAGTTCTCTTGAGGTATTTGATAGAATTACTTATTTATATTAGCATGTTTTTAATATGGTCGTAGTCATTTATTAAATTTTAATCGCATATGTCTCCAAATAAATCATTCGCTAATTGAAAACAATGATGCGAATGTTGAGTCATGTTTATTTGAATAAATGATTGCAATTGTACTAAAATGTGTTATCTTGTTATTGATATTTTTCATCATGGAAGAATGCTAATTTAAGCGAAATAAGAAATATGTAGTTCTATACAGTGGTTCAAGAGATTTTTGAATTTAATTATTATGTACTAATTCAAATTTATTCTTAAGATTCCGGTGTGGAAAATGTAGATATCAGCCTGCAGGATCAAAGCGTAAAAGTGTTAACAACATTACCAAGTGATCAAGTATTAGACATCATAAAGAAAACTGGAAAATCAGCAGAGTATATTTCAAGCTCCTGAATATGGATTATGTTCTTGTAACTGTGCAGCTAAATGAACTGCTTTATTTTTAAACAAATTATATACGTGTATTGATATGAATTTATTTGTAATTTAGAAGTTTTAAATAAAAATTGATACCTCAATGTATGTACAATGTCTATATATTGTTAGAAATAAAATTACTTGTTACAATTAGATTGTAATTACGTTAATATGTTTTAATAATTGAAATGTAATATTTATTTGACTTAAAAATTACTTTTTATTCCAGTTTCAAAGATGACAACGTTCAAAGTGAGTTTTATTTTATAGAATTTGTTCTCTTTCAAAAAGTAGTTTGAAAATTTTCAATATAATATGATTTAATAAGTACATTTTACTGTTGTGTATTCGTTCATTTAAAAAATAAATCCCGGTATATTCAAATTTAATACTCGTTTATATTCGTATCTGTTCGTATCATTCGTAAAATTTGAATTTTTGAAATCCAAGCATTGATGACCTCTGGCGGCAAAGCCTGAACTATTATCAAAAAAATCAATACCAGTGGCTCGAATTCGAGCCTCGAATTTCTATTTAAAAAAGGGGCTCAAACGTATGAGTAAGACAAGGACAGATAATAAGTTCAAACCAGATTCATGCACTCTTTTGATTCCTGTGATCCGCCTACATATGTGTAAAAACACGAAATTTTCTCAAATCTTGAAATAAACGAACTTATTATGAACATTTTTCCAAAATTATTGCAATTAATTGTGCATATTATTGGCATATGTTTAACCATTTATTGAATTGTTTTTATTTATTTTAACACTTTATAAACAAAATTCGTTATAATAATACTATTACCCCCCTTAATTGACATTTAATTGATATAACAGTTACTTGACTACCTTTTAGGGCTATTATTACAAACTATTGTATTATTTATTGTTTATATACGCTATTTATATACATTTTTGGAAAATTATTGCAATATATAGTGCATATTATTGATATATGTTATATTCAATTTTAGTAATGTTGTTTAAGGGTTTATTTAATAAAATAAAATAATTTGAGATTGTTATAGTACTAAAATTAATTAAAACAATTAGGAATAGCAACTTCGATTCCTAAACAGCAACACTATTAAATAACACTATTAAATAAGTTCACTATTGCTGTAAAGATGCTATTGCAAATATATTAAATCATTTCGCATAAATGTATTAATAAAACTTACCGTATTGCTGTGTAGTAGTTGCTTATTTCGCATTAGCACAGATTCACCACTTTTTACATAACTAATTCACTATTGCAGTAGTTTTGCTAAAATAATTGAATGCAATTAATGAATCGCAAGTCCGATTCTTAAACTGCACCACTACTATACTTTTTACATGAGTAACTCGAATATATTTATCGTATTGCTGTAGATACTATGCAAATATTAAATATATATTAATAAACTTACCTTATTGGTGTGTAATAGTTGCTTATTTCGCATTAGCACAGATCCACTAGTCACAAATCCTAGATTCCCCAAGAAAAAATGCGATCTAACTAAGAGGAGGGAAGAGGAAATGCCGAGAAGGATGTGTGTGTGAAAGACAATATGAGACGAGAAAGAAACTGTATTTTTTAATATAAATATAAATTAAAAAACTATTTTTAATTGTTTAAAGTAACGAAAGATGAGCTTAGTAATTTAACTGAGTATTTTAGGTCTTTCAGGTAAGTGAGGAATGGATTCTAGGTATTTAGTATTTAAAATAATGTTTTAAGGCACTAATCTTTGTTTTAATTTCATGTACAATGTTTAAAATATAATGTTTTTCGTTTCATATGTATATAAGAATAGTATATAAATAACATAAAATTATATCTTAATTTTTATAATACATTTTATTAAGAACCTGAGTATTTAAAAATTGTTTTTTCTATAAATGTACACAAACAGACAAAAAATAATAAGTAGTATTTACACATAAAGTATCATATATAGGCTCTTTTGCTACACATAAATACATATTTACAAGTAATGAATAAACAATCAACACGATATGTTTCCATTGGGTACTTTTAACTGCATAACAATTACGTATATAATATCATTAAATAAGCCGCTACACACGGATCTATTCAATCTTGCTTGCGACTCTCGGATAGAGCTTGAGACAGAAAGAAAATAATTAATACTTTTGTTTATAACGTTTAAAACAATTGTCACTGAATATTTATTAACTATAGATACTTACTCCCAACAAGTTTCGTGGTATGTACCCTTCGTTGTCATTAAGTCTGGTCCACCACCATTCTCTCTCGTTCTCATCACCTTTGCGCAACACAGTAAGTTGTTGGCCAGCCGTGAAGCTCAGTTCGTCCGGTTGCTGGGCGGCATAATCAAACACAGCATATACAGCACCGCCGCTAAGAATGCCCAGCTTTTCTTGTACACCTGTAAACAATAGAAGAACAAACGTCAATTTAAGTGCCGTGCGTCACAAACCACCTAACACACTCCAATTATTTCATTCAAATCATTCTTTGGCATTCGACCACAACGCTAGTGACAATTACATTTCAACTGGTAACGCCATTGCATCGACAACAGACAATCATCGATCTAAATATAAAAGAGTTGCAAATCGATGCTAATTTCAGCGATTATTGGTATTTGATATTTCAAAATGCGAAAATTTGAATGTAAGAATAAAAGCAACTGCAAATAGATCAACAACATTCATATTATAATTCAAAATCTATTTAAAGATTTAAAATTTTTATTAGGTATATTTTATTCGTAGTATATGTAAGATTTAAAATAAAATAAAAATTGAATCAATTAAATGAGAAATGACTTACTGTATAAATATTCAGAACACCCATCGAATCCTTCTTCATCCTCTTCACATTTTTCAGCAGCCGTTTCATGATCAGAAAGTGTCGTCGCAAATATGCACGCTCCATGCTCAACAAGGAACCGTACCATTGCGACATTGTTGCAGCTTGCTGCGCAGTGTAGCGGTGTCCAGCCATCGCTATCTTGCGCGTTTACATCGCATCCAAACTCAACCAGAAATTTAACAATCTCCAAATGTCCAGCGCAGATCGCATTGTGTAACGCAGTGATACCTTCATCATTTGCTGCGCTTGGATTCGGCACTTGTGTTGCTGTTTTCTTAACTAATTCCAATTCGCCTTCAAGACTTGCATCAAGAAGAAGAGCCAAAGGATCAAAACTGACTCTTCTACTTAAGTTTGCTTTGCCACTTTGTTTTAAATTGCCTTTTTTCACCCGCATTATCACACTATCTACATGGTCTTGATGATCAGATTTTGGCTTGTCATCTTTTAATTCTTCTGTTACCAGACCATTTTGTTGCTCTTCTTGTTGTTCCTCTTTTGGCATTTTATCTTCGAAGCTTGGAACTCTGTTATTGTTGTTATTGTTATTTATATTATTAGGAGACGATCTTTCTCCATTCCCGATTAAATCGGCCGGAGGACTATCCATTTCGGGAAACAAAAACGCTGGCGGCATTTCAATTCTTCGATTTATAGACACGTGGTAACCGTTTAATTTAGGTTGCAACGAAGCCCGCAATCGTGGCTGTTCACCTAAGTTTTGTTTTTTAATTTGGAGCGGTCGAGCTTTAATAATTGGGTCTGGTTGAGCGGGTTTTGGAACAGGAAGTTCTTCTAAGTCAGCAGGAGAAAGTTCCTTGTCCCCGTCGTTAGATGGTTGCGTTTGTCGCGGAGGAGGTTTAATAGCAGGTTTAGGCGGCAGCGCAGGTTTAGATTTACTATCCGTTTCGGGAATTCCAATAGGCGTACTGGCGGATTGAGGTGGCGAAAGGGTTAATTGTGGACTTGACTGGAGTGTTTGAGGTTGCACGGGCAAGATTTTCGTTGAAGAAGTTTGGTAGATGTTTGAGAGTTTTGAATTCGATTGAGGAATAACACTACTCACAGGTTTTTGTAGCTGTTGTTGTGTGGTCGAAGTTAAAGGTGCCCCAACTGGTTGTCCGCGATTTGAAGTTGGTCCGTGCCCGTGGTGGTAAGTCCGATTCGGTCTAATATCACCATTCGGCTCTTGATTACCCTTTTGACTGAGTGGCGTCGCTAAACTCTTGTTTATCATCGACAACGGAGTACTGTGTACAGTCATCGATTTCAAATTGTTATTTGTGGCTGGATCTTGATCGTTGTTCCAATTCTGCGCGAGCGCATCCACGTGTTCACTTTTGGCGTTTTTCCCACTTGTCGGTACTACGTTGATCGTGAACTTTGTGTTATATGGTAACGTCTGGTATTTAGGGTCAGATTTACTTGGTCCAAATTCCGCGAAATCAATGCCAGCGGGTAGTTTTTGTTGTTTTTCCGACACATCTACTTGATTAGTTTGATAGTGAGGTTTCCCGTGTGGTATAACCGATTCTGGTTTGTGTAAAGGTAACACGTCTACGTTGCCGTTGTTGGGGACATGTTTGAAGGGTTCTACTGCTGCAATGTTTCCCCGCGACGGCTGCTTAGGTAGCCCGTTATGTTGTCCTTGGCCGCCCATTCCAGAACACCTATAATAAGAGGAAAATTAATTATCAATACTAGGAAACGGGATTTATTTTTGGAATAAAAAATTTGTTAAAAAGATTTACATATAAAAAAATTAGGACTAAATTATTTTGTTTAGGATTAACTTTTTTTATGCAATTTAAATATTTCATCTCTTTAGAATAACATGCCGATGCCATAATGATTAAGTTGTCATTTGATATATATATATATATATATATATATATATATATATTTTTTTTTTTTTAATTAAATGAATACCTCGCATTATGGAATAGTTCTGTATCGGAAATAATGGACGTAAATCGAAATTCTGTATGTCAAATAAAAATTATAAATAAAATTTACTGAAAGACGAATTAAAATACTCTGAATTGGATTCAATGTTCACCGGCTCCAACTGACGACTCTGTTCACCCTCTGCTATTGAATGTTTTCAATTGCTGAAATAAATATATTTTGTATCCCTATATTAAATTAGTGATTTGATTTTAAATTTCGGTATAGAGAAATTGATACGTTATGAGATACATATCTAATAAAAGTACTTTAAAATCATATTTAAAATAACTTAAAAAGTACGGAAAAACCACAGGAACGTTGGTATGATGACACGATGACCAAAGATTAATTTATCCATCCAGTTGACCGCTCCGCCGAAGAAACCGCATCTATATTGAACATAAAAATATCTGCTGGACTTTGGAGGTGTGACTTTATGGTCGACTTCAACGTGTTAACATGAATAATCAAGATAAAACAAACAGTTAAACAAAAACAAAGTGTATTGTGTTACTAGTGATCAAAGGAATTAGTTTTAAATAAATTCAAATACTAAAATTGTTATTGATTAAAGAAACTATCTATAAGAAATATAAAAAAATTATTAATAATGAAAATCTCCAAATGAATGATGAAAGAATTTAAAACAAACTCACTTCTTCTTAATTTTTAACACGAGCAAAGCAAACACTTGTATTATACAACTCATTTTAAATAATTCTCTTATCACTAGACGTTTTCACTGGTCGAAAGACACGGTACAATTGAATATGTAAGATGCGTTATTGAAAATTGTTAAATCAGGTAAAGGTTGAGAGGGGGAGGCTAGCCAGGTAGACAGGGGAATTTGGAACAACCCCGGATTAAAATTGAGGAGACACATTTGTAAGGATTTGCATTTGAAACCTACCTGATGGGCTGCTGTAAATGTGATGCCTTATGTGACGCCGCACTGATCTGGTTCGCCAGTTGTTGGTTCAGTACTCGTTTTCTATGCAATCGATCTTGCAATTCCGAGATTCGTTTGTCGATGTTGCTCATTTCCTCTTCCCTGGCTGTTAATGCTTCGCGTTGCTGACACAGTCTCACTTTTTGTTGTTCATTTAATTTGTTTCGATACTGTAATGTAATAATAAATATTATTAAATTATAAGTGAAAAATGGATACAAGTAATAAATATAAATTTATTTTGCAAACATATGAAGTAGTATTTGGTTTCCAATAAAATGTTTTGATATTAGGGTGTACATTTCAGGTGAAATAAATTATTTATGATGTCGTTCTAGGTATATAGAGGGTATGGGTATATATTGGCTTACCATAAGCTCACGACGTAGTTTGTCGAGCTCGAGGGCGGCGGCGGATGGAGCTTCGTTCCTGGACGGGATGCCCCGTCTTATCTCTTCCAGCTGTCGCGTCAATTCATCCACCTTGGCGACGGCCATCGATAATTCTTTTTCTTTCTCATTGAAGAGCGCTCGTATCGAGTCCAGATCACTTGCTGCAATTAAAATAATCCGTTATTAGTTTCAAACACAAATTGTTCAACTTGAATGCGCATTTAATTTATAACAAAACTTTAATAGCCTAATTGAAATACTTGAAGTTATCTTTTATAGAAATTATACATAAATTAGATATGCGTTAAAAATTAATTTACAACTTGAGTACCTAGTGTAACATACGTATTTAAACAAATTTGCATGTATTTATTATTCATGAAAACAGTAATTTATTATGAATTTGCTGTACCCAGATGCTGAGTATTAGGAAAAATTAATTTTCCAGGTAAATACTAAGCCGAGCAAACCCCTACAACTACAAACAGAGTTACAGTTCCACGAAAGGTGATTGTGGTCATTTGCATGTCTGTGAATATATATGCTACTCATTTCATTTTGTTAATACAACGTGCCCAAATACAATAACCTATGCTTCTCTAGAAATATGCGAAAAAAAAATTGTGCTTTCTAAAAATAGAAAAATATTAATATATGCAGTCCCACGGTGTTTCCTAGTTAAGTGGGGTGGGAAAAACTATATATTAAATACAAAACGTTAGCAGTTGCTATGGAAGGTTATAGAAAATACCATAGAGCTTACAGCTACTTATAAGTAATTAAAATGTATAGAATAAAAATAAGTAGAAGCCTCAAATCAAAAATAAAATTCGAAATCTAAGTCATATGAATTAAAATATGCAAGTATGCAATCGCATCTTTTCATATATACTTTTAATAAAAATATAAACTGTTTCTTTCATAAATGCGAAAAAGACATATAGGTATTTGAAAAAAAAGCCCACATAGTATTATGTGGGCGGCACAAGTTTTCTTATATTTTATTATATAATACCGTTTATATGGAAATGTGTTTCTCTGGCAAGAAAATGAAAGAAAATAGGCAGATTTTCGGGAAATAAATAAGCCCCCATTCGCGATATAGTCGTTCGAATATATAATATTATACGTCTTTTTATATCGCATAAAATTTTAAGTTTACGTTTTATATTTCACTTCAATATAAGCGGATAAATACATTTTTTCAGTTATATCAAACAACATAATTGTTTTCTTTGTGAATGTCGCAACCCGCCTTTGGCTAACTGACTCATATAAAAACCTAACACAAATATCATTTTTTAGACAACAATTAAATAATAAAAAAATACCTAAACTGAAGCATCAATACTTAGAAAATGATTCTTAATTAAATAAAAAACAAAAACTTGTAATAGTTTTCCAAAAATGATAGAATATCCATAAAATAAATATAACTCCTAAATGGGTACGATTTGAGTAAAATGACATCTTATAAATATAAATCATCGATTAAATTTTGCTGAGAATTCAATTGTCGAACCAATAATTTATACTTGAAAAATAAAAGGTAAATTCCGTTTACAGAATGAATAGATGAGTAGATTTTAAATATCCATTTACTTTTATTAAAATGAAAAGTTGGTCTCGCGTTAAAAAAGAATTGGGAACCTACGATGGGCACAAAATGAGTTTTTGATCTGACGGGGTCTATAGAAAGATTTGGGGCAAAAGGTGTTGAATCTGTCTGCAGCTTCCCGAAAGTAGCACACCTTGCTAAAGATAAAAATAATCTTCTTTGCTTTTTTACTTTGCCTAATTTTTGCATTAAATAAACTGTCATCTTTTTTCTTGCCGTTATATTGAATGTGTCTCAATTTTATAAGAATTTTATGATGATTAATTGAAAATTAAAAAAAAAATACTAATGCTAATAGATTTATACACTTAAATAATCTTATCACTATTAAAAAGATAGAGATCGTAAATATAAGTACATGCCGCTAGTAAAATCTAATTAATATTTAAAAAAAATGTTCTAAAGTCAATATCATTGCATTTTTTGGGACCCAATAATTCTGGAAATAATGGTCCTAGTGGATTTAAAATGCGAACGGCACGAATTGTATACCCATAACTTATGTATAACAAATTTGGTGTAAAATCCGTCTTGTATCTTCAGAGAAGAAGGAGCGACCAATTTTGGTCTTACGAGCGAACGAGTGATCGAGCGAGCAACGACTAACATCTAATGGGTATATGAGTTTAGGGCGATGAAAGTGGAACTTTTTGTTAAAGAAGTTTTTCAATTCGAGAAACTTACAGACACCCAACCGAATGCTGTAGCTCTTCGGTACTACGTACGGCGAGATAAAAATCGTCGTACTCAGACTGGATTGTCGCTGCTTTTTGTTCTGATGGGTTGAGCATTTTACGACCGTCAAATCAAATAATCCTAGCGAATCAAACTAGATCAAGTAAGACGTTTGATCTTTATTTTATTTATATATTTTTATGAAACATGTTTTTTGATTCAATGCTTAACTTTAGGATCCAAACAGTATATACTGTTAATGTTTATTTATTTCATATTAACTTTAATAAAGTTATATGCTGTATTTTAATACATATATCTTTTGACTTCAACGAAAAAAATGCCTGACATATGATAGGTAGGCAAACCCATGATCACAATTTATGTTGCGTTAACAACACACAACAATATACGTAGTATAGACACTCCGGGAATGCGGACAGAAGTTTAAATATTTGTTATTATTTAACTATGGAAAGACTGACCATAATAATTTATTTAATTCCACATATATTTTAATTAAAATCACATATCAATTGAAGATTAAATTTACATATGTTATTTTTCAAAATCAACTCATATAGTAAACTGTAACGAAATATCTTTTTCAACGAATACATTTTTGTTTGTCAAAGCAATTCAATTGGATTTAATGTAAATTGGGTTAAAATTCAAAACTCAGAATAATTATTATTTACTCGAGAGTATAAAATGGTGCATAATTTAATTTGACTCAAAAAAAAAAAAATGCTATTTATGAGGTGCAATGCGAGTGTGTTTCTGTTTATTTAAATAAAATGTGAATTATCGTGCTAAAAGGTATAAATGTTTTTTTAAATTCTCTGCTTGATATTTATGTTCCAAGCAAAATACTTATGAATTATGCACATAGAAAAAAAATTAAAATATATATATATATATATATATATATATATATATATATATACTCGTATATATAAATTTATATATATATATATATATATATATATATATATATATATATATATATATATATATACTCGTATATATAAATTTATATATATATATATATATATATATATATATATATATATATATATATATATATATATACATATGTGAATTTAATTTGTGTATAAATTAACATAAAACTACTGGATTGAAATATATAATTAAAAAAATAAAATTTCGATTATTTCACGTTCATAAAAGCAAATTATTCAGTAGTTTTTTATATGGATATTAACAATTAATATAAATGTGTACTTACTGAGGGAAACATTACTCTGTTTGGTGGTGTCAACTTGTCCTCGGAGGGCTCGTAGTTTTCGCAGTTTGAGTTCTTGGGCTTCGACTCGGTCTCGCAGCCGTCGCAACCGTTCGTTTTCCGCGGCGATTAGTTGATGGTTCGCCTCTTGCTCCTTCAGGTATCTGAGTCGCTGTTCCTTCGCCGCCAGCAGCTGGTGCTGCGACTCGATCTGATGCTGTTGCCGGCATGCCATCTCACGCAGCTCCAGCAGTGTTAATTGTACCCCGTCCGGCAACTAGAACGAACAATAATACACTATTAATTCACAATCAGATTATTTTTATGCAAAACACAAATTGACCCACATACAAATATTGAATCATAGGTAATTCGTTGAATAAGTACGTTTATGTGAATTTTCATATCTATAACGATTTCGTACATGTGTGACGCCATTGTTGAGCTTTAAGACAATGATATCAATAGTTTGTACTGCTATATACTTACGTACATATGTACCGAATACGTGCTGGTGTAGGTGGTAACACATGTTCTATATTACATAGTTCCACAACCCTTGATGTAGTATTTGTCTGAACATATTTCACGCTGCTAGCATAGTGATAGCATGCAAATTGCTACGCCTGTTTTGTTTACATGTCTTGTTACATACATATATACTGCGATCAGATTACAAAAGCCGTGGAAAACCAAACTGTATATATTATAGTAAATAATCAGATTATTAATACATGTGTGTTTATTATTGATTAGTTTTATAATTAAATAATGGATTTCTGAATGCACACAAATGTTTCCTCCTGTTTAACACATATTTGCTACTATATATATATGTTAGGCGAGCCAGTGGTTAGTTTTTTTTTGAAGTGCGTGTTATTTCGACAATTTGCAACACGGACGCGCTTGACATTTATAGATATGTAGTGTCAAGCTTCCGCTGAAAGAACATCGAAATAACACGCACTTCAAAAAGAAAGAAACAGATGTCCAACCTATAGTAATTAGTACGGATTTGTCCCTATCCCAACATTTTTAAAGTAATTTTTTCCCGTGTACCTTTACAAATAAAATTAATAAATCATGGTTGATTTTGTTATAATACTAACCCACTTTATTTAATGTTAGCGTGCAATGAAGGATAGGGCGTATACTACTGTTATACGTTTTAATGCCTTCTTGTCTGGGTCAGTTGCATGGTGCGTCATGGCGTGACCGGAAGTTTACACTTTTGCATTCATTGGGTAAGGTGTGTGCGCACGCACATATATTAAAGTGATATTTATGAATATGTGAAGCCCAAAAATGATATATCATACGTTAAAAAGCGAGGTGAAGAAACAAACAATATCAGAAAAGACAAATGTCTTTTTTGAAATGACAAATATGTGACATTTCAATTGAATGAGAGATGGTGTGAATATGCTCGAAATATGTGTTTTTTTTTTTGGTCAGGACAATATATTCGCGAAAAACTTCGCATGATACTACTGTGTGTGACTGTAATCACTTATGCTGAAACGAAGTTATTGCAAGTGGAATGGTTTGAGTTTATATTATTTTCACACGCTCTTTAGTAAACATGAAATATATACGGCATATTTATATTTTCGCTTCGATGCTCTCTGTTAGATTTGAATTTAATTTTTGCTCTTAATAAAAATTATGTTAATTTACTAGAAATTGCAATAACGAAATGGAAAGTTTTTGGGTTGAATTATAAATGAAATTTCCAGTAAAGCTATTTTATGAAAACAAACATTTCAAAAGTGATTACCCTTTTTTTGGTCATACTCAACCATAAGCAAAAATCTCAAATTATAAAGTACGAAACCATATTATGATTCGATATTAACTAAGTTTTAAATCGGAAATGATATTTCGATCTGCTCAAACTCGAGTACCTATACCTTTCCTAGTTTTATGGTTAATAATATAAATGCAACCCTAATCATATAATTAAATCAAACAGTAAATTTAAATAATTAATAAAATGTTTATATACTAAAAGTTAATAATGTAATTGCATATTTAATTAGTAATTTCCATAAAACAAATGACTTTACCTTAATTACACATTAGGTATATAGTAAGTAATCATACTTATCGTCAAACAATTAAAAATGACGACGTTATATCAAATCTAGTTTGGAGTGGTATAATTTAGTTGGAAATAGATATTGACGTTGCAATCATTAATACATATATGTATGTTTGTGAAACATGAGTTAAATTAGTTTCCATGTCTAACAGAAGTTTGAACGAAAGTTATCTGTTTAAAATTTCATGTGTCAGATTGAAGAGCAACAGACTGGAAACTAGGTCATCCGAAATTTCATTCAATGTATGATATGATCTAATTGTGAAATTACTATTCTATGACTTTGTAGCTATGCTAATTATCAGGTTCTATTGCCAGAATTATTTTTTGAAGATCTTTGAAGTGTACGAGTATTTCGTGCGCAAATATTTATCTTAAAAGTTTATTTATAATTTAACTAATAATTAAAAACAATTTATTTTATAAATAATTTTGCGGATTTCGAGGAAAAAAGGTTTAATGTTTGAAAAACATTAGGTATATGTTTGATAAATTTATCTAAATTGAATTCTAAATAATAAACTAAAATTAGAAGTGTTGGCTATAAAATTTAGTTGGAAATAATTTAAACAATGGTTCCAAGTTTCTCATCACATTAAGGGCCCCAAATTTCATCTCTAAGATTTTAAGGCGAGAGCTCTGATGTTTAAATTAGGGTTTTCTAAAATGAGTTTCACAAAATTGCCATCATGGATTTGCATTGTATAAGCGCAAAAAAGAACCACTTATAATTTTAACCAAAGGAAAAAGTAATAAATGTAAACAAAGCTGCTTACGTTGTTAATTTTACGGGAAAGCTTAATTAAAATATACATGTAATGATGATTTTACATTTTCAACTATTTTTATATTTTTTATATGCAGCCTCGTAATTTCAAACAAAAATATTCTAATAGCAAAATATATTTACAATATTATTTCAATAGCGTACACCAT
Organism: Nebria ingens riversi; assembly: GCA_018344505.1. Lineage (NCBI taxonomy): Eukaryota > Metazoa > Arthropoda > Insecta > Coleoptera > Carabidae > Nebria > Nebria ingens. Next base: position 100,609 of record JADQWA010000017.1, on the reverse strand, counting down.
TTCCCATATAAGCTCAACCTTGATGCTATAAGTATCTATTGGCAAGCTCTTCAAGTGTAAGATATAATCATAGTCAACGACACGTTTACCGGAAACTGATAAGGCATCAGGGTTCAGTATATCCGGCGGGCATGCGCTCTAGACGCTCGTCATCAACACCCTATCTTATTTGCTATGAGGTGGCTTTTAAAATGGAGAGAGTTGGAGGGAACGTTGGTTAAGTCGACCGGATCCTTCAACTCAAAACGGAAGTCGACGGTGATAATGCCAGTTGATTAGCTTGGCTTGGGTGAGGCGCCACTCTTGTGCGCCTCTACCATAAATTCAAGTGTACAGCCTCTGGCTTCTTTGGGTAGTTGGAGGGGTGTAGAAAGAGAATTCCGATTTAAGGGTTGAGTTGATTTCAATTGTAATATAGAATTGAATTGATTTAATTAATTATGATGTTGAATAAGATAAAAATAAAATAATAATGTTTGCTAATTTTAAGAGTTTTTAATAAATTACGAATTTGTTCCATTTCATCAATATCGTGGCACGGTATATTCAATTTAGTCACATTGTGTACATTTTTAAAGGTTTTACGCCGAGTTCTATAACTCAAATGAGCTGACTGTTGGAATTTGCAGTGAGTAGTGTCGGACAATGCAATATGGTCGGCTGTCGCTTCAGCTAACCGCAGTTTTAAATAACTTTTTCGAGCTCGTAAATCAAGCAACAGTCGATGGTATCGTTAATGAGAACGGTCGCTGTGTACAGAGTACAGTGGTTGCCAGTGTTTAGTTAGATACATTAAAATGAATTTTCTTTTTACTCCGATGTTGTAGGTAACATTTTGTATTATGCGAACATTGGAGAGAGAGATGGACAGAGACGTAAATTTACAACACGGCTTGCGCCTGTCCCATTACACCTGAGTTATTACAGGCGACAACGGTTTTTAAGAATTAAATTGAAAATATATTAGGTCACGACTATACCTTCGTTCTGCTCTCGGCTGTGACACCGGTTCACTCTTTACGTCAACGGACAACAAATTATGGTCGTTTCTCCCATAGATTCTATATTGAAATTTGGTACCTCTCTTGCCCACACACATACACACACGTACGCACGCACACAAAATAAAACTGTTAATTCAGTTGATTTGTAAGATGATTAGAAATTAGTTCAAATTTCTCTATTCGATATAGTGGATTCCCTATACTTCCTTTTCACTACTTATATAAAAAAATAGCTTGAAGGATGTTAAAGTTGCGGAGAAAATCAGCAAAAAAAAAAAAAAACTAGAAAATAATTCCATGTGAAGTATTTTATTGTGCAAACATGAACTTGATTTATTCAAGCAGTAATCTATTTTAAAAGCTTTCGTCCAAGCGGGCTTAATCTTTCTGTTGAAAGTCACAGAGAGCTTTTTTGGTGCTATCCATTCCTACACACACACACACTCGCTTACACATATCCAGATTGTATAATCACGCACATACATATTATAAATGCGCTCTTTAGTCTGGTTCAACTAGAAAACAATAGATGCTTGTATTTAGGGATGAAGAACAATGCTTAACTCATATAACCGGAATTGCATTTACATTGAATTTCATTTGAGTGGCGGTGGGGGAAGAGATCGTGGGTCGTTTCCGGAATAGCAACCGAAGAAAATACGCTCGTTTTATCGATTAATTTATTTCGCGTTTGTTTTATGTAAAACTTAATACAATGAGACCTAACATACATCAACAGAAAATTTAATTTAAATTTTGTTCTATTGTTATTTTAATGTCCAAAGCCACCTAAAAGTAAAAAGAAATAAACAAATTTATAACTGGGCAATGACCCAGTTATAAGAATTAAAACGTCGGAAAAAAATTCACTTCTGTGACTACGGAATATAAAGAATTTAAACTTCTTTTCCCAAAAATGCAGACGCTATTGACATATTAGTTAAATGATTTATATAATTTTTTATATGACGTCTACAGAATTTATAAAGTTTCTTAAAGTTAAAAAAATTTCCGTTCTATATTAGTTAGTGTGAGTTTTGAAACAGTTTACGTTTAGTGCAAAAGGAAATTAAATTAATTTCTTCCGAGCAAGCCACATTGGACATGTGGTCTTTGTTCCAACCAAGCGCGAGATTTTCTTTCGCGAAAGTGTTCGTGTGTTACCGCGATGATAAAAAAAGAAAAGAGAACTCAAAACAAAAGAAATCCAATGGTACTTTTTGCGAGTGCGCATTGTTATTGCCATCAACCAACTGTATGTATGTATGTACTAGTGCAAAGTTTCTGAAAAGTACACGTACACTATACTTCTTTCTTTAATGAATTATATACACGTACACGTATGGAGCGCGCATTGTTGCTAGAACTTCTACAACGAATTTTTGTTCTCATGTGTTACTTCTATCGAAAAAGTGTCAAACCAACATTTTTAACATGCCATAAAATATTTTGATGTAGTGTTTAAAAAGAAAAAGCTGCTATGATACTTTATAAATATATAATACACAAATTCGCGGATTCAACATATATTATAGATGAAATTACACTAAATTTAAGTTGCATCATTGATTTCCGTATCAATAATTGATACAAACGTTCCTTTTTAATTGTCTTAAATTAAAATTTTCGCGAATATGTTGAGATGCGTATAGAAGTTACACATCGATTTAACATATTTATATATACTTGAAAACAGTAAGAACATGAAGTAACATAATAGTGGAATTCAACAGAAAAAGAAGTTGAAATATATTTAAGAACATTTTGTCAGATGCTTTGAGAAGCCGGAAGATTTTCCGGTACGTTTAAATCATAACTTTCCAGGCACGGAAATGAAATGAATTTAAAAAGAAATAAAATGTAGAAAAGGGAAACGAACGAAAGGAATAAATCTGGGTAATCCATCAAAAGGATTCTTTCGAATGTGTGATCTCACACACATTCGCAATCACACACAATAAAACGAAGAACATTGTTACAGTGTCTTTGTGTCTCACGTGAATAAAAATATGGCAAAAATATATTTCAAGCATTTCATTTTATACACTTACATATGTAGGATACAGCACCAGTTGTTCTCAAAATAAGAAATTAAATATATATATATATATATATATATATATATATATATATATATATATATATATATATATATATATATATATACATATATATTAAATATATAAAGTCTATACACTATATCAATATTCTATTATTTTGAAAATAATATAAAATTGTGTACACATACATACATTTTAATTAATATTTCTATTAAATGAAAAACCTTTATATATTAATAAATAAAACTAGCAGACAATAAATTGTTGTTTGAAGTAACTCATGAGAACAAAAAATCGTAATAAAAGTTCTAAAAACAATGCGGCTCATACGTGTATATATATATATATATATATATATATATATATATATATATATATATATATATATATATATATATATATACATATATATATATATATATATATATATATATATATATTTATATATATATATATATATATATATATATATTTATATATATATAAAACAAGAAAATATCAAAATGTGTTGATATGAAACTCTGAAATAACTGGTAGTATGATTCATGACAAGCTGTGATATTTCATCACTTGTGGAAAATAAAACACGCGAAAATAAAATACTGTAATGCGAGATCAACAAGAGAAAAAATAAAAATACGTTCGTTATCTCCGTAGTGTATCGTCCAGTGGGTATTCCGGGGCAATAAATCTCAATTGTGGGTCGTTTTGCGGTTTTGGTAGCCATCACAGCTACACACCTTCAGCGCTCTTTCTCGTATTTAAATGAAAATGTAATGAGCGGTTTACATGAAAAGGATCTAAAGATACTCTGATACACGAAACAGAATGGTACGATTTCACACGAGTTATCACGAAAGACAGATCTAGCGCTAAATTATTTAGCTAGCTGTCAGGATTGAACATTTTTTGTTTGTATGTCTGCAAGGATTTCACGCGAACTATCACGAAGAGCACATTATATTTTGTTCAGATTTCTTGCGTGTTCTAATGAATGAACTAAGGATTCTAACAATGAATATAAAGAATTTACTTCAAAGTATACATAAATATTTTTATATAAGAAAAAGTTATTTATTTATGTCAAAATTGCTACCTATATATAAAAAATACTTAAATAAGTTATATTTTATATTTAAACGATAAATATTTATTAAATTTGTTTCATAAAATAATAAATAATTTTCAAATCGATTAATTAATGAATACAGGTGACATTTTCCGAAACAATTTGACAGTGTAATTAAAAATTGATCAATTAATTACTCAAAGTTATTCGCAAAGTAGAAATGCTGTTCACAATAATAATTGCAATATTATGGAAAATTATTTGCATATTACAGTTTGTTAATTGAAAACGACATTGCGTTCTGGTAAATTGAAAAATAATTATTTTTCAGCCAATAACATTTCTGCGTTTGACAAATCAAAGCTTTGGCTATTCAAAATGAAATAACTTTTGCTTTAAAGGTATATGAAAAAACAGCTATATAATTTATATATCAAAGAAAACGTAAATGACTTAAAGAACAAAATATAATTTGTCAAGTTAATATTTTGATTCCTTTTCGCATATTTTCCTGTTGGAAACTGAAACGTTCCAACACAGAAAATATAATTGAAAATTGCCTTTAGAAATAAAATACAAAAATCAACAATATAAATGATATCTGTAAGCTTCTGAATTAATTTAAATTTCAACAAACATCAACGTTTTGATTGTTTTTGTGGTAGTTGATAAAATATATTTATAAATGATAATTAACCAAATAAAATAATTATTAACGAAATGCCTTTTTATCTTTGAACTTGCAAAGATATATTCGCGTCTTTTCGGTTGATTAACGTTTAAATTAGAAAGGCTGGTTAGGGAAACAGTTTGGGTAGGTTACCGTTCAGTCAACTTGCTAAGTTGAGTGAACGCTGAGACAAGCTGTCGCAGCCGTCAGCGAACCGCTCGTTCGCTAACCCTACGCTCCTGCTACTGCTGCTGCTGCTAATTTGTACGAACAGCTCCCCGAATATACGAAATGAGATTGTAGATCAAGTCGACTGCGTGACAGTTTCATGGCTAACATCGGAATTAAAGCTGCGAGGGATGGGGCTAATGAAATGTAACACCTTCCACCTTCTCTTGTCTTTTACATGTCACTAAATAATGTTTTTGAAACAATCCGAAATTGCATTTGACTTAACATCATTTCATTTTAAACTCTGATACTAAATTCTTTTCGACATTTCTTTAAAGTTAAATGTTATAGACTTTGGCCGTAAGGGACCAGTATTTTAATAAATACGTTGAAAACAATGCTTTTTTAATGTTTCCAAACAAATTGTAAAAGTAATCTAATTCTATATCAAAAATAGTTAAATAAACTAGTTCCTGAACAAGATGTACAATCCCAGTTCAACATTTTGAAACTTTTAACAAATATAGTGTTGAAACTTTTCAATCGGTACAAATTCAAAATTAACTCTTGCCTGGAATACTATTTAACTAGAAAACATCGAGCAACAGCACATACCTTAACAACCAAGTTCTCGGTGTTGGTAGTTGATTTGGCTTCATTGGATTTCATCAGCAATTTCCCTGATGTCGATGCTGACGGTTCTGATGCTGATTCAGAAGAGTAAGAAGTATTCGGCGAACTAATCACACTTTTTCTATTTAATAAAACTGTTGATTTCTTTATTGAGTCACTTGATTTTTCTGGTGAGTTGCTCCCAATATTTATGTAAGAAGAATTATATTTCGCATCAACTTTCTTGGCTTCAAAGCTTTTTTGGGAATTGCTATTAGGTTTTATGTAAGAAGCAGTAAATGTTGATTGTGTTTGTATTGATTCTGAAGTATAAGATTTGCCTGCAAAGTAATTCCCAATTTTATACGATGGAAATGTTGTAGTTTTCTTTATTAGCTTAGTTTTTTCTGGTGAATTACTATAAATATTTATATCATTCGATGAAAATGTTGATTGCTTTTGCGTCGATTCAATTGTAAATGATTTTTCTAGTGAGTCACAAATCGATTTCTTTGTTGGCTCAGAATATGATATTTTCGGTGAATTAGCACCAAGTTTTAAATTATAAGTCGATAAAGCAGCTTTAACTTTAACTGGATCTGATGTGTATGATTTTTCTGTTGATTTATTGGCTTGGTTTGCCATTTTCTTTGTGGGTTCTCGTGTGATAACTTTCGTTTGCTCTAATTTGGTGAGGCTATGTGTCGTTGTTGCTGGTGGCAAAATTGCCGCTCGTGGTTTGGGCGCCATTTCGAGAAAAGTTGGAGATAGTCGGGCGGCGTTGCCGAATAGCCGTGCGGCGTCGGCTGGTTGACAAACGCACGCCAGCATTCCGTTTTAAGGACTCGTTTTGAGACTTTTCCTCGCAGAAGTGGGATTGAGCAACATTTGCATACGTTTTCGAGCTTTAGTATATTACTCTCAGAAAAATTATTTTATAAAAACACAGCTTTCAAGTTATTTCTGATCGCGATTATGAATATTACTTAACAATAAATTCAATTTTAAATCACATTAATAGAACACTGATGATTTGATCGTTTTTTTTCTAAATTTTAATACAATCATTTAATGATTGACCGGATACATTTTGTGTTGTACAACGTACGAATAAATATTTTTTCCTTCACTTGTGTTAAATCACTCTTCCAATGAATTACGATAAATATTAATAAATATTATTTAAAACATTTTATTTCACTCATTATTATTGATTCATTTCTTTGAAAATGTTTCTGATAACATAAATCAAATAATAACCTCAGTATTAAATTCTATTTTTATTATTATAATTTTCAGTTATTATCAAATGTTTTACATAACTTGTTTAGTTTCTACAAATAAAGCATTGTTTAAATTATTAAATAATACTGGTCACCTCAATAAATAATAATAATTTTCACCGCAAAAACAATTTTGTAATAATAAATTTAGTTATATTAAATTGTAGAATATTTTTCTAACACAATTTGTGTACGCGCACGTTGTGTGTGTGTGTGTGCGCGCTTTTGGAATTGTATTTTTAAATATAACGATGACCTTAAAATCTTATAAACGAAACGAAAAAAAAACGTATATAATTGAAAAAAAATCTCATATTTACTGAAAATATATTTAATGTCATTTGATTATTAGAGTAGGGGCGCAACCACGAACCGATGTAAAGGAAACAAAGAAGAAGATTGCACATTATATTTCAAAAAAATCGTTTTCGACCAGGACAATAACAGTCAAAGTGAACACCTGTTGTTATCGGCAATTGATGATTACGAACAATGAAACGAGATTTTATTCGACACTTTTCAAAGTCAGCCAATCGAAAAGTCGATTAAATTTTTCTTTACCGAAAAAATGTATACTTATCACTATTAAAACGTCTATTATTATTTTTGACAAATAAAAACATTGTGGCTAATCAGATAATACACTTTTATTGCAATAATACCTATTATTATTAATCACCATAAAACATTGTTTGTGCATATTTACAATATCCGTCTCTAACAAATTTCGCACAATCGTTTATACTCATTCAAATTTGCATACATATATATGCACATGTTAACCCTTTTCTTCATGTGATGGTTCGCCAGTAGGTATACTATAGCAAGTATCATAGTATCGTAACCCGTTTTAAATGTCTACGTGATAAATTACTTCAGAAAACAATACGTCATCAGGAGAAATGTAAAGCGGTGCGCAATCGAGTAGGTAGACGCGATGTCATTAGTAGTACATGTCCCCATCACCTACTTTGATATTAATATGAAGACGTGTATTTCGATTAATAATTGTAATTATATCTGACGACACTGAGAGATTATGATTTTGATATTATAGCCCTTCGTCACAGTCAAAAATAATCGTACATGACCCGTTGAAGAGAGATCAAAATTATACCGCCACATAGGTTAAATCCATATATAACCTCCTGCAGGAGAGTGAAATATGAATTATTCCATGTCCCCGGGAAGCTTTTACGAAATTTAATAAAACTTTTTAGGTAATACATTATAAAATTTTTTTTTTTTAGTACTTAAGTAATCATAAAATTTGAAAAATATTAAATCGATAACTACAGTTTAAATATATTAAACACATATTTTTAATTAAAATTCTTGCAGTAACTTCGTAGAAAAATGCTTCTAAGTTAATTTTAATTTATTGGAAAAAAAACGTGGTTCATTCACGGGTTATTGAACTAGTAATATTATAAATGTTTTCATAATTCGAAATTGTATTAAATAAAAGATGATACATTTATGACTTCAATATGTCGATATTATCAATTTTTGATCTGATTAAAAAAGTGGTTAAATAATGTTTGTCATCACAATTTCTATGATTTTTATCTCTTTATATAGAAACCATTAAAACTCAATCAACCATATCAAATAAAACATGTGTGCGTTGCTTTTTAAAGCACTAGTTAACAGAGGTAGAAACTATTGATTACATTTTTATAATACTGGTTTTATGTAGGTATGCAGACGTATTTTAAAAAATAGTAAATTCATCAGTTCACATTTTCTTAGAACAGAACTACACATTTTATATATTCATTGCAAAGTCAGATAATTTCCTAGCAGAGATAAATTTTCGAAAGGGTGTCGAAATCAAAGCGCTCTCGCGCACGATGTAATAAACAGTTCCTTTTATTTTTAAATCATTTCCTAAGGCAGCTCCTTTTAACAAAAGAAGAGGATGAGACAGAAAACTGAAATATCAACGCTGAAGAAAATTATCTTCGACAAAACTAATTTACTTTTCCAATGCTTTGCAGTGGATAAAAATGACATAGCACCAAGACAAAATGTGCCCAAATCTCAAGGAAATAACAAACAATATCACACAAAATCAAATTTAAATAAATAAACACGAAAAAAGCGTAGGATCTCTGAAAAATCACATCTACATAATCCGCAAATGCTATTAAGCTTCGTAAATGTGACATTGCATATTAATCCATTGACTTCATATATAAATTGCGTAGCCGTGAAGTTCCGGGTAATGGAACCGGAATAATAAACCGGAACCGAAGGAAAATTTGTTTTGAGCGTGCGCTTCGCTCTGAGACCATATGGAACTCAGAGTGACCACACAATGGGCATTGCATTACTGATACGATTCGTGATCAGGGATTTCGTTACATATCGTTCTAAATCGAATAATTATTCTGGTAACTCAGAGCGTGTTTCAAATTTGCGTGTATTAGTATTCAAAAATGACGAATATTCTGATGTATTATTTAATTAATTTAAATAAATCATATATATTGTTTCTCAAGTTAATTTTGTATAAATATAAACTCTTTAGCTCTATTGTCATTTTCATGCTTAAGGACATATGACTTCTAATTCGATTCTTTCATCACTTTAGTTTGGTTTGAAACAAGTTGATAATTACGAAATACATTTTGTGATGAATTCATCTCACAAAAAGACTTTTCACAGCTTTTATGTTATAGAAATTGCGACTGAAAAAAATATGACAATGGAGTATAGTAAATTGAAAATCTGCGTGTTTTCATTGAAAAACCAGAAACTCATTCCCATTGATTGGACCGTATTGTGTGTCAAAATAATCACACACGTCACGCTGCATTATAATATGAAATAAATATTTCTGGATTAAACAAAATCTGAATGTTGCGTGTTATACATACAATTTTCTAGTGTATAATGTTATGATTGGTGATAATTTATGTTTATATATGTACACGAATTGATTTCGTAAAATAATATAATAAAAATCGTAATAAAACGTTAGTAATTTATTTAGATTTTGTTGTAACGTAAATCTACAGTATAAAAAATTAAACAATAATTGAACAAACATTGGGTAATAAAAACAAACTTTAAATTTAAAAAAATGATTATAAAAAGTGAGTTATGAGTCAGAAATGTGTCATTTTATAGTTTCGCAAATTAGTGCGTGTCTGTAACGCATGAAAATGGTAACACTCATTAGTGGATAATGAAAATATTTTAGTTTTTTATTCCGTTTATTTTATGGATCTCTTTATAAACTCATCAGTATTATTCAATTTGCGCGTTGAAGTAAATTTGACGAACTAAACTAATTCAACCATTAAAGTAAGAGGAAAGTAATTGTACAATTTCTTTTTTTGTGATATGTCTACGTGAAAACTTGTGGATAGAATATGAAATGTTGCAGGAATTGAATTGACACTCAAGTGAAAATTACGTTAAGATATATCTTGATTAATATATCACAATTTTATTTTCTATTTATATACCTACGCGAAATTTTTAATTGCATCGTTCTCGTATGAGTAATGGACGCATCGTATTTAATTATGATTTTAATAGCTTTTTCAAAAGTTTATATCCCTCATAAAATGTACATTTTACATATTTATAATTAATTTTATTTTTGTGTGTTATGGACTCAAAATATTGCAATTACTAAAGCACATGTCGTATCATAAAACGGAAAAAAATCACATATTTAATTATGATGAGAAGTTTTAAGAAGATAGCTTTTTACTTTCTTTTACAAAGTAATAAAGAAGTAATGTATTTACGAAAAAAAAATTCTCGAAATTTTAACGGAAATACACCTTTTGACCTTCCCTGAATCGAGTCTGACTATTTTTGGAATGACGTCTGTGTGTGTGTGTGTGTGTGTGTGTGTGTGTCTGTGTGTGTGTGTCTGTGTGTGTGGCTGTGAACTTTAATCTTAAGATTTGTACATGCCTGGGAAGAAAACCTCCTGTTTTTGAAAAGCATCTTCAAACCGGAAGTGCATGTTTCCTTGAGACACTTTTTGCATATCTTCGAAACGGCTGCACTTACAGTAAAATAGTTATAATTAAAGTTAAAGATATTAATGATTTGAACAACTTTTATTTAAAACATTTCTTCAAAAAGTGTACGAGTTACGAGAAAATTGCTATTATCCTATTTATATTGCCATAGTTGCATAGGTATGGAAAATTATATATAATAAATCGCATCTCTATGCATGTCAACTGTTTTAAATATTCAAATATTTTGACATTTAACATTTATTGCCACAAATAAGTTTAGTGAAATAGCGTTACAAAGGTTAGTAAATAATTTAAAATATTATATGAAAATATTTTGTAAGGTTTAAAGTTTATTTGAAGACTAAAAAATGTGCGGCCATCATAATTTTTAATAATTTTTCATTATGCTACTATACAATCGAACATTTTAAATCTAAAATAAATATGTTTTTTTTAGAATATAAACTAACTTTACAATTTTACTGGACATAATGAATGAAAATATTTTCTTTTAAATTTAAACATTTTATATTTTAATTTATATACTATCAAATCTAAATATACTGACTACGTAAAAGAAAGTTTAGGGCCAATACATGGCCGATGTTTTTATACAAGTATCATAATTGAATTACAAATTGAAGTATTTAAGTAACTACGTATGTTTGAGGCGCATAGGAGTGGAATATGAAGTTAATTTCGTGGAATATAACATATTTGATGGTTATTAAGTTGAATAGTTTTGCAAACAATACAAACTATGCCTGTAAATCCTGAACCCAAATCTCAATCATGCATCAACATAATTATATAAATGCCTAAGATGTATTTGAGTATATACTATATAAAAGCAACTCCACCAAAATGCTTCATTGCTGGTTTTAGCACCATATGCTCTTTAAAATTCACTGTGCATTTATAAAACGCATATTTACACTTAAACAAATATGTCTGCAGTTATTTTAATTGTTTAGGAAACTTAAGTCAATTTCCAATGTAAATTTAACAAACAAAACAATTTTTGAAACGGTTTTAACATATAACAGCATTTTTTACAGTGACCAATTCTAATAAATCCAAGATTAATTTAGTAATTTTAACGACACTCATTTCATCATTTGCGATTCTGTTTAAATGTGTGAAACCAGAGATAGGCGCTTATACAACTCGTATTATAAATGAAATTGCCAAATACATGTGGTTATCAAAGCTATAAAGTAACCAGGAGGCCTAAAACGAACATCAGACTAGTGAAAAGTTATTTGTATTTCCCCGTTGGCTGTCCTCGGGTACCACCTAATTAGATGTTAAACGCAAGCAGAACAGTGTGTGTGTGTGTGAAGACGGAAAGTGACAAGGCAAACGCGCGTTGAAAAATATGATAGGAACAACGATATAGCACATTTTATTTCTAGGCCAAAATTTTTATCGCACATATAGATCCGCGAGGCAGCTGCGTTTTGTATAAGATTTCTACCGTATACTTTGACGGTTGCCACGTGCTGTGTTACAGGTGTCTTACAAAATACATTTCACCCATACATACATCTACCCGGTACACCAACTAGGGTATCCTAACTCGACTAATAAAACACGGTTTCTGAGTGTTTTACTAGGTTGCTATTTCAGTGTCGTTGGTTGCGTTTTACGGTTCAATCGGCTGACACTGTCATAGAACTTGCGGCAGTATCTTATTTTTAGGTGAGGCTTTATTACATTTGTCATTTTATTGCCCAAAATTAAAAGCATCACTTGGGAAATTCATTTCGGATTACGACTACTTTACTTAAAAGAAGTTTGGAAGGATAAACTTCAATGGCGAAAGATTGTCAAGATGCGAATGCATGGAAAGGGTTTTCTACCACCCCATTTTATGGGAATAGGCATGAAGTTATGTATGTATACATGTATTTTTAATTTGATTTATTTGACCATCATATATATTACAGTCTTGTATGTTATTTACCATAATTAAGAGTAATTAGTAAGTTTAAAAAACAAAACTAAATCAGGATTGTTAAAAAAATTATTTTTAGTAAATATTAAAATTCGTTCTGCAACATTTAGTTTAGCTTGCATTCTATATTATAAATATATTGCGGTCATTTCTATAATCTAATTTCTCAGTTCAAGTATATTAAATTATGAAAATCTAATTATTGTTTTTACGGTAATAAGACAAATAAAATGAAGTAATAGAAATTAATTTTCTAGAAGTGTATTTTATTTTAGTTCTAAATATCAAAAAAAATTATTATCTTTAGGATGGCTGCTACAGATATTAGATTTAAAAATATGTTTTTCTACACCAATAGATAGGGGGATTATATTAAATTAGGGTTGGCATGTAGGTAAGCTGGGATTATTATATATTTTATTAGCTTTGACGTTTTCATACTCATCTGGTTCAGACATGTTCAAAATAGATATGACAGGATTTCTGAATTTCAACAGCAACAAAAATTCCTCTTTTTTTCTTGTAAAATATTTACAAACCACCACTTTTAACAGACAACCTATTATTATGTTATGTTTCATAAAAACCATTTTCCATATGAACATATATGCATATAAATCCGAAATTCGGATTATTTTCTTTAGATATTTTAACACAAATATCAAACATTTATTGATATAATGGAAATTGATGAAAGGTTATTGAAAATATATTATTTTATATGTTGATTCTAATGTGTTACTTTGTCAATATAATTTTAAGTGATATTTAAAATAATAAATTAATAATTATGCACTTTATCCGGTGCAGTTTGCGAATATAAAATTTTAATATAAATTGTACACGAATATATAATATATTTCGTAATCAAAAGCAAAAATAATGCCGTATTAAATAAAGAAAATATATATATAGAATAAAAAAAAATCAAAGAAATAATATTACTTACAATTCATGATAAAAATAAAACACATGTTTTAATTGAAAATAATAATATGTTTTAAGTAAAATCACAATTAAATTCACAAATATTAGCTACTAAAAATATTTTTTTAAATTAAACACTTTTTAACGTTTATGATCGAATAAATTTCGATAATTTCGAGCCAATTTCGAACACGAGCTCCCTATACAGGGTTCATACGGAGACTGCCTGTTTGACGGTACAGTTCGAATACAAGGGGTTGCTATTCCATGTATTGAGATTGACGCATGCGCGGTTCATGGGGTTGAAGTAAGGCTTATGGAGCCAGAGGGTATTTATTTTTTATGTTGCGTTACTGGAAGGTGAAATGTCTCATTTGAATGAAGTGACGCAGAACCTTTAATCATTGTATAAACTTTTTACAAGAAATTACAATACATAGTTGATGAAGACATAGACTGGAGCTGACACCTTTTAAGAAGTATATCTTTAGGTTGGGATTACCCTGAATCACATTAGCGATCTGATTATATTAATAAAAATTAAATATAATAAAATTACATACAATTTTTTGGTTAATGTAAATGAGTGTTCAATTAAAAATTATATATAAAAACAACGAAATAATAATAATATGCGATTATACAAGGCGAGTGTAGGACTTGAGATTTCATATTATAAACTAGATAGAGGGTTAAAAGAAGGTGAAACGCAAAATGTATGAGTGCTTTTCTAATTGGACAATGTATGTACAGACTATTGTTATATACTCCACATATTTCCTTTTGAAAACAATTGTAGTCATGGCGAGAAGTATTTTGAAGTATTTCTCGTTAGTTTAAGAGTGTCAACAGCAACACACCTCGTTGTAATATAAAAAATAATGTTCCTTGTTTATATGAGATTCTACCGACCTACATAGACATATATGCGATACACAATAAATAAATCTAGCAAACTTCATTGCATAGCCTGTTTGGTTAATATTTAAACAGTAGAAAGAGAATATAAATGTATGTAAATTGTACAATTGGCCTGGTTTCAAAGAATGTTGTCTGACTCAATTTTGTGTATATATCTTTAAAGTTGATTTAACTTTTATTTCAAATAAACATTCGAATTTTCATGCGTATTTAATTTGGAGCAAGAAACAATCTAAACATTCTAAATTGGATCGACAATCCTGAAATATGATTTTAATACATATTATACTCTAATAGTATTGAAAAATATGCTTTCAAAAATATTCTTTTAAGTTAAAAATGACATGAAGTTATATGATTAAATATTAGGAATTTAAATTCAATAAAAAAAACATTTACCTATATAAAGACAAAAAGTACTTCGTATCCTATTGATTGCAGATACTAGTGCGACATTATTTTGACATATTCGAGCCGTCGCGTCGGTGACTGAAAGAAGCCATATTTCTTTTTTAAATCAGATTGCGGTTCATATTTACTCTATTCTGTGGGTAGCCTTTACCACTATGGCACATAAACCAGGCAAGGCAGAGGGAAAAAAATCATCTTATTTCACGCGTTACAAATTGTTCCCGCGTTGGTAACGGACCGAAGAAGTAATCAGTTATGTGGGGTACGCGGATAGGATCGTAAATTTCAGTGGTTCTAACACCCACCCACACCTAAAATTCTCCTCTAACAAGTTTGAGGGGAGCATTGAGGGTGGATGGTTTGTGGTATAACTCATAACCGCATGCACGACCTTCTCTCTTTCTCTATATACATGTATAGTTCGTTATTAAAATTTATTATTATCATAACATATTGTTTATCATATCCTCAAAGCTATGGTGTGGTTGGAACTTCAAAAACATTAATTAGTTGCTTATATGTATGTTATATAGAGTTAAAATTAAAATCGCATATATTTTTTAATTGTTTAGATAATAAATAAATTAAAGGATGGTTGATATTAAATATATTTTTCACGATTAAATCAAATTACGAGAGCAAAATTAAATAAATTTAGACTCGGTTTCACTAATGTTAGTAAATTTATGTTTTAGTTTAAATAAACATTTCCCATATGTTGCTAACAATTTATTCTGTTTTAACTTTAGGAATAATTTAAATTAGTTTTACTAAGTTGAATAATGAATTATTACGTACTAGGAATACATGAAAATAGTTGAACACTAAGATTAGTTTTCTCTCCGACTTACAAACTTATATGAAGCTTATTTTCAGTAGTAGCTTTGTTTTGATAAATTTATAATATAATCCTGTGCTTTCAAATTATATAGTATTAATTACTTGGAATATAAGTCTACCTCTCTAAACTGTAAACAACAGCTAATTTCAATATATACTCTAAAGTTAGGAATACTGTAAACTACACTAGATATCATATTCCTAAACTTAGTAAATTTGCCTAGTTTTTAAAAGTTACTCAACAATAACAATCTCTAAAGTTACATATATTATTTACAGTATATAGACTATGTTACACTTAAGTGGATTCTTCTCTTATATGTATATAATTACATATGTATGAGTTTGTGTATATGTACATACATATATTGTTTATCCATAGCAAGTACCTATACCGCAGTTGAATTTCTAACTTTGTTGGTAATATAATCATGAACTTGGTACTTCAAAGTTCATGTTCAGCGAACTTGAATAGTGTGTGTGTACGGCGCATAATAGACACTAGCATTGAAATAAAAAAGTAGTCCCTCAGAACGAGCAAAAACGATAGGACTCTTCGAAAACGACCAACCTAACCAACTACATGCTAAATACACTACAAACAAAAACTAGGCATTACAATTGAACAGTGTAATAATATTTTATTGCGACATTTGCCCTGTTCATTGTTTTTTCCACTAATGCTAAAATTAAATTGAACTACGCAAGTAGTAAAATTCAATAATATTTTGTGTTTGAAGCATAAATTCTATTCTTGAATTATATTTTTATAATACCTCCTATATTTTTAAAATATATATTTATAATTACCAAAAGGGCAATATTAGAACCTAAAAGACTGGATAGTTTCTACAGGGTTAAATTTTATATGTCATCAGGAAATATGCAACATCTTACTAGCCGTAACAAAATATTAAAAAAACTAAGAATGCAAACTCTTACAAAAACGAAAAGAAACCAAACGTATTTATGTATGGCGTCATTCAACCTTCATCATATGGCGCCAAATCGAAGGTCGTTGACTTAAGGGTCTTAAAATGACCGTCTACGGCTTCAACGAATAGTCCAGTAAATACAAGGAATGCACCAGCCTTTCGAAACAGACTACATACAATGAATCTCATACAGTTTCAAGTAAGGTCGCTAACAGACGAAATTATCGCTTGTGGAACATGTTATAAGAGACCCGAAGAAGAACTCCAAACAATACACAAACATTCTAAATGTCACTGGCACATATGCTTTGTCGATGATTTCAAATCTATTGAAAAGAAAAACAGTCCCTTTACTGTAACAATGGTCTGTCGCATCTTGTCTCGAAGCGAAAGAAGTAAAAGAAGACAATCGTAGTGTATCGATTGTCAAAGTAGTGTCATGACAAATGATGTTTCAGTTCTAGTCAGTCCGACAAATTAGAACCGCAAACGAAATATCTTTCAGGCGAGACAACACATTTGTTATTTCAGCGTTACTGAAGACAAAAGCAGAAATGTTTAGTGCCAATATCATTGGTGACGACTATTACGAGATGACCTCAATTTCAAACATCATAAAGGTGTTGGTCATGCTATATTTGCATGTGGTAGTCTGATTAAAAGAGACGGCTCTATTTGGTGAAGGATCATATAATTTTCATTATTTCCTTATGAAGAAAGGTTTTTTTTTAAAAGTTGTATGTTTATATGATTATACAATTGCCCTATTAATGTTTTTGATTCGGATTTGAAGTGGTAATGACACGAACTCTCGAATAAATAGAGTAGGAGAAAATTTCATATTTTTATCCGTATATCTACTCAAAGTAAAACCCCCCATCAAAAACAATCTTTTCCATTTTGTAAGTAAAGCGAGGTTGCATGTCATGGGAATTCGTTATCGTGTTCTGTCTTCTGTGTGGCGTTGTAATGTGTAGGACAGTATAGGATGTAGGTAATCCGACACTGAAATATCCTCGGAAATATCACAGTCACAGAGGCGACTAACTTTTAGACACATTTCAATTCAATGGGGTCTTTTTCACCGAACATAAAACCGTCTCTGTTCGTTACAACGAAAAAAGAATTAAGAAAGCGAACTGTCGTCGTAGTTTTCGACTGATTATTTGAAACTAATGCATTTGTACCCTTGTTGATTGGAAACTCATGTTTTTGATATCAAATACCTATTATCATTTTTATGTGACTTTTAGTTTCAGAATATCGCCAATATTATCTTAGTATACACCATTACTTATATTGTTTAAGTTTTGTTAAAACACATGATTTATTTGAAACATTGTTTAAGTATTGAACTTATATTACCATTTATTGATTTTAAAGTATCTCTTGAAAGTTATGTGTTAGTTAAAAGTTTTTTATTTTATGAAATTAGCCATAATTTAATTACACTTTGACACATTTCATAAATTATGTTATATATACCCTACTTTATAGAGTCAATAAAGTTAAAAAATATTTGAGACCACTAGTGACAGTAACCGTAAATCAATTTGACGTAATAGATGATCGATATCCGTTACAACTAAAAAGGTGCAATGAATGGCATTTTTGGTACACCCATAACAAAAACACAATAAGTACATAAAGGAGAACAATATTTTGAAGGAACCACTTCCGTTTCGGGTACAAAAGACTTGTAAAATGTCAAGTGCTTTTAAAATCGTTATTATTCTGGTTTCTGGTAATCTCTTCGCACCGAGCGACGCGACACAGTCCCAATCCCAGGCTGCCAATGTCCGAGACATGTGGCATTGCTCAATTCTAAGAACCTGCTCCATCCTAAATTGCTTTTTTGCCTTTGCTTTCTCACCCTCCCCTTTTTCTTTCAATGTCAGGCACCTTACTGACAAACTGATTTGACATTATGTTAGGGTGGCATTCTCATGTTTGACTTTCGTACCATATGTTGTATTCATTACTTTCATTTTTTCCCGTTAGAGATTTTGGACTCCAGCATCTTTTACTTGATGTGTTTCAAACTTTAGAAAAATGAACCACAATCAATTTTGTTCACCAGATGCTTATGGATTGTGCTTTATCTTTATAAGTAAATACACAATTAGAACAGTTTTTTATTAATACAATTATAATTTTTAAAATAAAATTTACTCCTACTCGGTATTGTATTAAAAAAAGGTAGATTTGACTGATACAGATTTTAAAGTTTTAAAACAATACGTTATATCCATCATCAATAGCGTACGCAAAATTCAATATGAAAACAAAATTCGTAATCTAAACCTATTGTTTCGAAGGGAAAATTGGTATTTGTGTTTCATCAGATATCAGGAGAGATTGATAGCCGAATGGGTCATGGTTATACACACTGACAAAGACAAATACATTGGGTGAAAATAGGTGAGAAAAAGATGTATATAATAGGCACGCACAAATACATTAACTCACAACAATGCTGTTAGAATCAAGATAGTAAATGAGGTAGCTAACACGAGCGAAATACATGGTCTCTGAAAGCCAATCATATATCAAATAACCACTCAGAGTGATAGGGTTTTATTTTGACAAAGATATAACTTTTATTAAAAAGAAATAGAAGTTAATTAATAAGAATAGTAATTAGAAAAATGGCTATAACATTAAAATAGTTTATAATTCCCGACATACATATGTAAAATGAGTCGTAATTCTTTGCGTTGACACTGGAGGTTTAATAAAATATAATAATTAGGCGAATCGGGCAACATTAACAGCGTCCCCAAGTGTAATATTAAAAAGGAAATATACTTTTAAAATAAAAATATAGGTTAATGTCATTATGTTTGCTTTTTGTGTTTTTTAAGAGTTATGAATTATTAATGACAAAAAGTGCGATAAAAATTATATAATAGCCGCATAAATATAAGGTAACAATAAGTATATGTAAAAGTGCCAAGGAGTTTGTAATAAATGTCATCTGTTGTTACTTGTGTTCTGAGAGAGGAATATTACTGAATAATTGGAATATTCCACATATTTTCATAACGAGTTTTAACGAGTAGCCTTGAAAGTACATGTGACAGAATAAGTTATTGTTATGAGGAACTTGCACTAATTCAGAATAATGAATGCAAACAAATTGGTACTATGTATATACATATGTATGTAGTACATACGTAGCACCGAGTGTTTATATTTGATATATCTATAACACGCATGGTTAAGGTTGGAAAATTGATTATCAATATTGAAAATCTACCAAACGTTGTCTGGATTAGAATGAAACGTATTTAGTTTATATGAAAACGGAACAGAAAATAATCTAGGTTTTGCTTAAGCTAGTCCGCGCTTATTACGGTCTGTTTTGATTAAAATTAAATTATTTACACATTTAATAAAATGCCCTAGTTAAACTTTAATCCTGACAGAATAAATTTTGCTACTACGGACGCGGTCATATATGTTTCGGCCCCCTAGTGGGCTGACAGCCATCCACACACTCGAGGATCGTAAATAATCTAGGGCTAGACGCAGGCGCAGCTTTTCCCTACTAAACCAAGCTTTGTAACTGTAATTTTCACTATTACACCATATGAAAATGCTTTAGGATTCTCACATATTAAATCATGAATTTACATATACGTACATATGTCGCGTGTTTAAATATTCTGTCTATATTTCTATGAAATATTAATTACATGTTTACGAAATTAATTATAATTGTTAAGTATATTTTTTCCATATATGGTAGCGAAAATTACTTCACACTACAAAAAACTATTTAAAAAAACAATTAGATTGTGTGAAATAGATCAATGAAATGTTGTGTAGACTAAAGCGACAGTAATCAGTTTATAGTTTATAAATTCAGTGAAAAAAGTGTAAAATTTCCATGTACGTTAACGTTGAACTTTTAATTCGCTAGCGTAAATTTGTTTGCGTAATTAGATCTTCAGACAATTAATTGCCTCGTTGGCTGTTTCTAGGCAAAGAGGTGACAAAACTCCTTTTTTTTAATTTCACTCATCTCCTCTAATATCCGACGACCGTTATCCGTGTGTTGACTGTTTTTATTATTTCCAAGGGTTAACATTCTCACAAAGGTTTGTCTGGCAAGTTGTTGGTTTAAATCGAAAAACAAGTAAATAATAATTTCTCTTTGTTTTTTTTTGCGCTACTAAAGTGTTTAACGTTTCTAATTTGAGCGCTAGACTTAATTCAAAAATTAGATGAGTGAAGAGTGTTTTATGTAATTGTAGTAAAGCATGTATTAATATTTTCTAAATGTTTATATATATGGTAATAAGAAGAGACTCATATTAATAACAAACGAAGTTTTTAAAAATATATTTATGGCAAAAATACGTTTTAACAATGGCTTTTCTAAACCCATTCATTAGTAGAATGGAATGCAAGTTGAATTAATTATAAACCGAGTGATTAGTCACGATATATTAACAATATATTGTCATGACTATGGTTCTGCTAAAGTGTAACTGTTTGGATAGCGTGTGTAGCCACTTGATAGTGTGCTTTGGAGCGTCAAAGTCTTCGAACAACAAATGAGCAATTTATTAGTTGGAATAGCTGGGTGACGTGCACGAGGCAGAGGTAGCAATTCAATATATTTCTCTTCTCTCGCAGGTAAACTTTGATCGATTAGACTTGTAAGCAATTTACCACTTCATCGGTCACACAACCAAGCATCTTCGCCACATACACACAAACACACACATGTGTTGTATCTCTACATTTCACCCATCAACCATCTATTCCTCTCGTTAATCCATAGAAAATCCCAACATATTGAAAACAATAAAAAAACATGAAACATATCTATTGCTCAATTACGTTTGGTAAACATTTAATTACAAATATAATTGGTTTCTCATTGTTGTTTATCACATACAACTTCTTATAGGCACATTTTTTAATATTAAAAGATAAGTTTGTTTAAAGCTATTCTGAGCGCACCTACAATTCTATAACGAGAATCTATAAATGATTAAAAGACTCACTTTTAAAAAAATACATTTTCTCAGTGTATAGATAGCTTATTGAATAAATCAAGATATATGTCTAATGTATTTAATTTAGAAATTGAATTCTGCCCTACTGTACATACATACATACATAAGTTCATGCCTATTCCCCGTACTGTTATTTAATTAATTCTATACTTTTTTTGTACAGAAGAAATATAATTAAAAATTAGTCTTTGAACTTTTCTCGTGAATGAAGTCCTCAACTTCTACGTAATAATTGTTTTATTATTTCACACCTCGTGGTTGACATGACAGAAATCTCACTGGTTTCGAAGCTTTAGCGAGATAAATGCGTTAGAGACAGACACACATGCAAATCTTGGTAATTATGTATCATGATTTATTCTATGATAACACGTCCTACACTGATGTATTTTTAAAATATATTAATTTCCTATTCAAAGGGGTTGTTAATTTTATGTAATCTTTTACATGGTAGTGTAGGTGTACGCACGCCATACATAATGTATTTGTTACGACATCTGTAATTATAATGCATCCAGATGTTGTTTACACAGATGTGAATCCTTGAAATTAAGCATTATTATAAGCGTAATAATTTGAATAATATTGCGTGAATAACTGAATTAAAAATGCCCTTTTTTTCGCAAATTAAGGTTAACCAGACAGACCGGATTTCCGTTACAGAATCTGATAGGCTATGTCGCATGTAATGTAACGACCGTTTTTTTTTGTTTTTACTTATGTATTTCACATGATTAACCATCACATTGCATGTCAACTATTCAAAGTAGGTTTATAGTTATTACTATTATTATGATTACTTACTGTGTGCGCTAGTTACCCGTCCAGGTGTATAGATATAAATGTATGCGTGCAAGCTAACGCACATAATTCAATTGCCAATTATTCAACGCTTGACTCGATTATTGTACATATATGAAATTGCACGCATTGCCATGCACGCATCTAACATGGATACTTAAGCTTTAACTATAGTTTAGAATACCTAATTACTTTGAGCTTGAAGTCTATTAAATTACTATAATTTTCACATATTCGTTATGTATACAAATGCAGATTTCAAAACTAGTTATTTTGTTGCGATTATCATGAAATAGTTTATTAAATATTTGAGACGTAAATAAATAAATTCAATCAAAATTTGTGTTAAATATGAATAGTGTTATTTCCTAAAAATTAAACTAATTTTACGGTCAATTGTTTGTGAGTTTGATACACAATGTAAACCTAAAATTACAGAATGCTCAGTATGGTTGAATGCTCATGTCCGGTCGGTCAATTCCAGAGAGGTTCGGGTACGCGAAAAATAGAGTCCTTACCACGTGTTGTGCGCAAAAGAATAAAACATACAAGTATGTACATTCGGTAAAAACGTAAAAGTTGTACGTGAATGTTGGGTGCCAAAAGGTATTCAAGACGAGAATACATTTTTGGTTGAGTGTACCTATTGATAGATTGTCCAAGGACGAGACGGCAATCTTATAGAATTGTTTGTGAAGCGAAAATGCTATTTTGCGAAATAAATTGAATACAAATATATTTGCGAAAAGTGCACCGAAAATGCACTGGGATTACTCTGCAATAAAGCTTTCAGACTGTAAAAAAGTGGCATTTTCCATTATAATAATAGTAATTCTTTTGAATACTTTATGAGTTTTTACTCTTTTGAAAGCTTTATTTCGTGGAATTATTCATGTAGCTACTTACAAAATTATTTTCTATGCTATTCAGTGTTCATACAGGCGACTCGGAATAGCTTGAAACGCGATATGCGCAGAAGAGTGAGCGGCACTATTATAGAAAAAGACAAGAATATAAATAGTAGAACAATGTATATTCTACGCGCATCAAGCTATTCCGAGTGGCCTGTATGTATTTCGATAGAGGCGGCAGCGCTTGATATTTAATTTTAGCAGAACATTTGATTTAATTAATGGGTTAAAATCAGTTGTGCTGTGCATATGTGAGGCTTCTAATATAGGTGTGTATTTGCCATGTGAGCTCTAACCACGCGTGTTGGATTACAATGACACGAATTCAGTGGGAAATAGCGCGCAGTCGAGTGTGACTGTAACGTGATCGAGCATTGCTAATACGAACCAACGTAATCAGAACCACTAACGTATATATGTACAAGCGGTGTATTTTATTGTACTACATCTGTACGGATCGTATCATTTTTCACAAAATATAAAACACCTACCCTTTAGTAGACATTCGTAATTTTTAGAAACACTATATTTAAGTAAGTAATCAAGAAATGATAATTTATCAAAGTAGGTATAATAGCTCTGCGTTGCGTGATGTCTAAGAACAAGAGTAATGAGCTTTTCGTATTTTATAATCTAATTAAATTACTATTACTTATAATCCCAAAGCGTCACCAATGAATCAGATTGATTGAATAGATTTTCACTTCACTGAACACGGATATTTTTTCATTTAGACAAATTTTTAAATTTAATTTAATCTAAAAAATACATCAGATACGCCCTAATTCTCAGGTAAATTATTAATCATAATTAGGCATCCGAAAAAGATTGAATAAAAAAGCGCTTAATTATATTTAATACCACTAAATTAGATATTTTGGAATAATTTCTTTGTTACCTTAATCAGCTTCATTTAGGAAAGAAAGAGATGAAATGGAAATTTGTACTCACCTAAAACAATAGAAAAAAAAACATTATTAGTTAAATTGTTTTATAAATTTAGTTACAGTTAATAGAAAATGTCTAATATATATAGGTAGGTATATGTTTTATCTCGAGTTGAAAATGGAAATGTCCATTTCCACAAATTCATCAGAAATGCGTCAAAATAATCGAATGTAGAAAGATTGGTTTCTCAGCACCGACCACGACTGGGCAAATCTGAATTTCTAATCAAGGGATATGACGGCACACGCGGTGGCCTATATCACAAATAGCGCACCACGAGTGCGACAAGCAAAGGGCGGAATAATGATTAATTATCGTATTATCGGATGGACCGAAGAATATCCGAGAATGCGAGAGAACCCTTGCACTGCGTATTTGCCTTCTGATATGACGATTATGTAAGCAGAATGATTGCTTTTCATGATGAATCCGAATTTGAAATAAATGTATATGCATCAATGTCTTTATTTTTGATTATCGTTACATTTACCTAATTTTTTTTTCTACTGTGTGGTACTTATACAAATTGCAAAAATAAATATTCGTTATTGTGCAAATAATCCAATGAAGAAGAAAGGAAAGCTTTATTGAAATCGTACCTAATTCAGCACAATCTCATCGCCACCACTTTACGAAAATTACTTTGTGTGTTTATTTTCTGAATTATACGAGCAATGAAAACTTAAAATGCCGCAACTTGAAAATTCGCGAGTATTAAACTGATTAAAAGCAGGATTTATTGAAACTGTGTTCACAAGCCGCCTTGGGCCATACATTTTTGCAGCTTCTGTTTCTATTAACAATTCAAACGTTGCGTTTTTGTTCACTACTGCGAACAATCGATTATTCATCAAAGCCTTTACTAAACAATTTTTAAAATATTTAAAGTATTTAATTAAAAATCTAAATAAAAACGATAAATTCAAATTTGCATGTATACCTATACATAAAATATCGACAGTTTGCATTAAATATTTGTTAAAACCTCATTTTTTAATCAAAATTATATTTCTTATAGATGTTCGTATCGTTCGATTACCATGAATTTGAAATTACAAATTGATTTATTTAAAAAGATACACTTCTAGAAATACATTTGTATTGGAATCAATACCTACGTACCTATATAACTTTTATGCTATGTTAAAATAATAAAACTGCACTTTGACAAAGAATATGGAATATTTGTTTGTAAACGACTTGAAAGTCATAAATGACTCTATACTATTACAATTAGATAGTTCCTTGGAACGATCTAATGCATATTTAATATCTTGATGTTATTTTCTTGACGTAGGTCCTATAAGTAGACGCGCCATTATTACGAATATATATATATATATATATATATATATATATATATATATATATATATATATATATATACATATACATATATATATATATATATATATATATATATATATATATATATATAAATATATTATTTAACGTCCATATAAGAAAATATATATTTTTCATAAACATGCATCACAAGCATAGTGCACAAAAAATTTATTTTATATACATATTATATAAAATAGACCTAACAAACTTTCCTTAAATTTGAATTTCATAAACTATGTATGAAACCTGAAATACATAGATGCTCGTAAAATAAACGAATGCGCAAAGTGCTGTATAAAATTTAATTTCCAACATGCGAAAAGTTACCTACACCGATGCAAGCCTTGGAAATGCTTATTGCAAACGCTTTTCTGCACTCGCATTACTTGTGCCACACGAATATTAATACCGGCGATAATGGTAAGGTCAAACAGTGCTAGAATTTAATAACAGTCATCTGGTGTTTCCGATTTTGTAAATGCGGCTGTGCATATAATTACTATGCATTTCTTTTTACCAAGAATGGCATCATGATAAGATTTCTCTAGCAATACAATTTCACGTTTAGTTTACATATGTATATTATTACTACTGTAAAGTAACGTTATTAAAAAAGATTGCCAGATTGTATTTGCGTGTTATATTAAATATATACCTAATATATATGAAGTACTAAATTGGAACGTCTCATTTAATAACAGTAACGATTAAACATGAGGTTTATCTTTGTATTATGGTTGATTGTGAAAAATAGTCTACATCGAAATCCAAACATGAGGGAATTGGGAGTACAGCTATTTCATTAATAAATGATGGACTCTTTCTGTCACTGGTGTCGTCCACATGTCTCTCTATTTGTGTTTGTGGTTACGTGTGTTTTGGTAGTGTCGCTGTTACAACTCATGCGTCACTGTATTTCCGCTCTCTGCACACTGCACCTTCCTTCCGGAAACAACCACCAATACCAACTTCCAACCTACATTATTCACAAACTATTGTGTATTTTTATAAAGCTGAAAATGTGCATCGTTCACTTCAGTACTTTCTGAATGACAATGTGTATAAGCACGATTTTTCATAGAAGCGATTATTTCAAATTACATATGTAACTATACTACTAGGAAACACACAACATATTTCAAAATAAACTCTGGTTTTTCTATAATACTTTAGAAGCAAAATATAGTAACATACTCATTATATTGTATCCTATAATTTGTGGATAATCTTTGGTTTAAATATATTTAAAAATATTATTGGTTCTATGAAATAATTTGTCTATACGAGTATATAATAGTTTCTAGAAGTTTTCTTTTTGTAACGTCTTTTATAATGAAAGTGATGAAAATCTTGGAGACTTTAAGAAATTTAATAATTTCTTCAAAGGAGAAGTGGATTGTTATTGAAGTGAAGCACTTTGAAAAAGTGGTACGCGATAAAATACACACAAAGTGGATACGAAGGGCGAGAAAGAAATAAAGTTGGTGTGCGTGAAAACAAATCGAGAGATACACAAGACTTTGAAAATAGATTGTGCACGAACAAATGGAGTGTAAATGATACAAAATACTCTGCTACTTACAGATAACAACATTGGGTTAATAAAATAAACATTAGCAAATCAGTATAATAGTCAAAACCAATAAAGTAGATAATGTTTTGAATTTATGAAGACTGCTGCCACCAATTTTCTAATCAAACTGAAATATATACGTACATGCAATAGAATAATGGTGCGACATATTTCACTAACTGAAGAGAATCAATTAATTGCAAAGAGCTGAATATTTGTTTGATTGATTATCTTTTGGGTGGATGATCACAGAACTGCAAATTTTATATCATTATCAAAGGTAACGGTAGATAGATTCCCCAGTTATTAATTAGTACTTCAAGTGATAACTTCTTGGGCTAATTACTGTTCGTTCGGCTACACACAACGAACAGCACACCGCTGGTTTTGAATCTTAACCAAGTATGGGTATTAAATAAAACTTTCACAATCATTTTCACTCATTTTATAATCATTAGAAGTTGGTTTAATGTAGACAATTACACAGATATACAGAAATTATAGATTTACTTTCATTGCTATATTATAATACCAAAACTTTAACGTAAATATATTATTTTATGAAATTATTATTATTTCATACAAAGTTCAATATATTCTTCATTTGATATTAAACATATAGAATCCGAATAGAAAATAAAAACATATACATGAAATTCACGCGTGAAACTTCGACATTTTAAAAATTATTTAACTTTTAATTAAACTTGGAGCTAGCATAACGTTTTTGCTATTACAATATTAATCTGGAGCTCATTTGTGTTTATTAAAAAATTATGCTGCTATGTCGACGTACGAATATGAAGTTTTATTAATAGAATAATGCAAGCACCAATGTTTTCAGCATCAGTAACTCCGATTATATGAACAATATTGGTGCATATTTTATTAAACTACTAGTTATATATATATATATATATATATATATATATATATTTGTATATATATATATATATATATATATATATATTTGTATATATATATATATATATATATATATATATATATATATATATATACAAATATATATATATATATATATATATATATATATATATATATATATATATATATATATAACCTTTTGAACTACTGGTGGGAAATATGTAACTATTTTCATATTTATTTATAAAATAGGGAGTTTAATTAAAATATTTGCCATACTTCGGAGAAACATATTTTATTACATACATCAAAGTATATAGATACTCGTACATATTTTATTTTTGATTCTTAAAATATACGAACGTCTATCAAACTAAATGTAGCATCGATAATATAAGCACGTGTATACATACAACAATTTAATAGCTCACACATCACGAATATTACTTATCTATACATATGAAAATCAATTCTCTCTCCGTATGAGAGCATATAAATGCTTAGTGATAAAAGGACCGGAATATATTCCGATCACCTACACACAACTATTAGCATATAAGTGGTAAAGGCACTAAAATTCCGATCCCACATTACGAATAATCGAAAGGCAATATATATATATATATATATATATATATATATATATATATATATAATATATATATATATATATATATATATATAAAAGGTAAGAGAAAGAGGGTGGTGCCTCATACATGTGATAGGTATAAAGATGCAGTCTAGACGCTACCAGACTCACTCGCAAACACAATTGGGCCATTTCGATATAGAGCCTAGCGGGGCTTGCTTCATAGGACACACACCTAAAATCGATAATCGCGCAACCTTTTGGGGCACATGTTGCTTGATATTGCATAGCATAGCGCAAACTTTCTCCTTTGCCTGAGCGACACGTGTGGAAAAAGTTCTACAGACAATTTGTACACGTTTATCGAAGTTTTATCTACTTGGAGATGATGTGAACTTCATGCACTATGTATTAGCTTTTTGTTTTCCTTTATACTTTCTTATACCTACATAGAAATGCTAGTAGTCAAGTCAAGTTTCTGAAAGGTATTTTTGGTATAGCTACTATAGATGACTGGGAAATTTTTGCGCTTAGACCACGAGTCTATGAATGTGCGCTTTACATCTAGCGAAAGTAGTTTTCCTTGCTACCCTCTGTTTCAAACAAGTACACGTTCCATCATTTATTAATAATAAATAACACATGTACTTTTTCAATCAATCAATTTCCAGTCATTACTAATTCAAATGTGTAGGTATAACATGATAATAAAGCGTGAGGATTGAATTAATTCGAGGTGCCACGGTGGTGGTCATGTGACCGCACTAATATCCTCCTACAACTACATATTACTCTAAAGTGTTCCCACACGCCCATTAATGATATACGTATAAGATACTACACCAGATAAAATTACATGTCATTGCAGTGTACGATTTTTACTTTCTTTTACGAAGTTCGAAAGTTTAACGGAAATACACCTTTTGACCTTCCCTGAATCGAGTCTGACTATTTTTGGAATGACGTGTGTGTGTGTGTGTGTGTGTGTACTGTGTGTGTGTGTGTGTATGCACTCTACAGCCTACACTGTTGAAGATTAAAGATGAAATTATGAAACTTTAAACTTAAGATTTGTATATGCCTGGGGTGAAAACCTCTTATTTTTGAAAAGCATATTCAAACCGGAAGTGCATGTTTACTTAAGATTGCTATTTCTGCAATATCTCCGAAACGGTTTATACTTGCAGTAAAAATAGTTAGAATAACATTGAAAGATATTAGTATTCTGCACAACTTTTGTTTGAAACATTTCTTCAAAAAGTGTACCAGTTACAAGATCTTATCTTATTGATATTGCCATAGTTACGTAGGTATGGGGAATTATATATAATAAATCGCATCTACTATGCATGTCAATTGTTTTAAATATTCAAATATTTTGACATTTAACATTTATTGTTAGTGTCACAAATAAGTTTAGTGAAAAAACGTTACAAATAATTTAAAATATTATATGAAAATTATATGAAAATATTTTGTAAGATTTAAAGTTCATTTGTAAACTAAAATATGTCCAGTCATAATAATTTTTAATAATGTGTAATGAATAATTATATTTTCTTTATTTTACTATAGAATCGAACATTTTAAATCTAAAATTCATGTTTTTTTAGAAATCTGACAGTAATCTAACTTTACAATTTTACTGGACATAATGAATGAAAATATTTTCTGTTAAATTTAAACATTTTATATTTTAATTTATATACTACTAAAACAAAATACACCTGACTACGTAAAAGAAAGTTTAGGGCCAACACATGGTCGATGTTTGTTGTTGTAATTCGGCCAAAAAAATCAAGCATTTATAAAATAGTTAAAATTAACAAATGTCTCTAAATAAAACGTATAAAACCAACTATACGATGAAATGATTTATTTCTGATAATTGTTGAGAAATACAAAGCACAAGCGAATTCTATTATGGTTGTTTCGGCTGTAGGAGTTAAAGCATAGACAGTTATTTTATAGAGGCAATATACAGTAGAAGTGCACATTTCGTTTTTGCAATTAGCTTTGACTCTAATGCATCTATGCGCTTTGAAGGTAACTTTAATATATACACGTATGTTACGTTCAGTTTGTGCATCCTCTGTTAAATTATATTAATTACAACTGTGTTTAATTCTACTTCCAATGAATACTGGTCTCATAGGGGTAACTATTTAATATATTCAATTTGAAGAAAAAGTACCAGGTGCGTAAAACAATAATTGCAATATTTTTTTGGGGTGAAAATCACTAATTGTAGGTTTTATTTGATCTAGCTACGTAAATATATAATATAAAATGAATATTACGTAGTAGAGAGCAATTTTATCATCAATTGCATAAATAGAATACAAATGTACTTCAATTTATAGACATATATGTATAAGTGAAGTGATCTTTATTTGCTATAAGAGGTGACAATTTTTCATTTCGAAATACATCTACCCGAGTACAAGCCAGCAATTTTCCAAACATCTAGTTTCATTTCAGAAGTAATATTTCCGTCATAGTGGAACGAAAACGTGAAATGATTTTGAAATCGTGCGACGTGTTATTGTAACGATATGACGGTGTACCGGGTTGGTGGTGCGGCAGGAGGATGTATGGCCCGGGATGAAGCTGAGACTAACTCTGCACTGAATCCCGTTCGGCGTCCTTTTGGCCGGAGTTAATTAAATACAGAACGGTTGGCCGTCGTCGTCGTGACAGATAGCGCGGTGCTTGCTACTGTGAATGCTCGTCTCAAGTGGCAAGCGGCGGTGGCGACGAGTATTCCAAATATAATACTCTACCAATGCCCTATAAGCTCTGTATATTTATTTCGATGCTCTTCTAACTAATACTGTGTCTCATCCCTACTCTGGATTACACTTTTTGAGCATTCAAGTAAATTGTGAATAGTAACAACGAAATGTTGATTTGTCCAAAAATAATCATAATAATTTCGTTACCGATTAACATTTGAAATTCTTCATAACTATATATGTAAGTAAGTATAATAATCAGAAATGGTATGTTTAAATCATTTATAATATATGTTTTAATTATTAAACACTTGATATAATTGCTAAGTTTAAATTAATGATGGACCCCGACAAATTATGAAACGCAGCGCTAATCAACAGATGCATACGTTAACGCTAATAAATTAAAGTTGTGTTGCTCTTTTATGGGCCGAAGATTAAAACGAATAATTGTTATTTATAATATGTGCGGAGGATATTACGAAAATTTATGATTATCCTAAATTATTTGTGGATTAAATTACGCGAATTGTCTGCAGCTTCAACGTATATATATCATATTTCTTATTTGTATTACTGTGGTTATTTGAAATTTAAATATTTTCCTCGTAAAAATAGAATTATTTTAAGTGAAAGGGGCTACGTTTAGACAAAAGGTTATAATATGATTCTGCAAGGAATTACAATTGAACATTCAAAATATGGAATATTAATTCTATGCGAAATAATCTTCTGTTTGGGTGTTGGATATTGAACGAATTATTTCTGGTACATATGAAATGGAAGTTGGTGTATACTGAAGCGTTATTTATATTATCCTTAATTGGAATTTAGAATAGAAAATCTTTTGAAAGTTTCCTCGAAGCACACTAGGAAAAGCAGAGTGGCTGTGAATTTGTGTAGAACACGACAGAATTCCGTTTGTAAATTCTACTTTTCCTGTAGTTGAAAGTTAGGGACGCGATGATGAGCGCCGAACAAGTGTGTGTGTTGGTTCCTGTCGGTAAAGCAACGAAACGTACTTACCGACAGTGTGTATATATCCCTGCGGCGGCGAGTGTAAATGTAAAAGAAGAAGAAGAAGAAGAAGGCAGTCGTTGACAAAACGGAAATTGCAACGGAAGAACTTTCACCTCCTGCGTCTGCCTCACCACATAGTCCGATAGACTTTCATTAGGCGATATTGCTTTGTCGTTCTACTTCTTTCCTTTATAGCTATATATGTTTTTTTTGTTCTCCTTGCGTAAATACATATATACTTTTAGATAACAGCGCACATTTCCGCTAATTTTATTCACTAACTGCGATAGGATATGGATTACTCGCCGAAGAATTTATTTACGAACCAATAATATATTTTGCAAAATAAATAAACGGTGCAAACAAAGTTGTTTGATATATTAAAGAGTCTATTAGTGGTTTAAGAATAAATAATGACGTATATCTCACCCAGGGGTATTTATGTTTTGACGAAAAAATAAACCGAACGAATGAGAAAAAAAGCGAAATATAAATTAAATGCGAAGTTGTCTAATTTTCCCGGCGGGACATCTATCTTTTGTGGGCAGGACAAGTTCAATAGCACACGGATGTATTTGGTGGGTTTTAAATTTAGAAATACCAGCAACAGAATGTGTCGCCGAAAGCAATGACCTTCATAACATCATCATTCAATTAAAATGCGTTCAAATCAACGGTTAAAGCAGATGTTATCATCATATGAGGTGATTTACAGTCGGGAAACACTTTTTCAATAAGGTATACACTATTATTTCAGGGGCTACTTTTAATTCACTCAAATGCTAAAAGCTCTAGCGTAATCTGTACCTATTATCAGTTTTTAAAATATCTTTATATGAAAATTATTTATTCTTGTAAGATCTTTTTCTAAAAAAATCCATAAAAATAAACAGGTAATAGATTTTCTATAAAAATCTAAAAACAAATTTGGTAAATAAATTTAGAAAGTTTATAATTAATTAAAGTATTTGTATGACTTTATTGTAGGTACCGGTTCATTTAAGAAAATTTATTTTTAAAATTTTGTAAATTAAATTCTCTTTTTGGTATTAAATTTCACATTGTAAATTAATTCAACTTGCAGAGATATTGCTAAAACCATTATAAGCATTAGAGTATATAAATACGATGATTAAAATTAATCTTATTTCATGGCTACTTACTAAATATAATAATAAGAGTTCGTATTCAGTTTAATCTTTTAATGGTAACTGTATGACTATATCTGTATTATATTAGGTGTATTGTTATAATTGTCCTAAAGGGAATGCGAAATTATGCTAAAGTAAGATAGTTCGTATAATAGTGCACTGGTTACCATAAGTATTTATGGCCATTAAAGCCCTTAGAATTTAAGTGCGTTTAAGAGAGACGAAGAGGAAGTGAAACATATTTAAACATTATTATAATTTGTTGTTTTTAATCGCTGTATATTTGATTGGTTCGAAAATCAAATATCTATAATGAAACAATGAATATTTTATCCCATTAATAGTAGATAACTTAATTAGTATTTAGTACAACTGAATTTAAAAAATAATAATTTTATAAATATATCTTGAGTAAAACCGCTATTTTTGAAACTCTCATCACATTTGGTAAACATGGATTTGCATTAAGTCGGTTTTTCGAATAAAAATTGGACTGAATCAACAAATCTTATAAATGTTTGTAGACTAAGCAAATCAATATGAAAATGTAAATTTGCAAATAAACGTAAAGCAAATTTGCTAGTGTAGGCAAATATATAATTTAGGTTTTGAAATTTATTTAGTAACATTGCTTTAATATAGGAGTATCTCTGAATATAGCCGCGTATCTTGCAGTCGTTTCATCTGCATTTCAGTGAGCAGGGAGTGTACTACATACTTGGGAAAACGGTATGTATATATATATATATATATATATATATATATATATAAAAAAAAAAAAAACTCGTTCTGGATATTGCATTCCATAACGGAAATGTAAAACCTTGGATGTTATGTAGCCATAATAAACGTATACAGATACTGATACAATTTTTTTTATGTAAAGCGGAAAATCTACCTAATAATATTTGTTTAGAAGACACGAATTCCTAAATAGGTTTTTGTGTCCAATTAGTTTTTATGCCGAAAATTGAAAATCAAAAATTCTTTTCTGTAGATAGACACATATAATGACATTTAGGCGTAAAATAAGCGGAAAAGCGAACAAATTATGTATATTGTATAATATACTGCTGAAAACAAGGGCGGACATAATATTACAAAGTCGTTTTGGGTTTAGTCTACAAACAACATTTCCTGTCGCGTCTTCCCGTTAAATGAGACCAAAGCCTCTCAACCGAGTCCCGGTTTGCAAAACTAAATATATGGAGATTTCGCTCTAGATAACCACAAACATTATAATTATATAATTTACTTAATTTGAAAAGTTCTAAGAATAAAATATATATGAGAAGTGGCCACTGCATGGTTTATTTCTTATATTTTATTACTATACTAAAAACAAGATAAGAAGAGATTTCGTAACCTATCGCTATATTGAAAAGAAGCTATTTTACCCTCGTTGTAATTCTGCATAAAACATATTTAGCTTTAACGTCAATTTCTCGTTTGTATATAAAATGTTGCCACATATAAATAATAATTATAAAATGATTAAACATTTTTTGG
The DNA here is from genome assembly GCA_018344505.1 of Nebria ingens riversi. Lineage (NCBI taxonomy): Eukaryota > Metazoa > Arthropoda > Insecta > Coleoptera > Carabidae > Nebria > Nebria ingens. The sequence goes on along the minus strand of JADQWA010000017.1, from coordinate 65,261 downwards.
AAAAGCCCTAGTTTTCTCGCATTATTGTTGAAATGAAACTTTACCGTGAATGTAGTGTCCCGGTAATAATCCACGAACTTATTTCTATATAGAGCGGCATTTTCTCGCTGAGGTACAACTAGGTCAATTTGGTTCGGTACTTACCTGAAACAAAAGAAAAACTTAGGCTAGCACCGCGCGATACTTGTTTTACATTATTCTGAATATAAAAGATTTTTGATGAATTATTAATAACGAAAACGTTGTATGCGTGTACATACAAATTTACACGATGATGAAGTTATCTTGTTTAGTCTGAGAGGCACTGCTTTATTTCCAAGGTTGCTATTCAAATTTTAATAGTGTGTTTAGTAAATAACACCAGTTCACTTAAACAATGATGTGGTTCCTGCATGTAAACTACTTCAGGGTTTTATATTTTATATTTCTGTAAGGCCTTATAAAATTCAAAATATTATAGACATAGAATTTAAATTCTTTGTCGATTCGACTACAATATGTCGTCTAGGTTTTTCTAAAATCTATTTCTCTTTCGAACATAAACCATACACTCCGAGTTCACTTTCAATCCTCCTGCTATTTATTCTGTTAAACAAAAATTGTAGCGATTCCAATTCAATTTTATAGCACAATGTGTAAATTTCTTTACTTTATCCATAGTATATATATATATATATATATATATATATATATATATATATATATATATAATATATATATATAAATTGATAAAAAAAACGTATAACAATAGAATTTCACGACTGCCTCAGACAAAAGCGGTTGAGCTGCCCAGATGAAGAGCGCGGAAGGGTGGTATGCAATATTCGAAACGTTTGTGGTATCTCGGTGTTTGAGAATCAAGCTAGATCGCGACATCTATTGAACTTTACACTGGTATTCAACATACTTGGAAATAAAGTACCTTTCTGCGCTCTGTATTATATTACCACAGCGCGCCTAGTCTACAAAGACAATCAATGTTTGCATAAATTATATTGCAAAATTGTATTAATAGCTTTTGTTCCGCTTTAATAGGAATGGAAAAGAAGACAAATTGCTATAAAATGCTAATGCAACAGAATACAAAATCCAGCTACATATGTCATCGTGTAGTGACAAACTCTAAAATGACAATGGCAATTTCAGATATTTTCTATTTGTAGTAAAATAGATTTTTATCCCGCATTGAGAATTTTGTTAGGCTACTTTTACTTTTGTCATCCGACAAATTCATTCTCAAGTCGAATATTTTAATATGTTTGGATCAGAAGAAAAAATAACTATTTAGGTTGGTATATGAATGCAGCGACCGATTTCTTATCCTTTGCGAAATCCATAATCTACTACACGATTCCGGATTTAATCATCTCTTTCCGTATATATTCGACGCAGCTCAAGATGACGTTAAAGAAAAATAAAAAATATATAAAGGAAATGAATGTAGACAGCAAGTACTGTATCGGAAATGAATCTTTACATTACATAGAGTTTTTGTATACTTTTAGAAAATCTATGAAAGTATTATTACATTTAGTGCCTAATCTTGTGGTTGATATTATATTTGTTTTTACTTGGGTCACGTAAGAAAATTTTATGAACCATAAAAAAGTTCCTTGGAGGGGTACATTAAAAATGACGACACTTGTTTTTATGCTAATGCTAAAATGGGAAAAGTTCAAATTACAACTAAGGCCCGTGCGTTCATTCAAAATTAAGCAGGTTAGCAAGATAATAATTTCGATTTCATTATTAATTAAATTATTAAATACACAAATATATAAATGTTCTAGTCATTTCGTATTCAAATCATAAATATATTTTAATTCATGTTAAGACGAATGAATCATTATATTTAACAATTAATTTTAAGCGTCGATCACAAAATCTGTATTACAAAAGATGACAGTTCAATTAAGGTGGGACAAATGTTACTAATTTCTTTTTCTCACTTCTGAGTGGAAAATGCCGTAAAAATGATTGATGCACTTGTACCGCTGGAGGATGATATTAGTTGCGTCTTCGTCACACACCAGCATTTCTCGTTTTGAGTTTGATCAATAATATTTATACGACGAATCCACACTGCAGCCTCCAAAGCCAATTACACATCTTGTCGATGGTACAGAAATACTCCAACAGTTCCATAAGGGCCTATTATATTAATATTTTGAACAGTACATTCTAGTCACTCATAACAGTTTGATTTAACTCAGAAAATGTAAATTTCTATCAAGTGTTTGAATTTGAGATTTTGCTAGAGATAAATTATTCTGAATTTATTGTTAAATTGTTTTATAAAGGAAACTACAAAAATACTAAAACAGAGGATATTTTTTTTTGTTATTGACTGATTCACATCCCATATGCAAAGTTGTTTGACGTGATAGAAAAAATTACTTCTATGTTTGTCTGATGTGTTATAATTGACTTTATTTTATGTTTCCTAATTATTCGCTTCCTTCAAACATCGCGTGTGCCATTAGATTGTATTTATATATATATATATATATATATATATATATATATATATATATATATATATATATATATATATATATATATATATATATATATATATATATATATATATATATATATATATATATATATATATATATATATATATATATATATATATATATATATATATATATATATATATATATATATATATATATATATATATATATATATATATATATATATATATATATATATATACGAGTATATATTTAGATATCCGCTCGTTATAATTTCACTAGATTGAACAGTGCAAATTGCTACAGTTATCTTTAGTTTAGAAGATGATATAGGTATGGTTTTAATTAAAATTTACATTTGAAGTGCGACCTGCCTAAGGTTCTTGAAAAAACAAATATAAAGCAACAAAATAATAATTCAATTACAATTCAGGGTTGTAAATGTTTCATACCTATATCATTGGGTAGAAGTTATAAACCACAATGGAGCACATATACGTTTTATTGAAACAATATACGAACTGTGTTGATGTTAACATTAAATAGATTGTCCATAGAAGCATGCACAGCGATTCTCTGCAAATATACATATGTGTATGTTTGTGGCTCATTCGCTGATTTAATTAACTTTTCAATTATTTTTTATGAATGTGCTTTCGGTTTGTGAACACGAATACAGGAATTATATTTCAGTGTTATGGATAATAATAATAGAATTGGATATTCAAAGATGAAAAAAATAAGCTATCGCATATTTATTTTGTTCACATTTTTATCCTAAACATGTAATTAAATTAATATATTTCTATTGCACTATAACAATTCTACAAACTGAGTCCGTCTGTGAATTATTTTGCTTTTAGTAAAATTATTCTTAGAAATATATGATATATAGTGTGCTCATTTAGGGGAGAGTGGAATACTTTGTCAAAATTGCAAAACGCATAAAATGCATCAACTCGTATTTGTCATCATTTACGTCAGTGCACAACAATACTAACACGGAAATATTGTGGCTATATTGCTAATTTCGTCTTCCTCATATTTCTTCATTTTCACAACTCAATTTATTTTCATAACTCTGTTTTGTTTTTTGGCCATCATTTATTCATTCATTGTTGTGTGAGAAATGAATAATAAGTGTTGGCATATGGTTTGTTGATGTGAATTTTATTGCGTTTTATACTATTTCACTTGTCAAAGTTTAAACAAATATTTGATATGTGGGGCAAGATTCAATTCAAAAATAAATTCGTCTAAATTCATTTAGATATGTCATTAATATCGTAAATGAAAACCAAATAACTTAATTTCTGTTGTGATTGCATGCATGATAAAATGCCAAGATAGAATATTATTATTATTGATTTTGATCATCATATAGGTAATAATAAAATAATAAAAAAATTATTCGACAACATATTTAAATCTGGTTCAGTTTTATTAATTTAATATGAGCTAAATAAATGTCAAAATATGTAACTGTAAACGAGTTTTTATTCGAAATATATTTTTGTTAAAATATGCTATATTTTATACACTCGGCGATGCATATTATTTTATCATACTATTTTTATGGATTTTAATCAGAAATATGTCATATATAGATAAAAAAAAACTGATGGCTGCATTCATGTGTAGACAATATAAAATTTCATACGCCCACAGTAATAATTGTATTTTATTGCATAATAAAAATGGAATACACTAAAGCTGAAATTATATTCTCGTATTGATTTCAATTTTGCGAATATTAAACCATAGTAATATAGACAATATTGAAGAATGTATCAAATACAGGTTTGTGAGAATCTCAGATTTTCTGAAGCAAAAGAATTTACTGCGAATTGGATACAGTAATAAAACGAAATTGAAATCCAAAACCACAAATTGACTCGTCAAGGTTAGGTCAGGTTTCGTGGGAAATTAACGTTAAAACGCATGTCACGGGTACCGTTAGTCATAAAGTTCATAGTTTAAGAAAACAATTATAAATTATTGAGTATACATTTCGAGGAACACGGTTTAGACTAGTCTGTAAAAAAATTAAATTGGCAAGTAAAACATATTAAATATTGCCAAGGATTTTCCTTGATGCTAATATTAGATATATTTTAATTTCTTGGTCGGAAATGATATTTAATAAGTTGTATCAACTATGCCTGTCAATTGTTTAACAAGAAAGCAAAATATACTCAAATACAAGTACTTGTTGACTCTCCATTGCTACATAACCAACAACATGACGCAGTGAATGAATAGGTTATAAATGCACTATACATTTTACAATAAACGCCATCCTGCCCATCAATTGTATCACAAACACTTAAAAACATTTCAATTGTTAGTTTTCACATATTTTCGAAGCTGCTTTTCCGGGTTATCACACTACTTTCAATGCACAAACACGAACACCACATGACATGATAAACCATTTTACTAACACTGGCTACAAGGGTGATGCGCAAACCCGGACGTGTTTTTGAATCTTATAGAACCAATTAGACAACTAAATATTTATTTGTTTATGTGTATTACTTTATATATATATATATATATATATATATATATATATATATATATATATATATATATATATATATATATTCCAACGCTTAAATTGTCTAATTTATATAATTAGCAGTTTTTTATTGAATTTTATATAGGTACAAAATAATGTAGATAAATAATTAAATCAACGGTGTGTCTGTGTTCTACAGCCTAAACTGTCCGGCCATAATAAATTCTAATAGAGCGTAATGATTTTGAATTTTAATATTCTTTCTATCTACACAAAATATACCTACTACATGCAGATGTGTGAAAGTGTCTATAGATATTTGTAAATTTTCTTGATGGCTTTCCATTGAAGCACAAAGAGACCAGAAAAGGACAGAATAGTGATATACTAGATGCAGAAACGTGCAGAATAGTTCAGTGACCGCTTTCTCTAATGACGGAATTTCAATGATAATATTGTATTGTTGCTCTCTATACCCGTATTTGCATGGGAAAATATTCGCAGTTCTGACATCATTAGTACCTTCATATAGCTGCATATTAATTGAAATCAAATATTGATTGATTTGACGTTGATTGTTATAATGAATAATCAAATGCATCGGTTTTGCACAGCACTTATATCGTACAAAAATCGTTAGTCACTTCCAACCAAAGCACGAGAACAACTTTCACATGATTGATTTTAGTAATTTAATATACCTATAGATGATTATTTATTCAACTATTATTTGCTCTGCATGAAAACACCCGAATTTTATAGATGTAATTTCAATAATATATTTGTATTTCAAATATTAGTTTCAACTGTTTTCCTACCTACAAAATGATTACTTTTTATTTAAAATACAATAAATTGAATTCCCATTTAAAATAAAGCCTGAATTATTCCCTTCTGTGTTACCATCACAAGATAAACTTTAATATGGTTAGAAAAAACGCTACTATATCGATTTAATGTATATATGTGACCTCGTTTGTGAAGTGCTCTAGCTAGTGCCATTCATAAAATATTCGAATACAATAAATTTCGGTCGAACAGTGAAAGCTGTATTGTGCTGTGCTCTGGTGCAGCAGCCGAACCGCGGCGAAACCAGACAATAATGGGCACGTGGTCCCATGGTGTTTAGCATTTGAATGTGACCAGAAAACGGGAATTTCTTGCTAAAACATTCGTCTCGCACCCCAACACGACCCTAGCCCTCAATTTCAGCGACATAATGCTCGAATTTAAACGCAGCACTACCCATTAATATTCAAATTCTTTCTTAGATGTATTTCTAAGAGTCTATAAGTTATTAAGCAGCCTAACACTATTAAAAGCATACCTAAAAAGCGAATTTATGTCATCCATTAAAAAATAAATAAAAACCAATGTAACAAACTCTGAAATATTCAAAATTACACTTTAAGAGTCTATATATAGTAGATATGTTCACTATATTCTCAAGAAAGTTTCAGACAGACCTGTCGTTTGAAATTTACGGAAGTTACTCCGAAAATTCGCTATTCAAGAATGTAATTGAAGGTGCTTTCATCGGATGTTTTCTCACAATGGGAAGAGTAAAGAGTTATGGTGTAACTTTGAGGGCCAAAAGGGTTAAATAATAGAAGCAAAGGTGTAATTTCCAAATTTAATAACACCTCCCAATGCATATACCTATAACTTGAGCACAATAACGCTACCATTTAATTTAAGTGCTTCGTTAAACTTTTAGCATTGATGAAACCCGGCTGTGTTAGAGAAAATTATTACTCAACAAATCGACAGTTTGCAAAGAAACATTTCAAGAGAAAAGCATTAATAGCATTTCCAGATAATTCAATATCTACATGTGTATACATTATTTGAATGAAAATAAATGTTTAGATATTTTAGAGAAATTCTTTTCTAAATTAATTTTAAAATTATGTTCATGTTAGGGTCTTAGAAGAGATGCGTAATTGTCCATAATTTTAAAGTAGATATAAGTCCAACGTAACAATTACAATATATGTAGCATTTGGTACAAACACTTGTGTTGTTTTTACTTTGTATAGGTAGAACAATACTGGTTTAAAGTATACTTTGGCTTGAGGGCTAGCTCGTTGCAAGCTTCATGTTTTTCATTTTACGATGAAAATACTTGGTAAAGAATGGTGGATACGTGTTTGTTGCGCACGATCTTCACGGTAAATACAAAACTATATACAAATACACACGCTACACCAAAAACGTAAACATTATATTTTGTTCGTAGAAAAACATATATCTACATATATAGTAGAGTTGGCATTTCTAAGAAAATAAAATAAATATTATTTTGATGTAACAGATACTCAAATCAATTGTTTTGTTTGTAAAACTTATGTTTTAAATCAAAACTAATTCCAATTTCTATACTCACAATGGGCTATCTTTATTTATGGACTGTTAAATAATGATTAAATTGCAATTTCATTTTTAAGTTCAGGCATGTTTTCTATGCTGCAATTCAGTATGGCAGCATCAGTATATACGGGATAGTTTGGTAGCTTTATTGATCGAATGCGGATTGGGGAAAACATTGCGCTTTAGGCAATAATAGTTTTAGTATTGGTTATATAATATAGAGAGTTACATAACTAATAGTTTCAGCTTTTCATACATATGTAGACTGATGGAGTGAAATGTGAACCGACTCAATACAATACACAACATTTGAAAGTATCTATCCTATTGTTACAAAACAAGATAATTTATTCAGAAATATTAAACATAATTTAAAAAAAAAGTAATTCAAAATATTAATTTTTATACGAGAAAATATACTTTGGATATACTTTTTCTTATATTTTGCAATTTTGGATTGAACTGAGCGCAGTTTGTCGCTATTGCAGCGCAGTTAAAAGTTTTTTTAATAAATAAACTTATACGAAATAGAACAATGTTTTTTAAACTTTTGTGATTGCCACTCATAAATATATTTTACATCGCGATCTTAAACACACACACACACAAATTTAACTGAATTTAAAATAAATGTTATACCTAGTAGACAATGTAGAGTAAGTAAATATATTATAATAAATCAAAGATGAAAAGTATTGATTTCGCAAGTATAGGTATGAGTCATTGGTATCGGCCGTAATGCAACAAGCTAGTTGATTCACCGATTAGGTGGGCGAACATAATATATATATATATATATATATATATATATATATATATATATATATATATATATATATATATATATATATATATATATATATATATATATATATATATATATATATATATATATATATATATATATATATATATATATATATATATATATATATATATATATATATATATATATATATATATATATATATATATATATATATATATATATATATATATATATATATATATATATATATATATATATATATATATATATATATATATATATATATATATATATATATATATATATATATATATATATATATATATATATATATATATATATATATATATATATATATATATATATATATATATATATATATATATATATATATATATATATATATATATATATATATATATATATATATATATATATATATATATATATATATATATATATATATATATATATATATATATATATATATATATATATATATATATATATATATATATATATATATATATATATATATATATATATATATATATGTAACATTGGTTTATTTATAAAACTCACCAGTTTGAATCCTGCGAAATGCAATGCGCGACGCAAGCGCGCTGATGGGCTAACATCCACAAGAACTAGCTGATCATCATTACCTTCCTCAACACTAGCACTACACGATGATGACGCCGCCATAACACTCTTAATTACAATTGCATAAGCATAAACCACTTTAAAAGATAATTAAAATGTGTATTAATAGACTTTCATTAAAAACTCTCATCACAATTTAAAATTATACATATATGTTAGAAATATTTCTCAGAAACGTTACACTACTTTTCGTTAATTATTTTTAAAACTATTTTATAACCACTTTAGTGGTAAATGATGTGTCCATGATATAGTTGCAATTGCAGAAAAAATTATTACCTCATCGGTGACAAATAATCCCAAACAAGTGTCTAAAATTTATTAGTATCTCACTCAATCGCCTAAAATCACTTTAACTTAAATCACTCACAAAGTTAACGAACCCAAGTTCAACACAAGTCAAAAATAGCATACAGAAATAACCTCGCATTCACATTTCACCACGGACGACAGTGTCGTCTTACGTTCACCTATTTACACCGACAACTTTACGTAGAGAAGTTAGAAAACAAACGAAACGACACGAAGCACAACTTGCTTTTACACTAAAAAAAAAAAATCAAGTCACATTTAAATCACTATAACACTATCGGATATTGTAGATGAACTCTCAATAAAATTATATGTCTCATCCAAATTAATTTTCGAAATGACCTCTTTTGAAAACATTTAGTCAGTTAGAAAATAAATTTTAACACAAATAAATACACATAGATACACGAAATGCAGTATTTTAAATGCAATCTTCACCAACTGAACCAGAGTTAAATCATTTGTGAATTAACGTACTGAATAAATCGAAAGAACGTTGATACAGAGATGCACATATTTTTGAACGTAGAACAAGTTTAAAAATGCAGGTTTCATTCACAGTTGATGGTACGCCCACTGTTGTGCGACGAGCCGGACTCTTGTCGTGTTGAGAGCGAGTCATACGGAATACAAGCAGTTGTTGTGTATAAATTTAAATCCAAATCACGTGGTCGCCGGTTCGCGGCCGGCATTTTCGTAGCGACTTCATGCCCAGCCCCAGCTTGCCTGACAGCACAAAATGAATTCATACACCAGATAGAATCACTCAGATATTCTGCGTTGACTTCCAGACAAAATAAAACTGCTTTCAGAGAGAATATTCAAATACTCTTGCTCATTATTAGCCTAGAGTCGTCGCGCTATTTTATAGCATTTTTAAACATATTTTACACCAAAAGCTATTACAATTGCGATTTTAAAACATCATATTGTATAATTTTATATTGGATCTATATGTATATTAGTGGGTGGCCGAGTTCAGACATAAGACATAGAAGTACCTATATTATACGTGTGGGAGACTAGACAATGGTTTACGAGTTAGAGTTACGATATCACACCTATTGTAATGCTGAGGACGTGTTTAGAAACTGGATTCATACTCATAAAAGCTAGATTTCAAACTGTTTCCTACCCTCGCCACGCCAAGAAAGGGTTGATATATATTCTGTCTATAACCATTGTAACAATAAAGAATGTTTTAAAGGCAATTGTGATGTTTATATTTGTAAATAAATACTTTTATTTTTACACTAAATTGATTTTTTAAACTGTATAGATTTGGATATGTAATTTTTTTAAAAATAGTGATGTACCGAACCCTAGGAGGATTTTCAGGTCAAGTTTAGGATAATTGTGAAAATTTAATATTAGAAGTTGGCATTCTACACGTATATATAACATTAAAGTAACTCGCAATTTTTTTTGTTGTTTTTTTTTTTTAAATATGTGTGCTGTGGTGACAGGTTATTATTTATTATTTTTTATCAATATTTGACTGTTTTGTATTAAAAAATCTGAACAAAACCGACCAAAAACACAAAACAGTAAAAAATAACATACATTTGACAGGTAACGTTAACAATTTTTCAAAATCGGTAACAATGATAAATTGCAGCTATATCGTAAAAGGAAATATAGTAAATTCATGCCCTAAATAGTGATAATAATAGAAAATAATGTTTTATTTTTCGTTGTATAAGCAGAAGTATTATTTACGAATAGAGTTGAAAAGGAAAAAGAATGTTTTCAGTTTGTTTCATCAAGCAATTTTCATAGAAAACGAAATATTATGTGTAATGTAAACCAAACACCATTTGAAGCTACTAGAATATTAATGACAAACACAGTAAGAAACGCCACATCCGGTGATACTTGTGATATTTCCAAAGCATGGAACTGTATATTTGCGATTAATAATACATGAATTTGAACTCTGGCGATGCAGTTTAATGTTTCATTGAGTGTACCTTGCCTACATTGTCTAGCAACTAGCAACACTATAATACGACTGGGAATACGAAGTAAACTGGCGCCATTGAAAGCGCTAATATGTGGCGGCTTTTAAAATAACGGACATGGTCGCAGCGACACTACAAGACATCGTGCGTGTCATTGAGGCCAACGGGTCACCCAGTCAACAACATTGCTGGCCATTATGTACGCAAAGCTATAAGATTTTTACCAACCAACAACTGTAGACTACATTATTAAGGCTAATAATAAAACAAACAAATATATCAAATAGCTTTATTTGGTTTCGCGAAATGTGCATGGTTTAATTCTGTGGCTTTGGCTAAAATTTATTTATATTTCGTGTTGAGCAGATGCATTTTTAATTTGCTTTACATACAATATTCTTTACGTACAGTGAAAACCATACCAATTTATTACAGTTGTAGAACGAAACGTAATAATAATAATAATAGAATAGTTATATTATTAGGTTTGTTAAGATTGCGTTTATAAAGACGCTTGGCATATTAAGGCATGGTGACCCTGACGCTATATTAAAACGTCGATATGCAAAACGTTAATTATGATTCGACATTGACCTGAGGAATAATGCTTGCGTGCTGGTACGACCTCTATGTATAAATTATTATGTTATACTCAAATGTGTTTTATTGTTGGGGGGGGGTCTCTATACAAGTCAAGCAGTTTCCTCCTACCTAGTTGGTATTGTACGTACCTACTATAATGTAGGTCGTCGTAGCGTATCAAAAGAATTTTCATTCTTCACGTGCGAGACTCGGTTTCTCTACTGTTCTATATTAGCATTCATTTATCTATCATTAATCAACCATACAATGCATTCATACACGCATTCACTGGCAAAGAAGAATTTCTGTTGATTAGTTTTAATTTTTAAATCACCGCTTGTAACTTTAAGGAATTTTATGCTATAACGGTCAAATCATTTTACTTTCTTTTACGAAGTAATAACAATAACTATATATAGTTATTGTTATCAATTCATAGTCACTATTTTCTCAATGACGTTTGTCTACTTATGAACGCTTTAGGTCCAAAACCATTGAGTATTAAATATGAAAATATAAATTTAACATTTGTAGACTTCTCGAAAGAACACTTTTTTTTGAAAAGAATATTTCGTAAATTTATAACGTAATTCCCATCATTTAAAATTGTAAAATTAAGAATAATATGGTCCTTTAATACATTTGTATTTTAGTATCCTTCCAATCCAGATATATTAAAATAGTTTTCCTACAACTATTTGAAAGTGTAACTTTCGTACATACTGTGTATGACTGTGGTTATGAACAATTTCTAAACTGAAATATTTTCAACACCTATTATATCCATAATATAAGGTTGGCATACTCTATTCAACAAAATGAAATTGCATCTATGTATGTGCTGGTGCGCTATGCAGACGCAGACGGGACTTCCATTACCGATATCACCTATGGATGTATGTATGTATGTCGACCCAGAGCCACCGAACGAACGAAAGTCTTTTTGCATTCATTCAAACAAGCAGAATTTCGCATTCTACACTGCATCGTTTTCAAGTTGTCAGCGAAATAACTTCACGCTGATTTTACATACTATTTTACGTCATATTAGACGCCATTTATATAATGTTACATACATTTACGCTCCGCTTTCAATAGTGTCAGCAATTTTTATTTATCGAATACTATGAAATATTTTATGTTATATATGAAACATATATTATTTATTCCACGAATTTATATGATTTTTAATTAATATTCTATTATTTATATAAAAATATTTTCCACTGAATACATTTTTTAAAATTTAAATTTGTTAATTTACTGAAATATCATGAAGCTTTATATATTTCGAATTTCAGAACGAAAAAAAAAGTTTTCAAGGTATTATTCAGCGACCCCAAAAATTATCTCCACAGTAAAACAGGCGTCATATTTCAAATACTGCGCAAGGATAATCCTGATGTCATCTAAATTTATGCCTTTTGGTTTTTACGAATCCCTCCACTAAACCAACATTTTTCCCACGCAAATAAATTGTTTAAAACAAGGAGTTTATTAATCTACAATTCTGACGAATCTAATACATTTTTAATCCTGTTTCTAATATTTATCGAACAGATATTGGTGGATGAAAAATGCATGCCATAAGTACAGTGTACTATTTTTACTTTGTAGTTTTATGTAACCTCGAAACCCTCAACTAGGACTAGGAAACAGAGTTTGAATAATTCAAACTTTTAGTGCACCAATCAGATTGCAATGCGAACGGTGTGGTACTCGTAAAATGTTAATCTGCTCCTTCACTATTAGTATTACAATTACATGGAGCATTACAGTTGGTTACTAAACAAAGTACGATTTACAATGTAGGGAAATTCGATCAGCGAACATAATAATTGAGGCATTAATAATATAGACTGAGTTTGTATTGAAATCTAGAGAGCCACTCCGAGTACGTCGAAGTTTGCAATGCTTTTAAAAATGAATTGAACAAAAAACCAAAAATTCACTGCGAGAAATTATTTATTTATTATATCAACAAAATAATAGTAACATTAATCTAACATTGCCCTAGATTAAACTAATAAATCACAACGTTCAATTGAGTCACATAGCGTGTGTGTCAACTGGATAAATATTTAAAAATATTGTATTACCTATAAATAATACTATGCACACTATATTAATGTTATATTTATATTTAGAGTCTCAAAAAAAATGAATTTGACGTTTTTGAGAGCTTGGGCAAATATAAATTATCACCTAATAAATTTAAAAGAATTTTTAGTGTAATGCGAACATCGAATTTCATAGTAGATAAAACATGTGATACAGAGTGCGCGCAGTTGATGTTAGATATAAAGTAGAAATATGTTTCTTTTTTCTTGACATATTTTGTAAAGGTGACTCTATTTTCACGACAAGAATTCAATTTATAAAAGTTTATCATAGGTGCATCGCTGGTAAAATGAAAATTGAAAATTTTGCATACAAGTAGAGATTTTCTCTGCAACACACTTATCTCAAAATAGCAAACACATTATAACTTTCCTGTACGTAATATTAAAGAAAATATTTTGAAATATGAGAATTTTTTTTAAAAAAACGTAAATTGATTATATATTTTTTCTTTTTTCGAATGAATTTTCTATGGATAATTGTTAAAAAACGTCTAATTTCGTATTTATTTCGTATCTAGGTAGACTACAAACATATTTTCGAAATATAAAATAGTTTCCGTCAACCATCTCGTTAACCTAGTTATACCACAATTTTGAAATCAAATGTCACTAGCATATACGCTTATTAATAACTTTTCTTGTGAAAAATATGTGCGAAATTTATCATTAAAAATCATCAAAGGAAAAAGTTTTTGCGGAAATGTACAAAAGAGAAAAAAAATCATAAATATAAAATTTTCTCACCATTCCTTCAATTGATGACAAATGCACTACTTCATTAGGTTTTACCTATATTTACCAACCCAGCACGAGTGAAACCAACCATGAGAAGGATGATTAAAAGTTTTTGCTGCAGAATATTTATTTGTAGAAGTTGTGAACTATTTATATTTTAAAAACATTTCTAGTACTCATTTGTGTATTTGAATATTTCATTTTTGACCTTGAATCTACATTATTTAATTGTCTATCAAAGGCGCGTAAACTAAAAGGCCAAATATATGAATACGTATGTAGAACAGAAAATAGTAAAATGAAATGAAATTTCGTGAAATACTAAATTTTAGACTATCTAGCTTATACGATATAAATATAACTCTAAATAAGTCGTGGTTATTTTTTACAATTTTGAATTAATCAAAAAGAAATGATTAGATAGACAACCTTAATATGTCTCATTATATAGTAAAAAGACTGTAATTTTGCAAAAAAAAGGTGCACATATAAAAAAAAGTTAGTGGGCTAAAATTTATGTGCAAAAGTGCTATCTTTAGCGTCTCTTTCAGTAGCAAGCATTTTCGTTCTAATATCTTTCGTTACACAGTATGATGACAGGTATACACATCAAATGATGTCGGAAAAGCGGATATGATGTTACGGGGAACCTGATAAGCTTTACGTAAAACGGAGCTTCGACCATAACGTACAGGACATCGATACTATTTACGTACAAGCACACGCCACTAAGATTTTTGGTTATACAGGGTCAGATTGCTGCATCATCATCATTGCATCTTTATAATATTGCAACGCTAACCTGATTCAACCACATATAATGGCTTGAGATTTTAGATGATGTCTTTTTGACAGGCATTTACGGAGCGACGATATTATATAACGTTCTTTTTGATACATGGTCTAAATCGATGAATAATGGTTAGAAAACGGTGCCTAATGCTGGTTTCATAAGTTGATTGGGCTCACAAGGGTGCCAAAGGATATTTTAGATTGTGATTAAAAAACCATAAGGGGCTATATATATATATATATATATATATATATATATATATATATATATATATATATATATATATATATACATACAAATATATATATATATATATATATATATATATATATATATATATATATATATACTTTATATTTTACAGTGTAGTCACTAACGTAAACATTCGATCTGCTCTGGTTATAGTTCAATGTCAACAATTTTTAAAACTGTTAATCTTATATATTATAAGTAATTTCCTTGTATTTATACTACATAAAAGTATTCAGTTTTCGATTTATAATTACTGCAATCATTTGATCATTATCAATTTAGTAGCAAATAAATCATAATATCAACAGTTCGGTATTAGGCATTGATATAATTTCTATTTGCTACCGTATGTTAGAATCCCAATCGCAAATACATGATTTATTGATCGAGCCAGTTGCCTCTTCCATAATCACCCCATATTGACAAACAACAAAGCAGTAAACAATTATCACCCACTGAAAATATTAACACACGCACAAAGTTCATTTTGTCAAAATAGCCAGCGGTACCACAAATTCCATTACTGCACGCACACACACACACACACGCGTTTGTTTATATATGCCCTGCGGCTACCAGACAATGAATTATTTCAATTTATTAACAACAATAATAAGCATCTGCCAGTTTGCTATACCTAGTAGAACAAAGTTAATTTAATTTTTGTTATTTGTTATTTAAAAATATATTACGACATTTAATTAGTTTTATATATTTATGCTTCCTATTAAAATAGTAATGAAAAATATTAATAAAAACTAGCAACAATAACAAATCCGAATATGTTTTATTATTAATTACTAATAAAACTTAACAGCATGATACTTTTTCTAATATTTATAGATGTTCTATTCAACCAATCACATAACGAGAATTCATGACGTCACGCTGTGATGTTATTAATTTTTTTATACGTCAACGTTTAACTAAAAAAAGCTGTTAGGGAAATAGAATGATTAAAGATCGATTGATTTAAAAAAGAACGTTGAATTGAACTTGAAAGTAAATTTAATTTTGTAAAATGTTCTAGTGTAAATGTGGTTTTTGTGCACACGCTCTTTGGCGGGAAATACCGTTACTGGCCTTGAGCTATGAGACCCGGTTTAGAATCTACGTAAAATCAAGTATTTATTACAGATTTATTCGTTTAGTATTCGAATATTCTAAACTAAATGAAATAGTAGTTTGTTTTAGTTAAAAAATAATAATTCCATATGGAATCCATATTTGCAGATCAAATTTCATTCAATATTTGTTTTAAAATAATACATAATTTTATTCTAAATTTTCGATTTGATTACGGTTCATGAACTACCTAAGTATTTGATTACTATTTCACAAATAATCCCATAGTATTAAAAGGTATTATTAAATAAGATAATAATAAATCAACAACGAAAAAGAACAGAGAGAAATGTTAGTAGGTACATTTCATAAAATGTCAAAGGTAACAATCAGATCAATGATTTGTTTATGTGCTTTTGCAGACATCTGCAATCATTATTACACATAAAAATAACGTAGTACCAATACTTGATCATTATTACCTTTAGTCGTAGCCGCTGTGATCCAATGAAGATAACAGCATGGAACTGAAATTACTTTCGGGCCTCGTGATCAAATTTAATATTACTCCAAATTGCTCTCGTAATAAAAGCAATTGTTGCATGTACATTCTTGCGAAAATCATAAATGAAGGGTGACCGCTGATATAATAGAGGTTTTCTGAGAACTATTTGCGGTGCTTTAGCGAAAAAAATTGAAGTACACAATCATATATGTACGTTATATATATAGTTAAATTACATGTAATATAAAATGAAGATTAATTATTTAATTTTACATCAAATGTCATACTATGAACACTCTTGAATTATATGAGGTAGACAGTTATCACAATAATTATTGGCGAGTTTACGCTGATAACTATTGATTAATATAAATTAGAAATGACAGTTATATGAAAAACAGTATTGTTATAAATATGCTACTGCCAATTGGCTCTACAGCTATCAGTAGTTTCAAAACGCTAATGGATATTTTGTACATATTCATATTGAATCAGATCACTGTACATCATTTAGTATGGCTTATCTATTTGGTAAACTAGATAGAAATCAAATTATTTTTAAAATATAACAAATTCTTTTTTCGCTTAACATTCGAATCAATGTTCATGACGAAGAACACAAAGACGCGAGATCGGAATATAGACAGCGGAATTCTGCAATAACCATTAATTGCTTTTTCAATTTGCGTCGTTTCAGGAATTCCTGCCCGTTGAATCGCCGTCAACAATGACAAAAAAAACAGCCGCATGCAGCACACAATACCAACGCGCCACACGCACAAAGCACTCGTTAAACATTTTAATTTTTAAATCTTTTCGTTTACACTTTATGTATGGACTATTCTCCACAACCTAAAGAGGT
Organism: Nebria ingens riversi; assembly: GCA_018344505.1. Taxonomy (NCBI): domain Eukaryota; kingdom Metazoa; phylum Arthropoda; class Insecta; order Coleoptera; family Carabidae; genus Nebria; species Nebria ingens. The sequence continues at coordinate 47,268 of JADQWA010000017.1, read as the reverse complement.
TCTTCGGCGTGTTATGGTCTAAATATTTGATGAACAAATTGTATATTCGGGGCATGTTTTAAAACTTCTGCAATAGAATTCAGCGAAACGTATTTTAGTCTGAGAAATTCAAATAGGCAGGTACCAAGGTAAAAAATGGATCTAAAATCCACTTTGATGTACGCGTTATTGCGGCGCCACAATATAAAATATGAAAGCACTTGGTTTGTGATTTTGATTTCTAAATAAACTTAAGTTACAATCTTTAGAGTACTTGTATTTCCATGTAAAAACATAATCTTCTGTCTGATTCTATCGCGTTCGAGTATCATCGAAACTGCATATTTCCACGTTTCGTATTAAAATCGTTCAAGTTTCGTGAAAAATGAGACAAGCACGCGGCATCAAATAAAATTAAATTACATTGCATAACCTTGGATCGGTCAGCAACAGCGATTTGTTAAATAAAAACAGATACAGCACATGCGAACTGCGACGACTATGGGTATTACATTGTATGCCAGACCAACAACATATTTTATTATCATCAAGGTTTGTAAATTAACCGCGCCCGTTGCTTTTCTTACGACACAAAACGTGTGAAAAGAACCATTCGACCATGGCATACACTGACGAATTTGAAATGATTTTATTTATTGTGTTAATTACTATTTGTTGTCGGCCGCTGCTAAAAACGCTATTGTCGAAAGAACGTCGAACTTGGCATTTATTTAATTACCATATTACGACCAGAAAATGTCGCTTAATACAGAAAAATCATCCCTTAATACTACTTCATTTTATGGGAAACGACATGAAGTTTTATATGTAGGTAATGGATTCACCATAACGAGTTCTAGAAACAATATTCTATTTGAAGAAAATCTTGATGTTTGTGCGTGGAAGCAAAACAGAAAACATAACACAACGAAGTTGTTATTTATCTCGTCAGCATTCCTATTGAAACTTTTTTAAACTCGATTTTTCATCGTACAGACAAGCATCTGCTCTTGCTCCTAGACGCAGGACTTACGCGCCCTTCTCTCCACCATCATAGCGTTATAAAGTTTAGCGTCAAACAGGTTTCACAAACAACACTTGTGCCAGATAGAAAGAAAGCTCTGATGGAGAGAAGCAGTGACGTCATCAGCTATGAAAGTTCACAAAGCGTCGCGGCGGCAGCGGGCGGTCTAAACGACACAAATTGCCGGAGGCGCATTGTCATTACTCGCAATGGATTTTTAACAGGGAGAAGTAGTACATACTCCTTTTTCTTATTTAGAATTTCGCTTTATCTTTAGACTTGTACTACTTTAGTTGATTAAAGCTGATTGAATTCAATTGTATTCGCGTTATTTTAGCAATAGAAGTCATCCATTTATATTACATTCGAACTGGTCAAGTGAAATGTAAATAAGCGTCTTCGACAAACACTTGAATTCCATCAAAACGTTCTGTAAATAAATTTACCATTACGTACCTTTCTTCGCTTTTGCGAGCTAGTGTATTGGAAGATGCCATTAGGCTGATTTCAGGACAAAAAACGGTAAATAACAAAGACCATCCGGTACGAGACTACACATCAAACGAAAAAAAAGCTGAAAGATAAATCGTTACACAAAACTCGTGAAGATGTTTGCTGAACGATGCTGGAGCGTCTGTGTCAGATTAGTGTAACTTTTCTGGAATGCCAAAGATGAAAAATTCGAAAAAACTTTTTGAATCAAGAGGTTATACGACGATTTGAGCTATTTTAATTTAAATCCATGTATCTATGACGTCATCGCTGTATAGTGTATTTCGCATTAACTTATTGATTTATTAGTACCGCAAGCCCAAATGTTTACAAATGTTAAATATTTGCTTGATTCGAAAAAGGGTGAAAGTAAATATTTTATTTAGAAGAAGCGCCAAGAATTTGATTAGTCTATATAAATATTTAGAGATTTGCAAAAGATTGTTAAGTTATTTAACATAGCAGAATATTAAATTTAATATAAATAAGTTGTATACATTTTCAATTAGGTAGCTGAAAAATGCGAATGCTGAATAATATAAGAGTGTCTATTTGATTTATTGCAAATGTGAACATAAATGGTCTATGATTAATACATATATTTCATTCGTCGACATAATTCAATAGAATATATTGAATTATTATTACTTATAGAGTTGTGCAATCGGAATAATAACAGACGAAAAAATCAGAGGCGGCAATGAATAGGAAATGATCTCGTATATTACATCACTTAAAATATAATTAAATTTAAGATAAAAACTGCATAAATAGACGCCGTTTTCATTAATTATGATTTGTATATATTTATTTTAAATCCACTATTGTGTCTAAGCCTCTAATATCACCAGTGGCATTTTAAAGTTTTGTAACACAATTTTAAAAATTCTATAAACGTATTTCACATCTCAAGTGATGGAATCCCTAGATAACGCTATATAGCCTAAGTACATTTCCACGTGGCAGAAACGTACCTACATACATATGTGTGTATGTGCGGTCGTGAGAACCGAAAAACCACCGTTACATATAAACGTGCTTGCTGACGTGGCTACTGGCGTCCGATCTCATTTCTGATACTACTCACTGACGGCAGTGTGTACTTCCGGTTTCCGTATACCACGTAGCGCCACGGCATGGATTAACAAACGTCTATACTTTGCTAAGGAATACCTGGTTGGTTCGCTCGTCGCAATCCTCGATAATGTCGATAACGAGTTACAAACTATTTAATATGATTATATGTGATGGCTTCACGTGACAGTATGGTTCATGATCGTAACTTTCAGTGATTGCCTCAGGGACTTTTGTCGCAATAGCGCATCTGCGAATTTACTCAAATTAATTGTAGCTATAGTTTACTGCCACAAAAGGTTACCGTTCTAATTTCTCATGCATGCAGCACTATACACAAAACAACGATTAGTGGAACTAAGCTATAATAGTAGCGCTTCCGATCTTTCAAAATTAATTTAAGTGCATGTGCGAGCGGAAGCAAAAACAATTACTTACACTTGCATCCATAAAGTTTAAATAATACAGCTTTTATTTATTAACGAAAGATTCTTTATATATCTATAATATTCCCAAATGTCTATCAAAAATGGTGATTTATTATTAATATTAGCAATATTGCTAAATTAATATACTGATAAAAGATTTTTATAGAATTGATTTGAGAATTGGTACAGATGTAATGCAATAATTATGACCTCATCTAGAAGAATGTTTTTAACGATTGTCTACAGTTTTAAAACTAAGAATGCGGAACAATCCAATTTTTATCATTAATATAATTCCAAGTGTAATTTGTTGAAAACTATCATTAGTGTAAGAGAACATATATAATATATCATATATAGTTCTCTGTCAGAAGTTGTGGGCGATATATTCTATTGTTTACCAATGTTGAAAAATTATTTTTGTGCCGCCATTAACGTATAGTTTAATCCAAAAAATGCTGGGTTTGGCCATGACCGCACCAACATTCTTTTATTGTTCTTTTGTGTTACCGTTGCATTTATCATACACGTATCATTGTTATTTGTCTGTATTTATTTGTTTAATCTAGATATCTACTTATATGTACTATACAAAATATGTAGGTGAAGTCAAAAAGACTGTCTTTAGATTTTGATATAAGGTGGTCTGAATAAAACAAAAGGCTACATTACACTGATTAGTTGTGGTAAATTTGTGAAAAGTTCCACCATATAAATTAAATTTAAATATACAAAGTTACAATCCACGCCGCATATAAAATAATATATTGATGTCAGATACAATATTTCATAAAATTATGACATTAATAATTTTACGCCAACATAAATAAAGCAGAAAATATTTTTCATAAAACTTCATGGTTGCTTTATAAATAATTACTGCGAGATAAAGTTATCTAGGGTATGCAACAAGTCCCCTATACGTATATACGTATGTAGCTTAGACGTTGGTGTAATGTATACGCCGTCAGTACAGTAAATAAAGTCACAAATAAAAAAGCAAAATTAATAATTAAAACCAAGTTTACAGTAGCATAAAAAGCACTTTTAATATGGCGCTTGCGTGTCGCTATGCAGATGGTAATCTTTATGACACTCGAGAGCTCGTAAACTACTAACTTTAATCGCCACCACAACCACACAAAGAAAAAGGACTACAACAACAATTGTTAGGTTCTTGTTCTTTCGCAGATATTAATGGAGTTTTATTGAGGACTTCGTGGTTTTGATCGTAAAATCACATTTGCAGAGCACTTTCGGGCTTTATTCTGGTGCATTTCGTTACTATAGACGGTTTTATGACCGCAATTTATTGTTTATTTGTGAACATATTTGCTAGACATTGATATGGCGTTATCTGTAATCATTTTGATACTTAAAATTTTATGACGTTTCATGTTGTTCTATTAATTATAAAGCACTTTTAATTCCTAAATTTCTGTTGCTAAAAATTCTTGGAAGGCGTATAAAAAATTATTTTCTAATGTGGTGCATCGTGTTTTTAAGTTAATAAATTATGTCGATGGAATGAGTGTTTTGGTTAAGTTAATAAACATTTTAAATAGATGTTTTCTATTTGAACCATACAGTAAATAAGAAAAATATTGTCAAATTAATTGGTATTTAAAATTATAAATATTTTAATATATTATAGGTAATAAAAGCCATTGTAAATGAGTCATAAAATGTGGAATTTTAAAGAAACTTAAAGTGTTCTATGATTAGCATATAAATACGTGTTTTAATTAGGAAAAATCCTGTCGTTTATCTCGATAAAAGTAAAAAATACCTACAAGGTTAAATGAAACTACCTCATCATAAATAATATAACATAAAATTCAAATTTTCTTTACTTAGAAGGTACATGTGTATGTTCAAATACTATTTATCTAGGACTGGTATCACTGATAGTTATTTTAACTAGAATTTAGATTACGCTTTAAATAAATTTACATAACTTTTAATATTAATTTGTAATTAGTAATCAAAACATTTTTACTGTACATTTAAAAAATTGTTTGTTTTTGTACATGACTTAAGTATATTAAGTATATAAAAAGTTATGTAAATTTTTACTCGCTTTTCACAGTGTAATACGACATTGTTTATTGTCGTGTACTGAAATTAAATAACTGCTAGAAGTTTAATATTTAAATAATTTGTACATTGTACAAAATTGCTGTACACTTACTTGACTTTTAATGTGAAAACTCATACAATTTACTAAACACAAAATAATTCAAATAATTTCTATTTTTAACTATGAGTACCTAAATATAAACTTATGTTGAAGGGAAAACCATAACTTTATGTAGGTATGTAATTTACTTTTATAAATAATAATTTTTGATTAAAACTAATTCGTAATGGTGTATAATAAAAAATAACCCTGACAGAATACATTAGATTATTTTTATAGATTAGAATCGAATAATGAATTTCGCCAATTTTTATTACATGATTTTCAAAGCTATTATTGATATTTTTATAAATTTATCATTGTAATTTCAAGGTAAACCAAGAATTAAAAAAAATATAAATGACATAATAACCATAAAACCTTCAACTTTTTATATATCCCATATTTTTTTTAATAAGAAGAATGTTTGTTAAGCTTATTACAAATGCCATAGCCACATTCTTTCATTTAACGAGTAATGAATCAAGAATAACTTATTTTATAGACAAACGTACGATTGCCACTAACAAGAATAGAGTCAAGCCATGCGTTTAAAATAGAAAAAAAAAACAACATTAAATGCAGCTCGGCTAATAAACAACAATTTATCGCAAATTTTACATTAATTAGAACTGGTTCAAATAAATAATGTTTGCTTGCGGACGAGTAAAAGTCTTAGGCTTCCCACGATGCAATACAACAAAGTTCAATTGCAAATCAATTGTTAATAATGTAAAATGAATAATTTCATAATTTGTCTAAATAAATATACCTAGGGAATTCTAGTGTAGAACATTGCAAATATGATTTTTCTTATGAATACACAATTAATTTAAAGAAAACAAAAATGAAAAATGATCTAGAACCGGACCTGCAAGTACGTCGATAAGGCCAGGGGCATGTAGTGCGTGTGGTGATATGTCAGCGCTAGCCGCCGTTGTTGACAGCCGCCATTTAACACAGAATACAAGACGTCAGCCTGACAATTACAATAGAAAATGCCTCTTTATGAAAGGTTGTGATGAATTTTACTACCACTGTGCCACTCTGTATATATGTATATAGGTCGATCGATTTTTCCGACACAAAAAACAACTTTGCAACAGGTACATCTATATTCATTTTCTTTCAATCATCTTTTCAATTTCTACATAAAGTCAGCGGTAGAATTTATAATTATAATAAAGTGTTCAAGCAACTAGCTAAAAGACTAAATGGTGGTGGTGTTGCATAAAACATTCATCTGCATCTGGTGACCAAGTCCAATTGCTAAAGCAAATTTAATATTTAATAAAAACAGATGCGTCCACAAACTATAAATATTTATATATATATATATATATATATATATATATATATATATATATATATATATATAACATTTATGAATAAATATGTACTAAAAAGGTGCTTTTCCCGTGCACAGAAAACATCTTAAACTGTCATATATTATATATATATATATATATATATATATATATATATATATATATATATATATATATAACATATAAATATATAAAAATATATATATATATATATATATATATATATAATATATATATATATATATATATATATATAACATTTACGAAGAAATATGTACTAAAAAGGTGCTTTTGCCGTGCACAGAAAACGTCTTAAACTGTCATTTTGTCAACTAACATTTCGAAAGTTCTGAGCTTGGTCACTCTTACTTAAAACAGCAGACGATCAGAATTGAAATTGAAGCATTTCTCCACGATAAAAACATGTAATTACTTAATCTCCTAATCCACCTAAATATTTTTTATTTGTTTTATAACTTTTGTCACGCGGATATTTCTGCAACCACACGAATTTAATTTACAAATATCCACTCTACTCTTTTAAAAATCGAACAATAAATTTTATTATTAAATATAATTTTTAGTTGAAAAAGTTTGTTTTAAATAGTAAAATATTTATATATTTTAATTAAATATGAGATTCTGAGACGTATTTGTTTCATTGTGAAATGAGATATGCTCGAAATGAAAGCCTATTGTGCGTATTAAATCTAGAAGATAATCAAATGAAGAAATTCAGAAGTAGACGTCTTTTGTTTTATTTATTAAATATTTCGTTCCGTATCGTTTTCACTAATTAATTAATATCTTCAGATATTTTAACTGAAGACGTATATATATATATATACATACATACATACATACATACAACCGAACTGAATGTAGTAATTCGAAGCGTTTTGCTATAAGGTTTCCTCGTGTAAATTTTCATTAAAATGTAATTAAGCCCGATAAGATTTATTTAATATTACTCTTGTTACAATTGTCATTGTTATATACTTATGCGTGGACATTATTCATTTTAATTTATATACCTCCTTCGAGTATATACATTTTAGTGTAGTAGCTACACTAAAATCAGCGTAAGCAGATGTGTGGATGCTCTCGTATTTTCATTTAATATAGTAGTGAATGTTTGTTATATTTATCAAATATAACATATGCTGTATAATATATAATAATATTGACATAGGTCCATCGAATAATTATAACCAATTAATATGTATGCACATATTTAATATATAACCACATACCGCTAGATATTAACTGATAAGTAACTATTTTAAAAATAAATCAGAAAATAACTCACCGTAACTAATTCGTCAGCGTTACCCGGCTCCTTCATACCATTGCTCAACTTGTGAAGATCACCTAGAAAAATACAAAACACATTGATACAAAATAAATAATTACGTTTAAATAATTTAATAAAAAATTTGAGAATTTCAAATTCATCGCGTTATTTTATTTAGGTATAAAAGAAATTCCAGTATCAAAAACATTTGGATGATAAAAAAAAACAGTGCTGTTATTCTCAATTAAAACACGATTTGATTTCATCGAAAAATAGATTGTCAAAATTAAACTACGTAAACACATATTGGAATCGGAAATTATCGCTGGCTGATTGAACCGGTATTTACCGATTTGCGAGTCCTCAGTTTGATCAAACATATCCAAATAATTGTATATTGCCATGGTATCATGTATGCCATATATAGGATTTTCTCGTTAATTCAAATTCAAACGGATTACAAAAAAAAACAATTATTGCTTTTTCTACAAAGTTCATTACACAATTTTAGCGATTTTTCGGTTTTTTCGCATTTAGTGTTTTTTTATTTCTGAATCAATGGTTTTTTTTTTGTTGAAGTTATTCAAACAAGAATTCTATTTTAGTTAAATCTAGCGTTTACATTGAAATAGATGACGTTTCTTCTGGTTCGTTTGAATTTTATTTATTTTTATTTCTTCTGCTGAATTATTTAATGGAGTAGTAGCGTATGGCTTCGTGGATTTGAAATAGCGACTTTATCGAGCGAATTGTATACATTTTCGTAATCAGGGAGATGTGAAATAAATTTATATTAAATCATGGGACATTCACATAATCTTTTCGCAAAAATATTTTCTAAATGGCGAACACAGTGCAATGTTCTCGTTATAGGGAAATTACATGCACAGGTGTACAAGTGAAATAGAAAGTATAATTATTCTGATTGCTAAATTCGTGCACAATATAATTATAGCAATTTACTTTCTTTTGATATATATATATATATATATATATATATATATATATATATATATATATATATATATATATATATATATATATATATATATTATATTTCGATAGAAGACAATAAATTACGTTCGTATTCAGTGTACGAATATACGTACGTATGTAAGAAATTTGCATGTATAGGACCGGAATCGAATAATCTATGTATCCGGTGTTGCAATTGCAACATCTAACAAGATGTGGTAAACTCGTGCTGAGCGACAAAGTGATGTAATAAGAATTGTGGTGAACCAGCCAGACACAGTGAAAGCTGTCTCAGCAACAGTTCCAGTTCTTGATTAAACCTAGATTTGTTTTATTTATAAAAAACTTAATCATTTTTTGTTAGTAAAATAGAAATTATAATATTTACGTAAAATTAGTTTTAACAAAAAACATCAGTATTTCCTAAAAAAATTAGATTTTATGTGGTTGTCTAAATATAATCATAAATTTAAAATTCTTATTCTATGCAACGAATAAACATATTTAAACAATATGCATGCGTTACCAGCAATATATTAGTGAGGAAAAACGATAGTAGTTACGAGATATTTTCTTTTCAAAAGACATATAAAAACTTAGGAAGCATGTAGGTTGAGTTGGTGACAAAAAAAGAAAGAAATTAACTCTATTCGACCCTAGAAATGTTGTTGTCTTTTCGCACTCGGTTCGAGTGCATAGTAGGTTACCTTGTTAGTTCATCTACTTTTCACGCACACCATAGATACTTTTTTGCCTTGCCATTTTTCGTTATACGCGGAAAGTATTTTTGTTTCAAAAGTGACGTCTTGACTTTTTAACCACACCATACAGCCCGAACTGGAGTTTAACTCTGTTGGGAATGCACACACCAACACTTATTCTTTGTCGGACGTGAATGGTTATATAGTAGGTACCCTTTTTCTACTTCTCGCTACACTTTTTCCTAAAAACTAAATACCCTAGTGTAGCGTATAACATACACTAGATAAATAGCTTTTCTTAAGACTTTTTACCATTAGAGAGAAATTCGTTTATTTATTAATCAAAATGATTCAAATATCAATCATTATTGACGACATCTGGTTGCGAATGTTAAGCGTTCAAAGTCAATATTAAAAATTGTATTTATATATTATTCAGTATGGTTGAAATGCAACACGGAAAATAGTGTTTAAAGAAAATACAGTTTGAATGTAGTAAGATGACGTTACTAATAAGGCAAATTGTAATTAGTGCGTATATTTAAATTTTAAGTATTATTAAATGCTGTATTTCATTACAAGTGTAATGATTTATGCAACGAACTAATGTACGTCTATAGCTGTTCTGTAAACTTCTGTGCATCAGACACCGTTATGTATTCTTAATAATTGTAATAATATACAATTATGTGAAAATAATAAAATGCATCTTATTAATCTTACTGACAAGCCGGCTTGGCTGCACCATATAATTTCATATGATGTGCGTACATATAATTCCTACTAGGAAGTGAATATCAATACTGAATTATAATTTATTCATTTTTCTAAGCGTTATATGTAGTTTAACATTTTATTATATGTTCTTATAATTTACAAGTACATATATAAATTGTTTATTACGATTAATATATATATATATATATATATATATATATATATATATATATATATATATATATATATATATATATATATATATATATATATATATATATATATATATATATATATATATATATATATATATATATGTTTATATATATTATATATATATCATATATAATATTATATATATATTCTATATATATTATATATATATATATAGATATATATATATATATATATATATATATATATATATATATATATATATGATATATATATATATATATATATATATATATATATATAGATATATATATATACTCGTATATATTAACACCGAATATATTCATTTTTATAACAACTTAGTCAACTGTCAAGCACACTACTAGTTGCATATATCTAGGTGTTATATTATTAATATAAAGTAGGACACAAAACATAAATTCGTCAAAAATGTCGTTATTGATTTGTTGTAGTATTAGTGATTTCGTTACTTTACGATAGTAAAACTGGAATAAAAATTTTTTTGTTGATTACTGAAAAGTTTGTGCAACTGCCGTATTGATAAAAACCGTTACGACTTGGGCAACTGTATACGGTCAAAGACTAGAAGAAATAAGTAGAATGAAATGCAATAGTGGTGATGGGATATCGAGCGAAATGTACCGCTCGACGCTTTGCCGATTGAGTCAAAGTGTGGAAGTCACAAGGCACACGGTGTGCTGTGGTGTGTAATCAAAGCTCCGGGACCTGATTAATGGTTTCAGGTTCGGTGCGAGACCCACTCCGGAGGCAGCACAGCCACCCGTTCATGTGCGGTTATCTTTGTGTATCCGATCTGTGCAGTTATTTCAAGTACGGATATATATATCAGAATTACTTCTATTATCTAAGCTGGCTTATAGATTCTACTGTAGAATTATGGTTTGATTCCTCCAAGCTAATTTATCTTTAGACCATAGACTTTCGCTTTGAAATATATTAATATCATGAAAATATGGAATGATTCATCTTCTATTCGATTATTTATCTGTATACATATGCGGTGTAAAAGTTCATTTGCGAGTGTATTTGATTGCAAAAATACAATTAAAGCGAATGAATAATTGTAATTAATTTATAAATTACGAGAAAAACGCTTAAGGAATATCAATTAGTATTGCGTAATGCTAATTAAATTTAATAAATGTGTCAATAATTCTTGTTCGAGGTCACGCGATGAAAAGGAAGATGTTTACCTATACGCACGGTATACCTATTTATTACAAAATCACACGAAGATAGTCGGAGAACAATAAATTACCTCGCCTAGTCTGCATTCCTGAATATATAAACATAGCACATACACACATATAGACACCATTCCCATTCTATTCTATTTTCCATAAGTATTAACGTTAGCAAGCAATCAATTCTTATCTCAGTTCATGTCATTATTTGTTAAACATTATTGTTCACAATAAAATTCATTTTAAAACATTCATTTTAGATTTACGTTTAGTTACCAATCAAAATAAAAAATGTTTATATCTTAATATAAGAATAGTAAAATGTACTAAATAATATGCACGTACATACAAGGTTAATATTGCAACAACAAAATTGTAAAACAATTAAAATCATTAATAAATCATTCAAATATTTTTAAATAAATTATCTCAACTAAAGTGGCGCAAATATATGAGAAATGCGACTAAATATTTTCTATGTGCTATGTATTATGATTTAAAATCATGCGAAGTTACATCTTTAGCGCCAATTAAGACGAGGAAAAGTGTATAAAATATGTTATGCAGACACCTAGTTACGGTCGCGGTGTGAGAATGAGTCTGGGAAAGAAGGAAGACGATCTTGATGTGATGCAATTAATTTTTGATAAATACGTGCAAGTGCAGTTGACGTGAGGATGATTGAATATATAAACTCTCTCTCTACTTTGTAAATTAAAGTTCAGGTTTCCGTTCCCGTCAAGATGTCATTAGCGAATAAATTCACAGAAAAATCAATATAGAAAAAAAACTCACATCAAATTCATAACCAACGATTTTCAATTTCTCACGAATGTTGCACTATTTAGAAATTAATTATTCATTACAAAAATTAATAAGCCATTTCAAAACGGTGCTTGATTATAACTACATTTTAATTAAATAAATTATTAACAAAGATATTTAGAACAAATAATCATAAAGATATTCGTAGTTTAATTACAGTAACCAATCTATTTAAATACTAAAAAAGGTGAGAAAAACAAAAAATATTTACTTCAGCTATAAATACATTTGTAGCTGTGATAAACATATTTGTATACCTAGTCCCAAAAAATATTTGAAGTGGCCTACATCTGATTTAATATTTTCATATATTCTAAAATTAGTTGGCTGTTAGTAAGCGAAACTTATTAAGATGATTAAAATGTACCGTTGTGTAAAAGAACAAAAACAGATCCAGTTAAAATTATACCACGTAATATTTAACAACCTAAGCTAACATTCTCGGCATTATTAGTGTCGTTATGTGGTGGAGTATTATCACGTAACAAAATACAGTTAGATGTATGTTATATATTATTCTACAATGATTGTAGTATAACAATGGAATAGAATGGGCCTACATAGTTGACGTACGAGTGTAATTCAAGTAGTTATAATGACCTTAGGATATACTACTGAACTGTTTCTGAATAAGCCACACATGCAGCACACGCGTTTATATCAGAATAATTAACCATTGACATTGCGAAATAGATATGAGCCAGAAATTCAATTTATTCAAAAATGCGATTTTTATTAGGATAGTATTTCGATTTTTAAATAAATGATCCAAATTCATACTTAGCTAACAGTATAGTTTATAATTAATAATGGAAGAGTATCATAATAATAATTTACTAACGCACCAGGAAAATTAATAACGTTAGAAGGAATTTTTATCGCCTTCGATATTCACAGAAAATATTTTTATTAGACGTCGACGAGGTATTTCGAGAATTTGTATTGAATTGGAAAGTCGCACCTTTTTATTTTCAAAGTATTCACTCACTACATTTATTAAATGAAACTGGTTAGTTTTTTTATTCCAAGGATAAAGAGTTAACGAACTATTCATACAATCACAAAAAACTCATTGTAATTTATAAATTATATATATATATATATATATATATATATATATATATATATATATATATATTTATAAATTATATATATATATATATATATATATATATATAATATATATATATATATATATGTGAAATAAATAAATATTTAACTTTGCCAAATTTAAATAATTATTTATGGTTACACAAAAATAAATAATTTATTTTTTGCGAACACATTTGGGCAATGTCATTTAAAATTCTTCCTTAGTTGATGATACAAATATACGCTTTGTAATTTACGTACGGCAGTCTAAATATATTTTAAGTATTATCTATACTTAGAGAAATATTTATCACATTTATTAGTGTACGAAATATGTATAAATACATGAATTATTGCTGGCATACATTTCTCTTTTCAGTGTATTTTTTAATAACAGGAATATTCTGCTATGTAGATATTTAAGTAAAAATACTTTTTGGTACAATGAAAAAAAATCAAGAGATTTGATAGCTGGTGTTTTTTTAAGGCTGATATTTGGTTTGGAATAAAGCAATCTGAAATTGCACATAGAACAATGCTCACATGATTACAACAATGGTGTAGGTATGATGAGTGATGGTTGAGATAGGGCACGGGATGAGAACGACACGTCACCAGGATTTCAAGTAGCTCTCTTCTGTTCCAGTGATGGGCATCATCACGCAGAAGAGAGGAACAGCACGTTCGCAGGAAGTTTCATTTCATGCATTGCACTGTGTCTAGATTGTTGAAGCCAGTGTACTCGACTGCACTCTTGGTGCAGTGACAAAGCAGTTACAGTATGTCACAGATTTCAGTGCACTTGCAGATTTATAATTACAAACGTAATAGTTTCGGAGATGGAGTATTTCAGAGTGTTTACTTTGCAATATTTTAAATTAATGCAGGTATTATTAGGAAAAACTGTGTAACTGAATTTATTTCCTAAATATTCGCGAACTTTTATACAAAGTTCAATTTAAAAGTTTTATCTTATCCAGTTTAAAGGAGAAATTTATTATTTATTCAAATTAACCTACTATATTTATTAGGAGTATGTAAATACAAAATATGATTTGACCATTTAGCGATATATTTACACAAGCTATTTAAACCAACAAACAAAAATATGTATTTACAAACCATATTTACCATTCGTTTACTATTAAAAGCTTCAATTAGCGAGCTTTATTCGAACATTATAAGTTATAAATAATTATAACTTAATTTAAACTAATCAGAAAATATTTTTCGATATTAATTCATATGATATCTATATATGTACATACATACATAAATGCAAATTAAACAGATTTGGATACAATGGAATTAATTGTCATTTAATTTAAAATTTGATTAGTTTCCTAATTAATTAATTAATTAATTTTAATTAGCGCAACCTTTTCACTCCTCAGTGACTACTAATGCAACATAAAACAATATAAATAATTTTCATTAATCGAAAACTATAGTCAAATTCAAATTAATGAAAATACCTACAATACCATCTAGTTTACGAAATATTAACTAAATTAAAATATTCCATTTTTTGCCCAATCAAAACCGCTCTATAATATTCGAATAATTGTTTTCTATTATTGACATATACGTACACGCCCAACCCATAGATAAAATACCATTAAATCTAATTGATCTTTGAAACACACAAAAGTGTCAGATTATTTTCCCTAGCACTTCTATATAACCGAGAAGACTGACAGAAACATTTCAACGATTCGCTGCTAACAAGGCAATTTCTTTTTAAAAGCAATTTATCGATGTCTATCAAGTCAGGATAAATACAAACTGTTTCAAAAGCTATAAAAAATTATCTCAAATGTACAAAGGCAACCCGAGATATCATTTTTCATACTGTGATAATTTGTGAGATCGGGCGAGTGATGAAAACACACTTCTGCAGTTTACAAGGCAAGAAAAAAGTGATTGATATTGTTTTGAAGACGAGTGGTTTATCTTTTTGTAATTGTGTTGATACATATGTTAATGTATGCGTTGAAAGATGGACTGTGTATGGCAGTGAGGTAAGGTGTTTATTTAGTTCCGCATTGCTGGAATTGTTTGTACACTCTTCGATGTCGATGAAGACCTGAATGTACAATCACGTTAAGCATTATTTGATTTTGTAGCTTTAATATATCAATTTAATAATTAAAGTTGATATCTAGAAGCGTCAATTAATATTTCATGAAAATAAATCAAATAAATATTGACTTATGCTTTAAATAAATAATTTTTTTATAAAATATATATATATATAGTATATATATATATATATATATATATATATATATATATATATATAAATAAGCATTTTTATTATTCAAAACAAATATTTTAGTATCTCAATTACCAATATAAAAATCAATCACTTTGAATTGAGTTAGACTCCTCAACATAAAAAATGACAAAGAGAATGACCCATTACTAGTTACGTAACAGTAACAGTTAAGTCGACATCTATCATGTCAACAGTCACTTTTGATATATTAACATGACTAAAATACAACGTCATTAATCACAATTACTAGAAACAAATCTTGCAGATCGAATCGGAAATAAACAATGATTACATTTGTTTTTTAACTTGTAATTAAATTCAAATGACATGCATTACGAATCGCCAATAAATAAAAATAATACACAATCTAAAACAAAATATTATGACTGACCGAATCAGTTTTTGAATCACTGGTTTGCAACTGGATAAGTTAATCATGATAAATTGTTTAAGAGAAAATTGCAAAAATAATAATCAGTATTAATAATCAATGACTGAAAACCGGGCCTGAAATTCAAATTCATGAAGAGTGCACGTTGTTAATTTTAATGAAAATTGATTGACATAAACTGAATTAAACATGGTACACTGAGAAAATAAAATTGAATTGTAAAACACTTGAATTAGCATACAGTGTAGACAACTATATTAGTGATACGTTAAATATTTTAACTTGTCTATAAAATATGTTTTAAACACGAAACTAATTTCTTTGAAGCTGCAAGGAAAGAATAATAAAATAAGCCATAATATATTGATGAAATTGCATATTTTTATACACATATTTTATATATAACACCAAAAAAGTGAAAGAAGAAATTGAACGGTAAGAAATAAAGTGGTGTAAAAGCTGCTTTCATCATAAATAGAACGGATATACATAGTTGTCATCTTTTTAAAACTTCAATGAATTTTATTAGTATCTAAGAAATAGTTTATGACGTAAGTAGTAAATTTGTAATTATAAATTAACCTAGTTCCGGTATATTTGTTCGAAAAAGTTGATGAATATAAATAATGCAAACGCAATCACTCATAAATTGAAATGTCAACGTGATCTAGTTATTAGCCAGTTAATTTAGATAAAAACATGTAGTAGTACGCACTAGACTTTTTCTTTGAGTAGGTAGATCAATCTAGCACGTAAGTCGGTCACACATTAATTTAACAATTGAGTTAGTCTAATCTAGATTGCTATGAGAATCGCTTGCAAAAAAGATGCTACATAAATAGTTTTTCTCAGCCGATAACAGCGCACTGTAAAATAAAGATTCATAGCTGGGCGATGAAAAGGAATATTTATGAGATATTTTACGGAGAATTCGCATTTATAAATCATGTAACGTAGACAATGAAATAAGCGTATGTGCATACTAACAAATTGTCTCTTTTTAAAATGGTAATAAAGTACATATTACTTACTTTATCTGATGATATCTATGTTAGATTAGTTTTGTATAATTTAGATACATGCCTACAATATGTTTCTAAAATTCTTTATCTGATTGAAACAGATTATTCCTTGGTTTCGCAAATCAGTTTCTGTCTGCACAGAGATAAATATGTGGTTAAATAGTGTCGTTATGTATATATAACTCATATACTTATAGTAGCTCGTTCGTAAGACAAAAAATTGTCGCTCTTACTTCTCTGAAGATACTGAACGGATTCACACCAAATTTGATATACATTCTTTAATATTGATTTAAGACTTAAGTTTAAATTGCAATACGGTGAGCTGTGCGCATTGGTGCAAGCTATTAAATAGTAAATATCATTTTGTATGTTGAGTCTTTTCGGTTACTAGAAGCACTATTAGAGGAAGTAATTTTATATGCGAAAAGGTACATAAATATTCAAACAACTGCACGTTAAAACAAATGACATTTATATTATTATATGAATATGGGCATTAACACGTTCGTAAAATAAACATTGAAAAACATGTAAATGTACTTAAAACTCTATATGTATGTATGTATGTATGTATGTATGTATGTAATAAATGTGCCACTTCTTGCTTTTAGAAAGTAGAAAACGGAATTCATTCCGCAAATAAGGTGAAAAAGAGCATTTGCAACGGTTTCTTTAACTATTATACTCTTTTTTATAAGTGTTAACAAAACACTAAAGAGAAATGTTGTTTAATAGGAAGTTTTGTCTTTCACAATATGATTCTGTGGTATTTAAGTTTAAAGACAAACAAAAACAATGCAAATTCATTATTAGTATTTGTGAGTATTTCGCATCTATTGCATTCTCTGTGGTCAGACAATTGCGGTGTTATTACGCTGGGCGCTCGTAGCGAATTGCACATATAACTGGAATTCTTCGCATTTGTAACATTAATAACAGTGTAGCACGTATAGGAGAACAAGCGCGAGATAAGGTCATTTTATTGCGGATCAAACTATACAAAAGGATACATTCAATGTCATTCTGCCGCGCAGTATTATATAACGCTTGGTCGACATTTTTTTGCGTGTTTTGAATATATTTTTTATTTTAATTCAAAAATATTCTTAGATTTCTAAAGTTACGTTTAAATAAGTTTCCTCAATTATATATTTGAATCCTAACTTGAAAATTAAGAAATATATGCGCCATAAATAATTACGACAAATATTAGTCAATTACCAATATTTTTTACCAGTGTAGATTTGAGTTCTCAGAACGAGTATCATTTTTTGTTTGATACATAACTAATTCGCAACCAGAGGTGAATACAAATCGAATCTGTTATAAAACACTTGATATGTAAATATAATTGAATTTACATGCAAAGTGAATCCTTGCGTTACATGTGTTTGTTTCGAATAATAATAATAAAAAAAACATTGTGCCAAACCAAGCACTACGGCACACAAGACAGAGATTTCATATAGCCCCCTTGAGGAATGTACGCTAATGATTTAATATTACTCCTCGAACCACGTAACTTGTGGTGCGGCCCCATGGGAAATATATTCAACGCCTTTCGTTCATTCGTTGTTATACAAAACGAAAACACATTGCACATAAGCATATCGATCGAAATGAATTTCAAGTGTGTTTGCATCTTTAAATACATGAACTAATGCACACTGTAGGTATCTCTCGAGTTGGCTGTGTAATTGTGGGTGGTTGATAAAGTCGAAAAATGTTGGTAAACATATTAGTGTTAATAACAGAGTAAAATGATTGTTCCGACGTTGCACCTATAATTTCTGTCCATTATCTACCGCTTTATGACTAGTGGCGTTTGGTAGCACCGGATATGATGATAAACAGCGCAGACAGGAAACCGGAACTGCATGCAACACGTCCGTTAATCGGGCCATCACTCCCGGCTTCCCGGGCGAGTCCGCATGCGAGGTGTGTTGCCCTAGGCTAGGATATTGCACCTAGTTCATTTAGAGATATAGAATTTTCGTTACGCCACTTAAATGCACTCTTCACCATAATGGCATTGTTGTGCATCTAGCGGGTTCTGTCTGTTTAAAACGGTACAAACACAATGCACACTTTGAGGAAGATGAAATGAAACAAAACAAAAAATGTTGCACGTGCAACAATTGTTTTTACCACTTTTATTGACAGTGCGAATTGTTGCATTGTTTCGCTGAATTCAACAAATGATTTGTATGAATTTCTATTGTTAATTTTCCTACTAATACAAGCAAACATTATCATATATTTTTATCCGATAGTTTACTTTTTACTTTCTTTTACGAAGTAATAAGTATTGTAATTACGAAAAAAAAAACTCGAAATTTTAACGGAAATACAACCTTTTGACCTTCCCTGAATCGAGTCTGACTATCTTTGGAATGACGTCTGTTTGTGTGTGTGTGTGTGTGTGTGTGTGTGTGTGTGTGTGTGTGTGTGTGTGTGTGTGTGCTTGTGTGTGTGTGTGTGGCTGTGAGCGCTCTACCGGCTAAACTGTTAAAGATAAAATTATGAAACTTTAAACTTAAGATTTGTATATGCCTGGGGTGAAACCTCCTATTTTTGAAAAGCATATTCAAACCGGAGGTGCATGTTTACTTAAGACTTTTTTTGCAATTTCTGCAATATCTCCGAAACGGCTATACTTGCAGTAAAAATAGTTAGAATAACATTGAAAGATATTAGTATTCTGCACAACTTTTGTTTGAAACATTTCTTCAAAAAGTACCAGTTACAAGATCTTATCTTATTGATATTGCCATAGTTACGTAGGTATGGGAAATTATATATAATAAATCGCATCTACTATGCATTTCAATTGTTTTAAATATTCAAATATTTTGACATTTAACATTTATTGTCAGTGTCACAAATAAGTTAAGTGAAAACACGTTACAAAGGTTAATAAATAATTAAAATATTATATGAAAATATTTTGTAAGGTTTAAAGTTCATTTGAAAACTAAAAAATGTCCAGCCATAATAATTTTTAATAATGTGTAATGAATAGTTATATTTTCTGTATATTACTATAGAATCGAACATTTTAAATCTAAAATACATATGTTTTCTTAGAAATCTGACAATAATCTAACTTTACAATTTTACTGGACTTACGAATGAAAATATTTTCTTTAAATTTAAACATTTTATATTTTAATTTATATACTATCAAATAAAAATATACTGAGTACGTAAAAGAAAGTTTAGGGCCAACACATGGCCGATGTTTTGCATTTGTATTAGGCTAATTTCCAGTACAGTAAAGTAGAGTACATGTAAGTAAAGCTAATATTAAATAAGGAAGACAACTTAGTTGTTCATCAGCCATTTAATATAAATTAGCATTTAATCTATATACTAAATAAAGATGAGTCATCGTAAAGTATACCTAATATATAAGGGTGCACTAATACCCCCAGTAATCACCTTCGTTGCGCGTACCATCAAACAGCCACAACCGCATATACGCACGGCAGCGCGTAACGTATTCGTAAGTGGCGATAGTGAAGAGTAAATAATTCAGTAAATCACATAATTAATGCACACATCGTACCCTCCGACCACACTCCCCACACCCCCACCTCCACGGCTCTTCACATGAATAATTCCTGTACAAATTAGCCGCGTCCAGGGTGTCCGTATCAGTCATTAATAATGCTGGCACCACTGCAAGCCCACTCAGACAAAACGTCTGTTTGTTTGTTTGTTTGTGTGTGTTGATATTGAAACGGTAGCGAACGCGAATTCTATTTGCATCAGTTTATAATACGTGATTTATTTCAAGGTATAAATCGTACCCCTAACAAAAATAACAAAAGTAAATTTCTTTTTTCACAAACCACCCCAATTTTAGAACTATTTTGATCAAAAGATTCCATTAGGTATGGGTATATAAAATTAAATTTTTATGTAATTCAAACATTCTAATAACTTAATTTATATTAAATTAAGATTCGTATATTTTAGGCGGATTTGTGTAAATAATGCATAACATTTCGATACAAAAATGTAGTCGCATTCCACATACATAGATGAAATAGATTCCCACGGAGCAAACAACTAGATGCAGGTATCACTGGGCTAAACCATTCGTTAAGCATGACTGACTCTCTTATTTAACTACCCTCGTTTTACACAATAACATAAACATATGTAATATATTTTTAAATAAATTCAAAAATAAGGTTCAGCCATTGTTGTTGAACGACTAAACTAAATGGTATCTTAGCACAGGTGTTAAGTAAACCCAGATGTAAAGTTACGACTTCCTTATTTATGTTTATTATCATCACCTTACTAGGAATTTTAAAATTCTGGTTTGTTCAAATATTGTATCAATTGTTGACACACATTCTAAAATATACTTAAATAAATTGTTTGAATCAAAGTTTCTAAAAATAGAAATATTATAAAATATTTAAATTAAAATGCATAAAAATATCTTATTATACAAGATTAACATTCTGGTAGATGTTTTATATTTTATGGTATAATATTTTAACTAATATAAAAGATGTGTGGTTATAAATATGTTTTTTATTACTCTGAGAATATTAGTAATTAAAAAGAAACAAAAGAATGTTAATTAAATGTATTTATGTTAAAATAATATTTTTAAAAATCATCGCTAATAAGAATTTTATGAAGTTGAGAAAAATTACTAATTAGAAACAGAATAAAATATTGATGAAACAAATATGTTGACCTCAACAAAAAAAAAAGTAAATTTTAGATAAAATAAAAAAAATACTTTCGTTGTTACAATATAAGGTAGAGTTTGGGATGCAAGGGCTTATTTAATTTGACTTGAGGGCAGGATTTATGCTAGTGACCATGCTGACCGATATACACAATGGGCCATTGTGTCAAGAGGACCGTAACTTTTATATACCAACGATAAAAATTCGCAACACTAGAGTTTCGTTGTTGTTTTTCCCACGACCATCAACCAGCAGATTTCTGTTGTTATTTTTGGTAATTTATTGCTGCATTAGTTGTTTGTTATTATTTAATTGTCACCTGGTTTAAAGACCACAGTGTTACAACATCTTTTATGTGAAATCATTCATTTGTTTTAACTACCTATACTGATGTGATTCATGATTTTAATGATATTTATGTTATATATTCTTGAAAGTATGAGTTACTAGCGTATGTCAATTCTACATATATTCTAGAGTTACGTAATCTATGCGTAAATTATTACGCCTAATACTAGTCATTTATCATTTTGGGTAAATTTAAATTAACTTCAGTTAAATTTGATCCACTTCAGTTGATATATAAAACCGGTTAATAAATAGAAATATGAAATGAGTTATAGCAAAATTGTCAACTAGTTGTTACTTTGGCGAATAGAAAGTTCATGATTGATTTTCTCTCACGAATCTAGCATGCGGGGTTTTCGGATATCATCAAGAGCAAAACTTCTTAAAAATTCAATTCGTAAGTAAGACAAACAGAGCGAGACCAGACGATGAAGAAAGACAAAAAAAAAGCCTACATCGAATGTTTTATTTATGAAGTAGTTAGTAAAGTAAAGCATCGTTCACAAACCTTTCAGAATCCGTTATGGTTCGTTCAAAAGTAATCCAAAAAAAAGATCAACGTTTTATCCAAATACAATATATGGTCGAGCACTGCACTAGAACACTACACTTCACCCACTCACACAAACACTCATTTAAACCAGGTTTAAGGACACGGAATCCGCACTACAAGAGGAGAACAGTTCACTGAAGCAAATGTGTCGTTGTAACTTTGTTTAATCTAATTCGAAGTTATCAACACTGGTTACTATTTAGTGATTAAGCTACGCTTAAAGCGTGTCATCATTTTAATCCAGAAGCACTTAAGTCTTGAAGACGAATGTACAATCAGCTGAGTTGTTTCAGTTCAGCCAAAGTAATTTAAGATTCAAAATGTTTGTGTCCAGTTTAAATGTAACATTGGATATTGAAAAATGTTGATGTGTTTCGAAGTGTAGGCCAAGTTGGATATATAGAGTTATGCGAAACAGTTATTACACGAATGAGATCTGCTCAAATCCAAGAGGAGCCTGGATGGCTCCAAGACGTCGATGCTACTTGATATGCATGGCTTTGAAGATCACATAAATCACTTAATTCACATTGAATTCGGAATGGTTTTCGATGAGAACTCGTCGCACACTCTCCCTAGACGGGTTTCCCGGTGATTTTCGCGTGCACTTGTTCAACTTGTTGCCGGTTTTTTGGATTTTCCGTTGACGCGACCACTAGCAGACTTGACTCAACGGACCGACCATACGTTCCACCATACCTGGATGAACTGTACGCGCGCGGACTTTGGTAGAAGGGGCAAAATAAGCCGTAATACACCTTTACTATTCTACGTGGCTTCTACACCGACCACTAACACCGTTTACCTATGCGATGCACCATAAGCAGTGCGCTAATACAGATATTAACGCAACCCACTCTACTTTCATTACACACCATCTTAAATTCACTATTACACCATCAATATTAGAATTTATATAACATAAAACAATAATAATAACCAAAGCTGGCCAATTACCTAAAGAAATACGGAAATTACATATATTTTATTCCAACAAAAACTATCTTATGAGATTCGCAGTTATATTTCTAAATCGACTAACGACCTCTTGAAACAATCAATTATATATATATATATATATATTATATATATATATATATATTTATATATATATATATATATATATATATATATATATATATATATATATATATATATATATATATATAAATATATATGCATATATATATTATATATATATATATATATATATATATATATATATATATATATATATATATATATATAACTCCATTGAGTTTGATGAAGAAATAAACAAATTTCTAATCCATTACATAGCAAAACTATATCCAAAAATAATAGAATTTTAGTCTCTAATTACCCTCTGAAAAATTTGAAAAATGTGGTGAATGAGACAACACTATAGAGTTGCGTTTCAAGTAAACAAACGCACGAGCCGATCGATGGTAAATGGCTTACGTGATCCACACCGTCAACTCACCTGTCCGAACGAATGGCGGGAGTTGTGATTGTGAGACAAGCAGATCTCCGATTCATTTCACCGGAGCGAGAAACGAACAGAAAGATGGCCGAAGTTTAAAACAAAAGTGGGGGGGCACGACTTATTGAAACTTAAGTCGTTAGACAAGGACGAGATGTAGTCTTAAGTTGTATAGGTTGGAAAAGGATGAGGAGACATTGGTCCATTTGCGAGATGCTGTAAGGTGAGCCAATGCACGGGCCATGGAGGTAGGAAGAAAACTGGAGGGCGCTCATGAGTGAGTTGAATAAATGGAGAGCGTAACATAGCTGAAGATTCCAAGGGAATAACATGCACATATGTATGTATGTTAAACTTATATATTTTGTTTATACTATCGCATGTTTTTTCCTTGGAGTCTAAATTTCTATATGGCGAAGAAGGATAGAGCGATAATGGTCCATTTGCGAGATGCTGCATGATGGACCAGTTGAGCATTGGTTGTAAAAGTAGGAGTGGGGGTTGTTGATGAAGCGATTTGGGCGAGTGGAGGTTCGGACTGTAACGTTTTGGCCTCGGGCACCGCATGAGAATACACGCTTACGGGAGGCTCTGCATTCCAACAGGTGTGTGCGCCATGGCCGTGCTACGATGCGGGGACTTGGAGGGCGATTCAGGCATACCACTCTCTGATACCGGCCCGCCACGACTGACAAACAGGCTACACACACACACACACACGTAGAGACAGAGGATGCAAAAAATGCTTCTACTAATAGTATATAGTACCATATTTCCTAAGAGACACTCGTAAAATTTGCATTCTTTTATAAAAATGCATAACGCATGAAAGGTTAACTAAATAGGGTATAAGAGCGATTTCAATAAAACCAGAATTGATGAGTAAGATAGAAAATTAGTTGATGAGAAGAGTATGTTGAGAGCAAATATAAAATAAAAGAGCTTGTGACGAAAGATAAGAAAGGATTGTCTGCATTGCAATCCTATTTGTGTGTACCAAACATCCTTAAAGAATCCAAAACCTTTGATCGCAATTTTATTTTACTTGAGAACCTCAATAAATCAATCAATCAATAATATAATCAATCTTTCAAACTTCATGACATTTGCTTTAACTAAATTCAAATCAAAGATATGTGAGCACTTTCCCCTAGGTATATATAAAATTTAGTTTTCATCTATTCAACCAAATGTCGAAATAGCATTCATGTACAAAGTTAATATCATTTAAGTATGTAACTGTACATACAAAATTCTTTGATTAGAAAAGAAAAATTCCTGCCATATAAAAAGATTATATTGTTAATGTTTATAAACCGTCAAGATGTCATTTTTAGCGTTAAACCAATTATCACATACATTTAACACCTTTGGTAATTGTTTACAAACAACTTTCTCTTAGCCAGTTAGTATGCTACTAAAACAATAAAAATGTTCAGTGATGAATACGTCAAGATGTCTTCAGTCAAATGATGTCATTTACAAGAAAGAAAAGAAACTGCAATAAATCGTTTTCTAATCGTTCCCAATTCATTTAATGTAAAACCTTATTGAGAAATATATTTGAGACAAGTATGCAAATATGCTTATCACAATCAAAGCACATCAGTGCACATATTTGATCTGATTAGTACTTGCTCTATTACATTTGCAATTTTGCACGCGACGTTATATTTCATTTAAATGCCATTAGCGTCTTATTTGATTTTAAAAAGAAATTCAAATTGCTTCGCTAGTTGCGTCTAGTGCCACTTTGTACTATAATTGAAAATTCATGACACAAACGATAATTAAAGCAGCCAACTTCACAGTAATGTTTGACGGAAATATCAAGCCTGTTAGTAAGGCGTGAAATATTTAGATATTGTTTCATGTTTCAAATCGCCAATTTATAATTTAGAAAGAACATATTTATTATATTTAAATAAATGGCCAAATCGCGATTTTTCTATAGAAAAGTATTTTGTTAGTTACATTAAAAATTTAAATTACTTAATTCCATAAAAAAATATATATAATTTTAAATTTATTAGTGTCGTATCATAATATATGTATACTTAAGTTTAAACATCGGTCATGTATTGGTCCTAAACTTTCTTTTACGTAGTCAGTATATTTTGATTTGATAGTATATAAATTAAAATATAAAATGTTTAAATTTAAAAGAAAATATTTTCATTCATTATGTCCAGTAAAATTGTAGTAAAGTTAGATTATTGTCAGATTTCTAAAAAAACATATGTATTTTAGATTTAAAATGTTCGATTCTATAGTAATATAAAGAAAATATAATTATTCATTACACATTATTAAAAATTATTATGGCCGGACATTTATATTTATATATAATATTTTAAATGATTTACTAACCTTTGTAACGTTTTCTCACTAAACTAATTTGTAACACTAACAATAAATGTTAAATGTCAAAATATTTGAATATTTAAAACAATTGACATGCATAGTAGATGCGATTTATTATATATAATTTCCCATACCTACGTAACTATGGCAATATCAATAATATAAGATCTTGTAACTGGTACTTTTTGAAGAAATGTTTCTAAAAAAGTTGTGCAGAATACTACTATCTTTCAATTCTATTCTAACAATATTTACTGCAAGTATAGCCGTTTCGGAGATATTGCAGAAATTGCAAAAAAGTCTTGAGTAAACATGCATTTCCAGTTTGAATATGCTTCTCAAAAATAGGAGGTGTTCCTCCCAGGCATATACAAATCTTAAGTTTAAAGTTTCATAATTTTATCTTCAACAGTTTAGCTTGTAGAGCGCTCACAGCCACACACACACGCACACACACACACACACACACACACACACACACACACACACATGTCATTCCAAAAATAGTCAGACTCGATTCAGGGAAGGTCAAAAGGTGTATTTCCGTTAAAATTTCGAGTTTTTTTTTCGTGATTACAATACTTACTTATACTTCGTAAAAGAAAGTAAAAAGTTAGTTATATTAATAGATAAAGTGCAGCTTGATTTCACATGCGCTTAATATAAATTTATCTATATTTGATGTTTTAAACAAATATGAAATTATTTTTGTTTATTTAATGATAATTTCATACAGTTAGTAACATCGTTAGTTGATAAAAATACCGTAACCATTGCTATTGCATTTAAACGTTTTATGATGAATATATTTCAGTAGCAATTACAAATGCAATTAAATATAGTCTCAAACATTATTATTTATTAGCCATATTCATAGACAAAATAAAATAGTAATAAATGTTTATCTTCTTTTAATTAATTTACAGTTATATACAATATCTAAAATACAATATTGAATACTTTTCCGTCAGTTTATCAGAATGTTGGTTCTAGAATCAGAACTTTATCATACCCGCATAGTTTGAAATCAGACATCGTTACAGAACTAATAACTCCAAACAGCCCTTGAGTTACATTCGGACAAATTGAACATTCAGGCGAGTTAACAATGGAAATGTTAGACCAAACTAAGAACGGGCGATCTCTTGTATTTGGTCATGCAAAGACCTACCTAACGAACTACTCCATAACTAGAACTACTATATCTAATTCTCCGTTTGCACTCAGTATAATTATGATACGAGACAGACGTTTGTATGTGACAGACAAACTAAACGCGCCTAAGCACAATAGAAACGTGATAACTAATTGAATTATTAAGCTGAATTTATCCGGTCAACTAAATATAGATATGGGAAATTTTGAAAGGCACAGAACAATGGATTTAATACTATTCTATATTAATTAAGTTTTGCATGACTTGAGACTATTTGAAGTTTAAGTTGTTTTTTTATTGTAAAAAAAATGAAGCCTCAATACGGTTTTTAAATAGAAATTAATGGTGGTATCAAGTGAAGTGGGTGAGAAAATAATCGCCGTAAACCAAAGCACGATGAATAACAATATAAAAATAAAGCTCGACACATATTTCAAATGCGGTGAACGCTAGAACGACGGCGAGAATTAATATCTGGGGAGAATTACATCAACGGTGGTTGTGCAAAGAAAACGCGCTCATGTTTTCTTAGCAAAGAAAAAGAAGCACTGCAAAGACAAATGACAAATTCAACGATTTATGATGAAGAGTGTTGTTGCTTGGATTTTTCGTCTGAACACAAGCTCGCAAACGGAAGTGTGTCTGCGTTGGAAAGCTTCATTTTAATAAATGAATAAAACTATTTTATATTCAATTTATCAAATAAAACGCAGCACCGTTTAACGTTAAGTTTATTAGGTGAAACGGACCACCATAGAGGGGAAAAAATAGAAGCATTGACGCAATGCGGTTTTTAACTTGACGTTTTTGCTTCCAAAATAAAATCCTGGAAAAGATGACGAAAGTATTGCTAACGAAAAAGAAATGCCAGTCAAAGTCCGCTCGTTTGAAAAATTATGTACATTAATAATGATGAAAAATCTAGCCGCAATGCTAATTAGTGGTCTGTGACACTTGTCACTTTAAAAACTGCGCTACTGAATATAAACCACCGGCAAAAAGTGTTTGCGAATTTTATGCAAATTCGTATCAGTTTTTGTTTAACAAACTTTCGAGTTTTTTCCAATTATAGAAGTCTGAGGCGAGAACTGAGTCAGTTCATTTCAGTTATAAGAAAAGGACAAAAGAAACAGTAATTAATGAACGAAGTTTTTGTCAACGTTGTGACACAATTATGACGCCTTTTCATTTGGAAAATTAAATTAAATAAACAATTGTGTAGCAATTTACAGATGTTCAGTCACGGGTCATCAAGTTCTTTAAATATGCGTACATAGAAATCACTCACGGAAACGATAAATTAAAAATTGTTTCAAATAAAAAAAAAGATGAAAAAATGTGGAACGCTTCACGATTTTGCGTGTCATCCTTGCGCAGGGGCCATGCTAATCTTCTCTGTATCGTTCCAATTTTAGTATATGTACCGCCGAAGCGAGTACAAGGACAACGGCTCACGAAAAGGTATATATACTTACGCCTGATTCTAACGCAGTACACATGAGAAATATGTTAAAAGAAATATTTTTTATTGCTTAATTTAACAATAAATTAATATAAATTGCTCCAGCACAATTAGTGTTAACACATTTATTTTAATTCATAAATAATAATAAATTTCTAATATATATATATATATATATTATGTATATATAATAAATCGAACTGCGTTAACCGGTTGGCTAATATATAGTAACCATCTTATTATAACAGCAATTTTATTAAACGTCTAAACTGTTGTAAACTCTTGTAAAAGTGCAGACAAAGATCAGCCATTTAAATAAAAATTGGTTCGAAAATTCGTCAGTTGCTGATAAAAGCGAAAGATATACCGTTTTCAAAGAACCAGTAAACTGTTGTTTCCAAGTTAGAAATGCATTTTTGTTTATCCGAATAAATGAATACATATTACCAGTTGCTCATATTTAATTCAACATTTGAATACTTCCGAAGTCATTACAAGCGCAAAGATAAATAGCCAGTGAGCAAAATGTTCTTGGCTTATACGTCCAAATATTAGCTTTGAAATTAAATATTAGCGTTTGTGTGCGTACACAGTGGCGCCCTCAACCAAACACGGAAACCCTAAATCACTTATTTTGATATTTGTTAGCCAGAAGATTGATTCATTTTATGGTTTCTTGTCGCGAAAGTTGACTAAGATAGGTATAACATTATTAGAAGAGTTTCGGCGTGTCTGATGTTCTTGTGTATTCAGGTTGACCACTTACAGAAACTGGGAAGCTTTTAAACCTCTAGTATATCCTCTAACGTAGCGCATGCGCACTCTACTCTAACAACACCCTGAAACTTGGGATTTCATTTAAATTAAGCTTTTGTTCTTTGTCTAGTGTTTACGTTGCGTGACCAACCAAGCTTCACATCACCAACTTTCTAAAGGTACTCTGACTACAGCTTTAAGCTAAACTAGTTATGAAGAAATTTATTCTAATTAGTTTTTGCAAGGTTTACGAATTATAATTAAAAGTTGATCTTTGTACTAAACGTGGCTATTATTTTAGACACTCGTAATGTGTTTATAGTAGGTATACCTACAATAACTTTTCGTATTTTTATATATTATGTAGGTATGTAGTTGCGGCGATCGTTGACGAAGGTGTTGCTATAGGTAAATTTCGATGCGATTGCATCTGGCATGGAAGTAGATTTTTCCACGGTTATAAATGGGGCGTAGTTGAATTTACCCCAGAAGCGCGTCGGACTCAGCACAGAGAACACACAGAACGCGCGGGTTCGCGAGTTCAAGGTTAATACAATTCGCGCTCGGCTAAATTACCATAAAACGGAATCGGCAAAAATAAAAAAAATAACGCGCCAGCGAAAGTTTAACCAACCATCGAATAAAATTAAATATTCACTCATTTGAAAATCGATACGGAAAATCACTATCAGTTTCTGCCGTTTTATATATAT
>JADQWA010000017.1:0-16437 GCA_018344505.1 Nebria ingens riversi | reverse complement strand
TATATATATTACCTAAATTATTTGCGAGATAATTCATTGACGTCAATAGTTAACATTAATGATGAGAACTAGTCAAGATGAAACTCAACGACTGTAATTTCCTTTCTAGTTTGAATATTAAATTATGTTATTTTTAGACTAATAATTGATCATTTTGCATGTATATTTTATGTTGAGAATAATAAAATTCTAACTATAAACTATATAAGATTTTATCGTATTAAAATAACATGAAATAATTGAAAGTCTGTGTAATACGTATCTTTAAAGCTGAACGATTTATAAAAATACTTATCTGCTAAACGTAACTAATATTATCTATAAAAATTATTACATATCTCCAAGTTTGGACGATAAATACACATTCTTTGTATGTGCCGATGGCATTTTAATGTTATTACCTAGAATTCCAAGTAGATTCTTACGCTACAGACCAAATAGTTTTAAAGTTGTGCTTTTAGAAATCACTGTTATGTTTACCTAAGTAAAGATGTAAACCAATTAACAAAACTAACATATTTTGAACATTTTAGAGATTAAAACTGTTTTATATTTATATGTACATATTTTTAAATACTAAGAGTGTTTGTACCGGTTCATTTCAGAGATAAATTAAAAATTAAATATCAGAATACTTATGTTGAAGTATCTACCTATCCATTAGTTTATAATATATTAATAATATATGACAAATTGAAGAAGAGCAATGTCTGTAATTTCACTAAGTACTTTTGTTTAAAATTCAACAATTATTATCGTAATTGCGGTCTGATTTTTATAGAAACACACACACACGCATCACTGACAGACAGTTTAAAATTAGCATACACATTTTTGCGCAGGGCATATGTATATATATATATATATATACATATATATGTGAGTGTGCGAGTGTGTGTTGTTAAAACAAAGGTGTGTCTGCGTTTCAAATAATCTGTTATTATTAAAATCGTTCGCTATTGTATTCGTTTACTCTTTATGTAAATCAACTGTTTATTTATTATAATTGTAATTTGATACAGGCGCGACAATAATGTGTGGTGTGGCAAACAAAAAGTCATGTTTTAAATATGTTGTTACACATTTTAAAAATCCTATTCTGTTACAACCAACAAATAAATATATATGTTTGAATTAATATACTCTATTATTGCTATGTTTAGAGCAACTGGTATTTGTAAAGCTAAATCACAATAGAATTTATAATTACCTATAATTATTTTATAATATAATTAATAAATTATTATTTTCACCTGAAGTATATAAATAATAAATAAATGATACATCTTAAATAGAAGTGGCTTTATGGGTGCTTATCTGAAGCACCAAACGCAATTTACAATTAAACATTAGTTAGATACAATGAAACGCGAACGTAATATCAGGATAGGCGACAAGAGGACCTCAAAAGCAGAACAATCACTGATGTATATATGTATGTATGCGAATATGTTGAAAACACTCACAAACAACAATATTATAATCACATACTGGCACAATCACATGCGCATATTGAAACAGAAATAAGGATAAACTAGCAACTGGCATTTGAAGCAATTTCAACTACACATACGTGTGTATGTATTTATATATGTATGAGGATGACAACATACACACAAAGGACTCAAGTGCGTTTTATACTCAACAATTCAATGATGGCGTCAAATGTTTTGTGGAAATATATAATTGTATACATGCGCTATATGCGAAAAGCCCGATGAACAGTCACTGTTTTAATGTTGTTAAGACAATCATAGATTTTCAATAAAATATCCATAGGTAGTGAAGAGTGCGAAATAATTGTTTAGAAAAATACCCTCTGCATCGGCAAAAATGTCTATAAAAGATATTGTTTGTTTAGTACGTTAGTCATTTTACAAAAACAAATCAGACGTTTTTAGTCCTTTTTGTATAACTCACATATTTATCTTTCACAGTGTGTATTAAAAACGAAGTAAAATAAGTAAAAAGTCTTTGAGAAATATTTTCATTTATGAATTCAGTAAATATAAATTCCATGAAGAATTTACTTGAAAATGCTAAAAAGCAATATTTTAATAATTACAAATTCCAACATGATTTAATATTAAAACATGTTTACAACTTTGCGCCCCACTAACTTTTCATGGGGTTAATGTAATTAAATATTAATGATCATCTTCGTAGCTGCCTTTGATATTTCGAGAAGATATAATTATTTTCGATGTATTGAGTGAGTAAGTTAAAATCCTATATATATATATATATATATATACATATATATATATATATATATATATATATATATATATATATATATATATATATATATATATATATATATATGTATCGTGGCGCAAATCCTGATGCTCATGTTTCCAATTACACTTCTAATTACGCTGGAAAATACAATTACACTGGGCCGGTACCCCATCTAATTTAAAACACAATTTACATTTTAATAGTATTAACTAAATGAGCTGTAAATTGGTATGTATGTACCTAGTACCCTGCTTACAAACAGTCGTCATAAAAACTTGTTTTAAATATGATTATCTCTCTTGCAAAATACGTGGTCATTGTGATACAATTTCAAACCGAAAAACATCTTGCGGAATGCCTACTTTATTTTAACAATCAATGCCGAACCTGATTCTCGCCGGGTACAACGTGAAAGTCACATCTAATGTGTTTCAATTACATTTTGCAGCTTTAGCTTATACATTAATGGATAGAATCATATAGAAATAATATAGAGTTACTTTTAAATACGTGTAATTATTATTTAATTACGTAGTTATCAAGTTTAAAATTATATTAAAGTAAAGTAAAATTCAGAGCATAGTTGTGTAATTTTTAAGAGTTTAAAATTGGTTCGTTGGGATTTGAATAGAGTGTGTCTGTTTGAGCTTTTGATGAAATAGAAGACAGTTGGTATATACGCTTTGATAAAGCATTCTACACAACGAAAGTAGGTATGCCAGTGCGTTTCCGTGCCAATAAATACCGAGGAATTTGTCCTGTGCTTCTATTCTCTTGTCAAATAACTTTACCCAGGAATTGACACTTTGCTGCTCGTCTACGGCGCCGTTCAAACGCTTTTACAGCAATTGCTGACAATTTCCTCATCTCATGGTCTACCGTATTTTATGAGTATTATATATTTTCACACAAAATTAAACCCAAAAAAAAAGTATCATGAAGACATTCGTTATTTATGATTTTATATAAACTTAATGAAAAATTTGATTAATGTAGTGTAGGTTAACTAAAGATTAAGTATTAAGCTTCTATGTTTGAATATAAAATATATTATTTTGGATTGTAGTACACAAAGAATCAACAATTAATTCATTTAGTATCAGTATCAAAAATGATAGATAACGGTAGGAAAACAATCAATTTAAACTTTTTTTTGTAAAAATCTACTAGTTGCGTAAAAGAAGTAAATCAAAGATAATGGAGGGATTACTGAAATAGTAACAGCTACCAACTGTGTATGAATTTATTGATAAATCAATTTAGAAGTCTATTTCAATTCTATAGTTAGTATTGATATTGAGTGTGCAATTTATGACGTTAGTCTAAAGGGGTTTTCAACAATTTCAAAGTTGACAATGAACTAGTCCGCCCTTAACGTAAGAACTATTCATTTATATGTAAATGACCAGGTGAAGGATCAAGTGGCAACTACTCAGACCCCTGGATGCGTAGCAATTGCCAAATAGATAGTCACGTGCCAACACCTACACCTACAAATCAGATCCAGCGTCCAGTGTCAAATGAGAATCCATTTGTCAATGGTATACACATATATAAGTTTGTATATAAAACACAATTAAACCTCTACGGTACAAGGCTGTATTCGAATTATTCAACAATTGCGCCTTTGATCTCTTGCTAAGGTTAAATTGGTTTTCTTCTAATAAAAACAGCATACATAGCTTAATGTCTTTCAGCCATTACTGGGACAAGTCTTTACAAATATTCACATAATCTTTCTACTATTTATCTTTGCACACTTCATTAATATTCATCATAAAGTTTATTTCCAATGGAAGAGGCCCTGGTTGGTATTATTTAAACTTTGATTTAATGCGAGTTCGGGTATTTTGATTGTGCGTGGTGTGGTGTTTACCGTGTCGTCAGGAAGTGATGCGACCCGACGCGACGCGACGCGACGCGACGCACCACCTGACGATGACTAATAGACGTCGCGTTCATCCGTCCATGTTGATGCAAATGTGATCGGTTATGGTGGTCGTCAACGGTGTCGCCCTTCCTCCAAGTGATTTATCACTTTTACCACCATCAGCGCATTCGATGCACTATTGTATACCTATAGTATATATCGTCAACGCGTATTGTGTGGGTGATCCAACCGTATATTTATTTATATATTGGAACTACGTATTGATGACGGTGAAGCGAAATTATTTATGGAAATGTATAGGATTTGAATTTGATTAGTTTTTGATTTATGACTCGCACAATTTTCAAATAAACTAGAGAATGATTGCCACCCTTTTGAGATTATTAATAATAAATACTAAGATTAAATTTATTCTGGAAGGTAATGAAAAATTTATTCATTATGTTGAAGTACCTATGTAATTAATTTGTTCTATATTATCAAACATATTTTTAAAGCTTATTAAGTTTAAATTGCTAAAATCTTATTATATTCTGTAATAAAATGATTAAATACCTTCAGAAAAGAGGCCTTTTGAGCTTGTGGGCGAACAAACATTATATACAATTACACAATGAGAGAATTTAAATTAATACCTCTCAGAATTTTAAAAATATCTATATATACCGCCGCTTATAAATAATGTGTAGAAAAGTAACCAATTTTCTAAATACCGAAACTGTTTTTATTGTTATAAAATAAGAATTATTTTGATGAACAAAAATTAAAATTGAATATTCTACAAATCAAAAAACACGTATTTGTTTCTAATTTTATACCTTTTACGCAAATAACAGCCAATATATATTTTGGTATGGAAGACAATCTAGAGATATAAATTGTGCTATTCTATTTTATTTCTAGTTTATTTTTATTGCGTAATACCGGCCTTTAAAGCTCGTTGTATATTATATAAGTAAGAAAAACTTTAAAATAACAAAATGGGATGCTGATTCGGTTGAGGAAATGGATGAAAAGGGTGAAAACTCCTCTAAAATCCACAACGTTTTGCTTTATCCGATAAACCACAACATTCAGACGAAATGTTCTCTTTTTCTATACATATGTTAAAATGAAAATGACATATATGTTTTGATAAAAGAATATGCTTATCCACATAACTAAAAAGAGGCATGATGGCTATTTAATTACATTTTTCATCTAACACGTATAACAATAGTAATCCTGGTTCATATACAAGTATAAATAAATCCATACTAGAAGAGCGAATAGCAAGGACATATTTCATAGGACTCTGAAAGGCAAATAACTGTCTGGTATAATTCGTCCTCTTGAATTATGACAGTCTACGCGTGAAACGAACATATAGATGCAGCTATTGTCCGGGAGCACATAAATATCAAACTGGCGAAACCCAT
This sequence comes from Nebria ingens riversi, assembly GCA_018344505.1. Lineage (NCBI taxonomy): Eukaryota > Metazoa > Arthropoda > Insecta > Coleoptera > Carabidae > Nebria > Nebria ingens. The sequence goes on along the minus strand of JADQWA010000017.1, from coordinate 10,887 downwards.
AATTAACGGAAGAATAAAAAAAGCTTTGTCATTCATTTAGAAAATTGTTCTTAAGTGCATTACATCACTAAATAATAAAAGCGATTTTTGCTTCAAGTAACGTAATTTCTGTTGCGAGTGTAACTAAACAAAAGTAATGTCCAATTGTAGAAAAATGTTTAGACTATTAGACAGTTGAAAGTATTAGTAATTTCATTCACATTATTTTCCAACATAAACTCAACAATAGTTAACAAAATAAATAAATCAAACTTCATAAACCCAACTCCGTGTTTATAAAAAACAAGCAACATTTTTCGACAGATGACAGTATTCCGAAATTTACTCGGCGAGCGTTAAATAATAATTTAAAAAAATGGCTTAGTGGTGCTTCGTGGGCTTCTGTCGTACGAGGAACACGGTCGCGTGGTTCTTTTAATTGAAACTGTCATATCAGCCGAGCGCTGCAGCCGCAGCGCCGTATACAATGATCGCTGGCTTGGCATCACGTTGCCTTACAGCTCTATAGTATTGTAGAGGTGTTTACAACACTTTAAACTGTCTTTCATTCTACGTGACACTTTCATCCTATCCGCTAATCAGACGTTTCCTGGATGACGACACCTGCGCTATTCTCACCATAAAAGCGCACAACTTTTTCGATTTCATACAGAAATACATTTGCTATATATCAAATATTTTCTGGTAACATATGAAATATACGTAATATAACATATATAAGATATTCAATACATTTTTATTTCACTCCAATGATCGCACTACACTGTACAAAAATTGATATATTTGCACTATTATACTGACAGTATTCATAATTTAATTAAAAACATTTACTGTTAACAATCTACCATGCGCTGCGAGTTGCATATGTATAGGCGTTAAAGTAGAAAAACATAAAACAATATGTATGTATATGTATATATGAATAAAGTATAGCTGAACACAAAATCATAAATAAATGTAGTAATTAAGCATTTGTTGCAGTGCTAGTTGCAATTATGAAATTGCATTACGAAAGTGTTTCAATCGAAGGTATTTTGTTTTAGAAATGAATATTCATGATATTGTCACAGATATTCAATACACATATAATTAGTTTTGAAGCAATTGAAAGGGCTAAAATTTTCATATTAATTACTCCTATTGTGCGATGTGTTTGTGACGTTTCAGCAAATGGCAATCACTGCCACCAAATAGTCGCTGTGTTCTGCGCAAACGTCGCGTCGCTCGCAAATCTTGTTTATCTGTTGTTAAGCCATAAATCCGCCGCTCGGAAGTTCGATTGTTGAGCTTATACACGTTACGGAAACGCAAAACAGCTTTAACGTTACGTTACACCAACGAATTGTTTGCGTTATAAACAGATTAGTGGCGATTGAAAATGCACACATGTGCAGTAGGTTTAAAATTTGGGCGAAGAAAATGATTCCATTACCAGTATTTATTTTCACTTAATTCAAATGATAAAAACTTTATTTATTCTGTATAACAAGACAGGCGAAACATGTAATTAAACATTTCAGATGACAGAAACAGACATTGCTAACCGTTGGAAAACTTAAGAGTCATTTGTATAAAAACATAATGAATTTGTTTGTATACACAAGCTTTTAAAGTAATAAGTTTACTTGAGCGACGTTTATTACAATTTTATTTTACCAAGCGAACATTGCAAGTTTAAATTTTAAAAATAAACTGCTTTGTATTACGAGCGTAAAGCTACAAAAAAATACGAATTTTAACGAATATTTGAAAATTATAAAACAACATTTATAGAACACACGAAATGAACCTTATGATAATTTTGTCTAGCTTTGGTAAGTTATACACACAAACATATTATAAATGTAAAGGAGAGAAGACACCTAAAGCAAATAATTGAAGGTCAAAGTGTACCATAACACTGTAATTTCGTCTTTAGATGTGTTTGACGAAAAGCTATTTTTGGAATTCTGTTACTTTGAACATTTAATCAATTTCAATTCGAAAATGTTAATTTTAGGTATTTATTTATGTATTTTAGAGAAGATGGGACGAATTGATATTGTTATTACAACTGAGCGAGCGAACGAAATTTATTCAAGTACCCATATTTTCGCAATAAAATGTAAATCGAATTTCGATTTCGTTTCTGAGAATGTCTCAAATACACTTAAATATTCATACTATTATGTGATACGGCAAAGTTGTTAATCATTGTTGCCAACATAACTTTATTTATTTATAATATATGGACCTAGTTAAAATCACAGTTTTATAATAAAAGTTTTTCTTAGTTTATAATTATAACTTTGCTATTTAGTTGTTAAATAAAGTTGAAGCGAAGTTAAATTTAATTTCGAAGAAAGTGAACTTGTTTATTGAATAACAGCTCCAACAAAAACTGGAAACGAATATAGGACCATAACACAATTGCGAAAGTCATTTTATATATATAAATATATACATATATTTTAAATGATTTCAGTTGAGCCTTTTGTATGTATTTTGTAGAGTAAATATAAATATACAAGGTAAAAAATCACTTACCATTTGTTGTCGTAGTGGGTGTGGAAGGGGACCTTTCGAGAACAGTGTAGCGAAGCACTAGCCTCAAGGAGTCCCGGCCGGAAGAGTTCCAACGTTGCAGGATTTCCAAAGGTCGGTCATCCCCTTTCAGAGGCCATTCTGTAACAAAGAAAGACCAAATACAATTTTAAATAAAACCTAACGTACATTTACATTGATTCAAAACAGTGTAGCACTCTTTTATTTTATATAAATATATATTTAATTCCAAATTAATAATAATCTCCACACACAAATGCATAGCTTGGTTGCATGTTTATAACCTATTTTATATTATCTAAAATAATTATAAAATCCTCATGTAATATTCAGTGCAATTTCTAAGTAATCTATTATATACAAAAGTACATACAAAAAACACAATAGAATAGTATTTTTAAAAAAGACAATTACGCAAATGTATACAACTTAAATGAAATGAAGTTAAATAAATTCACGCGTACTTTGTTCTGAGATAATTAAGTTGACAAAGTGTTAATTTGTCATCGTAAATAAATTATTAAGTCGTATGTACAGTAAATGAGACAATATTATCGGGGCTTCTAGAACTTCGAGGCTATTACTAGAGAGTCTAGCTATGTATGTCTGTATCTATGTAGCTAGTTAGTGCACACAACTGCTGGTGTAACTCGAATCATTCCAGTATTAAATTATAGAGACTAAGAACCGTTTACACTCGCCAATTACTATAAATGTAAGCGTAAATTGGACGCAGATGTTTGGGTCTTAAAATAGTTCCATCTGTACCCATCCAAGTCGAAGGGTTGCTCTATTTTGGCAAAATTTGAATATGTGATTCATAAAATCTGTTCCGTTTTATGTATTAAACTGTAAAGATATATTTGAATGGTGAAAATATAAATGGAGAAGATCAAATCTAGATATTTACTCCGTCAATAATGACAATTTACGATTTTTAATAATGGTTCCATTTACGTAGTATTTATTTACGCGATGTTTCAGTGTAAATTAAAACATACCTTAAGTATATTAGCTTTCGTTTGTTATATATATATATATATATATATATATATATATATATATATATATATATTTATATATATATATATATATATATATATATATATATATATATATATATAAATATATATATATATATATATATATATATATATATATATATATATATATATAAAACAAACGAAAGCTAATATACTTAAGGTATGTTTTAATTTACACTGAAACTTAAATATTTGTTTAATATAATTATGCTTAAATTAGTTTTATATATATATTATACTAATTTAAGCATAATTTTATTAAACAAATATTTAAGTTGCAAAAACAAAAGAGGGTTAAATGGAGTTTGGAAATGTAATCACGAAACCATTTTATTTCAGACATTATTCGATTGTCGCTTGGGTTATTTGGTTGTCGGTTTTGTCCCATGTAACAAATTAGCGGGGTTAATCGCGTTGGTGGGGTGTGATATCGGGTATATAAACTAGCCGTGCGTATATGTGTGGCTGTTAAAAATCGATATGAAAGAACCTCGTAAATAACAAACACTCGACAGCAAATTGTGTTTCGCGTACGTTCATACACAAGTATTAGTCGGCAAATTGGAGTGGGCTCCGTGCGATGCCCATCTGTTATCGAACTCGGTGCACACGATAAAAGAACATCAACGAATACAAACACACTGAATACCTGCATTTATTTAACACTATTGCTTCTACTGTAAAAGTATTGTTTTAAATATATATATATATATATATATATATATATATATATATATATATATATATATAAATACAAACTACAGTGAATATTTGAGATAGCACTCTAATAGATTCAAATAGGTATAGAAAATCAATTTAAATTTAATGTTTAATTCAAATTCAGTCGACAATCTCTACGAACGCTGTCGATAATCCAATATTGTACGTTGTCTTTGTTGCCAACCATGAACGTACATACATATATATTCAATTTCAAATTACACGATTATAAATAATTCAAATAAAATCAAGAACTCGGCACCGCTGTGGTTCAAGGTTGATTTGTATTATATCTCTATAGTTCAACCCCTTCTTCCAGTTATATAGATAAAATCAATTATTATAAATATCGATAAATGGCACAAGGTGGTACCATGATTAAAAATTAAATACAAAAAAAAATGAGTTTCCTTGATGATGTATTGATATTGAATTAATTCGGTAACATTTAAGTAAATTATATTTTCCTACGTATTGTATACCTACCTACACAAAAATATATTGTGTTTTTTCCCTAATTATTTGGAGTGGATTATATTTTATATATAAAAAAAAAACATAAAAAAATCATACATCAGAATTTTCTCGAAATTAAAGTCTGTAATTCGATAAATATCTATTCCTTGACACAAGTTACCATACACACTCTAAGAAGAATGGTAAGCTCGAGGTTCACAATTTATATCTGATATCCCTTTAGAATTAACTCAACACTGATATTAAAATATAATTATTTAAACATTTATAAATAATTAAAACACCATCAGTATTTTCTATGCAATAATATTAATTAAATTAGCGTCACTACACATGTTTCTTAAAATAAATTATTTATAAAATCTAGAAGCGTTTTTTTTTTAAATTGATTGTTGTACCTTGGGACAAAAAAGAATATTTCGTTATCTACGTAGAATAGAACGAAATAAGCTTGAACGCAACTTGCAATATGGCAGTGCACAACATAAACACAAGCACGTGTTGATGATGAAGAACTATACCTGGTTTCTTTTTCCAAGTGTCTTCTTCGTATTGAGCAGCTTGTTTGAAGTAACAACCATCATATTTGCACACTTAAGACGGCTCTTGCGAATTAGTGAAAACGAATAAACTGGCAAAAAGTTAATGTAAAAGTAATCCAATCGAAATTGCAATTGGCACGCTTTCAATTTGCATCAAGTGCGGCAGTAAGGTCAAATGTAGTTGTTCACGTAGTTCGCGAGTAGTTCTGGTGAAGTACGCGAACAAACAACTAGTCAAGCCGAGACTATCAAGAGAGAATGTGGTACAATGTTAACTTCGATCCATCCCTCGTTTGTACGGTGTCATTTAAGTATCGATCAGGTTCACAACGGCGAGGAAAAACAAAGCGAGAATATTTGTGTTTACATTATTCATTCTTCCTTGTATGATGAAACACGCAGTTTACGTCATCACGAAATCTCAAGGTTTTACCCAAACTAAATTTGGATATTTAAACAGTTTACCCCAATTTGCTTCCGGTGGAAATAAAACTTATTAAACGACTAAATAGAAGGCCACCTCATATTTCTATAAGCAAATCGATGTTTATGACGCGTTAGATGGCGTACAAAAAATTAAATATATGTTAGAGTAATTGTATTTTTTTTAATATAATACAGCTAATTTAATAGGTATATCGAAAATTAATTTGCGATTCTAAGAAGAAAAGTTGGTGTTTTATTTAAATTAAATATTCCACCAATACCGAAATAATGTAGAACATTTTTGAATATAATGTACCTCATCTAATATGAACCTTCCTTATGCAATATATTTCAAAAGTTTCCTCGTCAAAAGTCGTCAACACAAAATATCTTTTGAGGTCATATCTATCGCTCGGTCTTACCGTTCTTAAACTTTCATAAGAATTTTAATTTCAAACTTTCAGGAAAGGGTACCTTCGATTACATACTATATTTAGTTTAAAACATTCCAAATTTTATATACCTACATAATATATAACAATTCAAATAATTGTTTTTCAAATTGAATTATTTGTTTTATATATATATATATATATATATATATTATATATATATATATATATATATATATATATATATAAATATAAATATATATATATATATATATATATATATATATATATATATATATATATATATATATATATAATATATATATATATATATTAATAGTATCAAATAATTATATCCATTTAAAAGAAAATGGCCTGAATTATTAACAATAATGAGAAGATTAAAATCACTCCTAAACACGCAAAATAAATATGATAGAAACGTCATCGGTTTAATAATAGAAATGTAAGTTTCTTTATGACGTTATTGTCTGCAACGTCGCACCATTGTTACTGCACCATTCGAGTTAATAATTTAATCTAGTCTACGGATTCGAGTCGAACAATAGACGGGCCCATATCGTTCTTTTTTTCTCCTTACGATCTGACTTCTTCTTCTTCTTACAACAAAAGAAATAAATTTGACTGATATTATGCCAGCCGGGAAGAAACTCTCTTTTTCTTGGCGGATGACAAAAGAAAACTGCCTATCCACCTATTGCCAGTTAGATAATAAAATTTTCTTCTTTTACGTTTTTATATTTTTCAGTTTGCCAACGGAACTAACGTGACGGAGATTAGAGGATTGGTTACGTTTAGTCTGTCTGTATCATTAAGTCGTATTAGATGACAATAGATGCAAGAAATATTATTATTTAATCGATGCATTACTTAGGTATATTTGCTACAATAATATATTTTATCTTAGGAATTTAATTTTGGGGTTTTTTATAAAAATACATTTTATAGTAATGGAAATCAATAAGTATTTAATAAGAGTAATAATAATAATTTTTGATATTTCTATTAATAATAATAGTTGAAAGCTGATAAAATGTTGAACTTTGAATCACTTTTAAAAGTAGAAAAAATACAATCTTGCACAAACTGGTATTCGAAGTTTTCTCGAGACCATATAAACCAATGGGAAATGCACCAGCGTTGTCGATTTATTAACCACTTAACGTGAATTACTGTTGTCAAACAAGCCAGAGATTTTCAGTTACTGTAGGAAAATAACTTTTTCCGGATAAACGGTTCATAAAAATAATTTACCATCTTTCATTTTTGAAACTTTATATATATATATATATATATATATATATATATATATATATATATATACATATATATATATATATATATATATATATATATATATATATATATACATATATATATATATATATATATATATATATATATATATATATATATATATATATATACCTAAATAAAATTTCGTAACTTATCTGAAGAAATTTATGGATATTTTAGCCAATTATGAGCTTCAAACAATACTGCAGTTGCAATGCAGTGGTTCTAGACGCAAGTAGGTTCTAAATTGGTTTTAATAAAAATGATAGTCTAGGTCATATGCAATTCATGTGTGTGTTGAAGTCTTTAGAAAACACTAATCGATAACTCATATATGCTGATCAAACAAATATGTTTTTCTCTCAAGTGAAACCCCTCTATTTTCAGCACAAATGTCTCAGAATCCTCGGCACGGATATCTCCATGGCAGATGTCATGTGACACGCGAATCTTTAGCCGTCCTCTCGTATATGTATGCATATACGTAAAAGGGAACTGGCGAAGCAGAGAGCCATCATGCACAGAGAGATAGAGACAGAATCGCGTAAAAGCTACGAATGAAATATCGGTCACGTTGGAATTGTGACAGTTTCAAGCAACGCATATCCTTTGCCATACGTTCCAGTGATCACTATGAATATGTCTGACTATATTAGAAAACCTAGCCGCTAGGGGAATTGTTTTCTTTTTGTTCGTATCAATATCACCCAAAGAAAATGTTGATATTTGTCAAAAATGGAAATTATTTTCATTCAACCATCACATTATTCGCAATGTTATTTTAAAGACATTTTGAATAGGCACCCGCAAGAATTTTGAAATTGTTATGTTTGACTTTAAAATGAACAAGAAATATATTAGCAAAAAGTTTTGAGCTATATAATCAAAATACTAACAGAATAAATTTCGCAAACAAAGTTGCATAATTTTGAAATGAAAATAAAGCCAGTGTTTATTTGTGCTATGCACACAGAAGAAGAATTAACAATTGCCCGTGTGGATTCGACTAACTTTCGCGCGCGCTATTCCATTTATTTCAGCCAAATCAAAGCGAAAATACAATTATAAACATGGAGTATATATATACACACACACACACACATACATACACATCCAGCATCCGTGTTGAGGGAGTCAACAACACGTGCAAAGGCCACAGGGAGGTATTGAAGTGAAATGATTAAAATTCCAGTACCGTACTTTTGGTTTCGGTACGCTTTTGTTAGTTCTACCCCTTCTTAAAACATGTATTTGTATCAGTGTTAGTATACTATGTGATATGAATGTGAACTATTTCGTTCTCTTAGCAACTCGTATTCTACACACTACATGAGCTTGAACTCTGAAAGATGTTTAGTAGAGGTTTACTTAAATACGTATATAATTTAATAATAAATGGTGATGTGACTTCTAATGGAATTCAATTCTAAAATGAAAATATTCGCAAATAGTTATTTTCGTTGAAACGTAAATTATTCTACGTTGAATTCGTGAAAAACACAATTATCATGAAACAAAGGAAAATTAATTATAAATCTTTGTTGGAGAATAAACATTGTTAAAAATGCAAAGAGAAACCGTCTCAAGATTTACTTGGTACATACACAAAACAATACATATCTATCCTCGTTTTTCTTGCTTCGCATGTTCTTTCATCATAATGTCGTGTTTTTCAGACAAAGATCCTCATTGAGTCTTTCAAAAACCAGTGAAACAATGTTTACTTATGTACTTTTACAGAAAAATAAATGTAAAAAAATGTATAACGGTCTCTCTTTCTCTCTCTACTTTATAAATAATTTATCATTAACTCAATGTTGGAATTGTGTTGCATCGCGTGCTAAACGTCTATAATACTCTCTCATAAACAAAACGATTTATTTTAAATAAGATATTAGTCTAAAACTAAGTATAGCGGAAGAATAAATGCAATAATAATAAACGTAAGAACTTTAAACATTACACAAAATAAATGGTCGCATTTAACTGGATACCGATACAAAATCGTCCAACAAGCACTTTAACATATTGCACAGAGTTCAATACAATTTACTGGGTCATCAATTACAACTTAACATTTAATTCGAATCCCAATAGCTGTATGTATCCCAACTTTCTTCTATTGAAATACAGGATAAAAAGAATAGAACATCAATGAAAAGTTCTCGCAATGCAATAGATATTTGAACAGATGAAATTACAAATATTTACTCAGTGCCTGGGTTGCAAGGAATTACGTTGCACTGATGGTAAATAAACGGTCAAGATACTTCGCAATATGTTGTTGGTTCAGTAACGAAACATTGCAATTTCGGTGGTCAGAGTAAACGAAGTAGGTACTCTGTCGGAGGAAAATTAAACTATCGTTTGATGAGAGTTTAATGGTAGCAATTTCAGACAGTAATTCATGGTCAGGATTGTCAATTAATTAAATATATTACTTACAATTAGGTAGCGAATTGAAATGGAAGTATATATTTTTGTTTATTTCATTCAATAGCATTTATATTAAATGCTAATTTTACTGCAAATTTGGAACTTAATATATAGATTAATTTACTAATTAAGTTATACTATTCTATTCTTAATTGTGTTTTATATAAAAAGTCAAGTACATTTATTTAAATTGTAGACAATTTTTATACTATCTAAAAATGGTTCGCAATACTGAACAATTCAATCTATATTTGTACATGGGAGCGTAAATAAACAAGTATAAAGTTGAGTGAATTGTTTCTGAAGTATTCTTTTATGATTCAATTATATTTTGTATTCATATATATAAAATCTAAATTTCTCTCTAGATTGTACACAATACACATTTGACATGATACAAAGCTAGATAATGTTCTGTAGCATGCGATCACTTTTTTATTGCCTCCCCCCCTCTTTCCCCATCCCCTTACGCTCTAGCAACCTCGCCAACGGTTCTCTGCAAACTACTAAGCGTTCTGCTGGTTCCGTATGAGTACCAGCCATAAGCTATCGATGTCCTACAGAACGTCCCTATAGAATATCAATATGTGATTTGCTTACGATACGATTCAATATTGGACGCGGATCGCGGAGAATAAGACTATTCCACTTTGCCCTCCTCCCACCAGACTTTCCTTCGGCTGTAGCTATTTATACCAGCAACATCGACGAATCACTTTGGTGGCAGCGCACTGAACTATACGATGAATGTATATAGGTATGTGTATAAGATGAAACCTTCCTCCAATTTTATTATATTGTAAATAACTTCACTCTAGTCAAGTCAACCGCTGATGTTATAGGTACCAGCAGAAAATGTATATTTGAAATATTTCACATGTCGAGAATATCTCTCTTGTGCATATGAAACCGATTTTACTTCTGATACTGAGTTATATACATTATAGCACACTTTATATATATATATATATATATATATATATATATATA
>JADQWA010000169.1:50364-129974 GCA_018344505.1 Nebria ingens riversi | reverse complement strand
TTGGCGAAGCCAATGCTTGTTTATCTTTATATTGTTTGAATTATAATTTAGAGAACACCGAAAATTTTATTTTTTATATGCCATTTCACACATTTAAATAGTGGATTTATGAATAAGGGTTCCCGGGGTAGGCTAAACGAAATAAAGGTCGAGCGTATGGTTACAACGATGAAATTATAGACAAAAACAACGAAGTAAATTTCCAAATAAGCTTTTTAGAATTAATATCGCTTAATTGTTAATTTTAATTATTTTTCTGCTATGGGATGGAACAGTAAATATATTTTCAAGTGTCAGCCAAAGAGCCGCATGAGCTGAGGCTGATACGCGGCCGGCAAATGTCGTCTTGTACGTGCGTTCAATTTGACACTCCTTACTTACATACATGTATGTAGGGGTTTTCCAACTCTGAATAAGTATTAAAAAGCTATTTGGTTAGTTAATTATATGATAATATCATGTTAAAAATTAATTATGTGCCAGATAACTATTTAGTACTTTATTTAGATGTGAAAAAATGGTCTTAAAAGTATGTTCCAGTTTAAAAAAAAGCTGACTTAAGTGTACGCCTTATAATCATCGATTTTGGCTAAATTGGGCTTTCAACTTATTTGTATCAATTTTCCTTAGACATCTGGTTCTATTATTTATCAATTAATCTATTTCATATCCTATTTTTTTAAATTGGAACAGACCATATGTCATTTATTTATTCTTAGGGCCGAGATATCCACCTCCTAATATGAGATACAATTACTTTTATTACAATATGTGCTTAAATTATTGCTTTAGTGATAATAGATATTACTGCTAATTACTGAAATTCGTTGTTTTAATTTTTAAATTCAAACATCGTAGTGCGAAATGCGAAAGTCAATAACGATTTTTTTTCGGATTCAGTGAATAAAACATAGATCATTTGTTAAACATATTGTTAATATGAAAGCCGTATACTTATTACAAAATTGCATAATTATTAACTTAAACGTAGGAAACATTTTGTACCAAGAAAATTAAAATATTTACATTCTTCTTTTGACAATTCACAGTCACATTCTAAAATTTGACATTCTAATTTTACAATTTGAAATTAAATATTATAACTATGAACTTTGAAATCCAAAATTAAAACGTCGAATTTCTAAGTTAAAATTTAGGATTTCAAACTTTGACATTCAAATTTTGTTTGACCAAAACCGCGAATTTAGACTTTTAAAATTTAAATTTTACTAACAGTAAAGTAATTACAGAAAATCATGTATGTATGTACATCATACACAAATAGCAAACACTTAGCTCATTCTCATCGAGGGTAAATTATGGATAGTAGGTACAATTACTCGCCATAGGTAATACATCTAAAAATTTGATACCTTTGTAAAAAAAAATGTATTTAATGTTTAAGCCTATTTTTGTACTAATCTGATTCATTTGATTTAGAATCAGTATGACTGAAGAATATGGCGTAGTATTAATTCCGACATTACCTAATTAAAGTTGAATTTTCAGTGCCGTCTATAGGCCAAGCACCAAATGCCAGTTTCAGCATGGAATCGACACTAGTTCGTAATGCAAGACTGAGATATCAACGAATGGAATCTCCAGCTATAATGGAGTCCATTGAAAATCCATCCCTTATCATGACCAGAAATTCAGAAGAAATTCTAACATCAGACCGGTTATCTCCCAAATTGATGTCCTTAAACTTAAATGACGATATTTTTGATAATGGAAATAGTTTTTTACTGTTAGACGCTTTGGAAAGATTGAAAGTAAATTCTCCTGAACAATTTATGGAACGAATACATATTCCAGATAACATGACTAAAGTGAAAGTTGTATCTATTTTTGGCAATACCGGTGATGGGAAATCGTATACATTAAATCAAACATTTTTTGATGGCAAAGAAATGTTTAAAACATCTTCGGAACAAAATTCATGTACGCTAGGCGTATGGGCTGCATTTGATAGTAGTTTAAAAGTAATTTGTTTGGATACGGAAGGGTTGTTAGGTGTAACTACAAATGAAAACCAACGTACGAGATTATTACTGAAAGTGTTAGCGGTATCAGATATTGTTATTTATCGAACCAGATCTGAACGACTGCATCGTGACATGTTTACGTTTTTGGGTTCAGCATCGAAAGCGTACACTCAACATTTCCAAGGTGCATTGCAAGCGGTTGGTCAAAGGGGGGATTTTGGTGGTTCTTTGTCTGCATTAGGACCAGCTGTACTCATATTTCACGAGACAAGAAATACAAAAACATTACAATCCAGTGTGTCCGAATCCCCTGAAGATATATTACGTGAGAGGTTTGCATCGATGCGCCTTGAAATTGAAGCGTTCAGCTCACTTAAATACATTGGAGTTCAAACACAAGTGCCACCTACTTCATTTATTGAATTACGTTATTCTGTTCAACTGGAATTAGAAAACACTTCGGTTCGATCTGCTCGGCATCCTCAAGTTGTATTTCGTACTCTTAAAGTAAGGTTAATTATTTATGTGGGCAAAATGAATGGTGTGAGAATGCGGGGTCGTCCTCGGAATAAGTGGATGAATATGATTGAGAATGAGTTGTGCGAAAGGAAAGTTGTGAGCAAACGAAATAGAAGAGCATGTATGAAGAATCTAATGAATCTGAATGATGCGAAAGAAGTTTGTAAGGATAGAATTGAATAGCGAAAGATTGTTAAGATGAGAATGAATGTAAAAGGTTTTCTTCCACCCCATATGATGGGAATAGGCATGGGGTAATGTGTGTATGTAGTTGAACAAAAATACGGAACATTCACATTTTAAATATGTTCTAAAATTTCATGTAATAAATAAATCTTCCATTTTATACGATATTATCAAATAATGATAAAAACACATCGCTTAAAAATGACTCATTATTTTACTTAAAAGCATGTCTAATTAAAAAGAGAACTAAATACTATATTTAACTGTTATTTTGTTGGTCTATTTAGAATTTTATTGTTTCATCAGGTTTAATTAAAGCTAGCATAAACATGTATGTACAAAAAGTTAACAAATCTCTATCTAGAGCTCTTTTGTCATTAATTTATTGTTTTATTACCGATTTTGTTCCGATTCCTCTGACGATTTACATGAAATTTGCGGATTTGCTAAGTTTAATTAAAGTTTTCTAATTTAAAAAATAACTATAATTTAATTAAATACGAAGCATTAAGTGCTATTTTATAGCTCTATTACCGATTTTATTGTTAGAAACAACAACAAAACACTAATCGAAGCATGTAGCAAATAAGTTTTATCAATATTTTGTATATGATTGAGCTAACTTTAATTAATCTTAACAGCACCCCATTTTTAATGAAATAGAGGAAAAGAGAACTAAATTATGGTATATTTTTCTAATTCGATGGTTTAAGCTAGCTTAATAGACGTCATAATATGCCTTACACCAGTAAACGTGGTCGCTCATATCGCAATTGATTTTTAAAAATGTAACTATTGGTTTGCCTGCGGTATCCAACATTTACTTGCATATATCCAACGTAAGTATGTATGTACATACATATGTATGTATGTACATACATACTAACACGTCATTGCATGTATGTTCATACGCGCAAGGGACTTGCACCCAATCAAATAATGTTTTGATTTATGCTCCGGTTTTCATAATATTTCATATAAGGATTTTCGGTTTTTATAAAGTTATCAAAACCGATTTACATTTTTTTGTGTGTGTCATAACCGCTAAAACCGAACTGTAACCAAATAACAAAAATAAATATACCGCACCGTAACGGACAATCTTTAAATATTAAAACTTAAATTAGTTTTGATAAATTTATGAAAGCCGAAAATCCTTATAAGAAATATCTTAAACATTGGAGCATAATTTTATTCAGTGCAAGTCTCTTGCGTAAGTACATAAAAAGTTTTATTTAAAATTAGAATATCGATTGCTTTGGTCGAATAGTACCATCTATTTGTGCTAGCCATAATGTATAGGTATTCAGCATTAACGTAAAGGGCAAGTGGAAGCGGTTGTAATACTAAAATATATTATTATTTTCTAGGCATTAAATGATAAATTTAGCGGTGAAATAGTAAGTTCTGTGCCATTATTATTTCCTGATCAGTATTTCACTTGTCCCGTACGATGTCAGTCGTGCGATACTGGTTGTCAAAAGTCCATGGGCCACATTCGAGAGGGAATATCACATTATAATGCTGACAGATGCAGATATCAACATCAATTTGAGAATTGTGTCTACATTTGTAAGGTAATACATTTTTTTAATATTCAATAATAATTTGGATATGGCTACATAGCGACATCACTAATTTGTATACATTTTTAAATTTATATGCATAGGTTTGCCATGGAAATGGTCGTGAAGTAATAGTTACATCCCGACTTCAAACCACCACAGAAAATTCATGGTATGGTCTGGCCAAATACGCATGGTCTGGCTATGTAATTGAATGTCCAAATTGTGGAGAAATCTATAGAAGTAGACAATACTGGTACGGCAACAAAAACCCGGAAGATATTGCTGTTCGAACCGAAATTATACACGTTTGGCCCGGAGTATGCTAAAATTATTTTCCTTATTCTTGTTTTCGTATCAATCTAAAACCTCGAATTTTTAATTTTAGAGTAAAAATTGTACAAATACACAAAATTCTGCGCAAAAAGTGCTAGATGGCGTCACTTATTTAAGTGAGGCTGTTGCCAGTGTTGGAGCTCATCCTACAAAAGTATTATCATCTTGGGTAGCGGATAAAATTGCGCCAAGCTATTGGAGGCCAAATAATGAAATCAAGGTATTTGAAGTATTGATTATTAAAACATCGGTCAAACCGGGAAATTATTTTTAGCTAGTTCAGTTGTTTGATTTATTAAAAAATTATTAATTTCTTTTACGGCTTTCAAAAAAATAACCTGAATACTTTATGTACATCAAAAGTTGTAATATTACGAAGATTTATTTTGGTATATCAAAATTTTCCAAAAATGCATATTAAGGTCTGACTCTTTATGAAGAGCTATTCTGACAAGGTTTCTCACCGGTGAAAAGCTTCTCACTGGTGAGAAGTGACTAGTTGTCCCTCTAGTGATTTTTTTTGAAGATATATATGACATCATTATCATCTTGAGTAGCGGATATAATTGTCATTATTTGTGAGAGCAAGGTTGAAATTTCTCACCATCAGAAATACGGGTGAAAATTGTATTTTGTGTGTTTTTATTTTTTATATAATATATATATATATATATATATATATATATATATATATATATATATATATATATATATATACACATACATACACACACACAGTGGTGTGCAAAAAAATAGGTGTATTTTTTAAAAGTAATAAACTAAAAATTCTATTCTTATCAAAACTGCAATTAAAACGATAGCTATTGCAATAGCTTATCTTAAAATAAATATACAAAAATTACATCACTTTTCTATATTAACTAGTTGTAACAAGTAATAGTTGTCATATTAGTGTAAACTTGTCTATATGAAGTGTGCAATATAATAGGTGCGTTTATAAAAAACAAACTCAAACACTGCAGTGACGAAGAAAGAAGAATTATTATAAAACTTCGAAACCAGGGTAAAAGTTACAAATTTATTTCGGAATCGTTAGGATGCTCTCATAATACAAATGCACTTAAACCAAAAAATATTTTGAAAACAAGAAGACCAAGAAAAACGTCAGAAAGAACAGATCGCGAAATCGTTAAAATTGTCAAGAAGGATCCATTTGCAACGTCTGCCTGCGTCAAACCAGAATTAGCTCTGGATATTGATACCTCTACGATCAGAATAAGGCTCATAAATTCAAATTTGCCAAGTAGAAGTCCGTGAAAAGTACTTCATTTATCTACTACCTAAAACGCCGAAAAGATTTTGCGAAAAAACATTATATTGGCCAGTCGAAAAATGTAGGAATATTCTCTGGAGTGTTGAGTCCAAAATAAATCTTTTTGGTCCTGATGGTACAAAACAATATGTACGAAGGCCCCAAGACAAGGAATATTCCCCTAAATACACGATTAAAACGATAATACATGGTGTCGGAAATGTAATGGTTTGGGGATGGTTCTCCTGGTATGGTGTGGGTCCAATCGTATGGATCAAAGAGATCATGACTCAACATGTATAGATATTTAAAAAAACACTATGTTGCCATATGCTGAAGGAAATATGCCTTTACGATGGACTTATCAACAAGATAATGATCCAAAGCATACGTCCAAAAAAGCTAAAGAATGGTTTATAAATAATAAAGTTAATTTAATGGTCTGGCCTGCACAATCTCCTGACTTAAACCCCATTGAAAACCTTTGGGCTGAAGTTAAAAGAGCTTTATCCAAAAAAAAAAGGAAGCCAAAATATAAGCAGGATCGATGGAAACTTTTACGTGGCGCCTGGGAATCCATTCCTGTTGAAACTT
The DNA here is from genome assembly GCA_018344505.1 of Nebria ingens riversi. Taxonomy (NCBI): domain Eukaryota; kingdom Metazoa; phylum Arthropoda; class Insecta; order Coleoptera; family Carabidae; genus Nebria; species Nebria ingens. The sequence continues at coordinate 123,516 of JADQWA010000169.1, read as the reverse complement.
GTCAGAATTTAGTAAATTCAATGTCGCGACAATGCCAAGCTGTACTAAAAAATAAGGGCTCTACTATTAAGTATTAATATTCCTATATTTTATCAATTATTTGTAAAATAAATAATCAAAATAAAATTTTATATTTTACACCTATTTTTTTGCACAATTGTTTTCTAGTTATTCACAAATTCAATAGACAATATAATTTTTTTTATAACTTCTTTATTTTTTATATTTCAAATAAAGTTTTCCTTTCTTTTTGTGTAAATATTATATTATTTTAAACATTTATATATAATAATGTCTGTTGATTACATCTTTCGTTGCTCACCTATTTTTTTGCACACCACTATATGTATATATATATATATATATATATATATATATATATATATATATATATATATATATATATATATATATATATATATATATATATATATACGAGAGTGGTCTGAAAAGTTTCCGACCTCAACATGAAGATAGCAGCACTCGTAAATAGAAGCTAGGGAATTTCGTTGTTCATCTGTTGACAGTTACTCACCAAAGTTTCAGCCATTTTGGACGCGCAGTTGTTATGTAACAGTCGTTTGAGTGAGTTGATGTGAGTGTTTTTATGAAAATGGACAAAATCGAGTATCGAGCTGTCATCAAATATTTGTTTTTGAAAGGCAATACGCCTACGCAAATCAAAGATGAGTTGGATTCTGTGTATGCGAACTCTGTACCATCATTTACCACAGTGAAATTTTGGGCAGCTGAATTTAAACGTGGCCGTAAGAGTTTGGGAGACGATGAACGTTCGGGACGTCCAAAAACTGCAACTACCGACGAAAAACATCGCCAAAGTTCATGAAATGGTGCTAGACGACCGCCGAATTAAGTGAGAGAGATAGCAGAGGTTATGAACATGTCAAAAGAACGTGTTTGTCACATATTAAATCAACATTTAGACAAGAGAAAGCTGTCCGCGCGTTGGGTGCCGCGTTTGCTCACGTTAGACCAAAAACGTGTTCGAATGAAGATTTCCAACGCTCTGTTGCCATGGCGAAAATCCACGAATTACGGTTTGAACTGCTTGACCATCCGCCTTACTCACCAGATCTAGCCCCAAGCGACTTCTTTTTGTTCCCTCATCTAAAAATTGCGCTCGGAGGACAGAGATTTTCGTCAAAGGAAGAGGCAATCACCCTCCTGAACAATTATTTTGCAGAGAAAAACGCCGAGTACTATTGGACGGGTTACAGAGATGGGAGCATCGCTGGGAGAAGTGTGTTACAAGTTACAAGGAGACTATGTTGAAAATAAAAATAAAATTCTGAAAAAATGTCTTGTATCTTTGTTAGGTCGGAAACTTTTCAGACCATCCTCGTATATATATATATATATATATATATATATATATATATATATTATATATATATATATATATATATATATATATATGAGGTTGGTTCGGAAAGTCCTCGACCTGACAAAGAAAACACTTATTTTTGCATCTCTTGTTATAAAACGTCGAAGAAACTCAGCGGAATCGCGTTTAACTAAGCCTAAACACTCTTGAAACGTGTTCATTCGAATGCGTTTTTGGTCGACTGTTAACAAACGCGGCAAATGACAAAACTTATTTATTTTACTCTGAAACGCCAGCAGCACGCCATCCAAGGAATCATACTTGACAAATATCATTGTCATTTGGTCATACTTGCGCTGTCTCTGTGTCAGAACGAGAACTTCTCGAACCACCCTCGTACGTACGGCGAGCTAAAATGAAGGGAAAAGCATTCTGAATATTGTTATCACTTACGAGTACTACCATAAAAGAACAAGTACCTTGCATAAATAAACTCTATTGGTTCATATACTATCTTTTATTATATGAGTATAAAAAGGGAATGTAAAATCCATCCAGGTTCATAGGTCTGAAATACTTTGTATTAATATAATTCAACTTTCAAAAATGATCTTAGATATTATTGATATTGTCAGCGATTCAATTAGTAGTCACAATTCATTGAAAAAAAAATGAATAGAAGTTAGTTATGTTTGGAATACAAAAGGTGTGGCAAAAGATAATCAAATATATATGTTTTCAGTATTGCCACGGCTGTAAGAAAACCTTTGTGAATTTTGAAACAAAACATCACTGCCGTTCATGCGGAGAGGGTTTCTGTGATGAGTGTTCGCCGCATAGTCAACCAGTTCCATCCCGTGGCTGGTTTACAGATGTGAGGGTTTGCGAATCCTGTTATCAACCCACACCACCAAGTTTATCGCAAAGCATTGACGACAAAGAAGTTCGCGTAAGAAAATACAGTGAAGTTGTTGTTAATACGTTATCGTCAGTCGCATCAGTGCTTGAATATCCCAAATGTATCATAAAAGAATCTGCTAGACCAGCATATTGGGTGCCCGATAACGAAGTGACAGGTTGTGTATCCTGTGATTTACCGTTTGGGCCAAATTTAGCTCTGCATCACTGTAGAGAATGTGGCAAAGCGGTATGCTCTGATTGTTCGTTAACTAGGAAACCGGTACCGTTAAGAGGTTGGGAAAATCCGGTTAGAGTTTGTGATAAATGTGTTAAAGAAGAATGAGATTATTTATTTATGGAACTGTTGTAATTGTATTTAGACATTTTCTTCTTGTTAACTACTTAGTTTTGATTTTTAAAGAATCATCCGTATGCAAATTATTTAGATTTGTTAAAATCATTATATTGAACAGCCGTAATATATTTTTGAATATGGGAAGGGTTATGCATAAGTAAAACAGACATATATTATTTATTACATGATTTTAATTGTTTGTTTTTTTAAATATAATGGGTGTTTGGTAACTACAATTACCAATGCTGATAGACATTTGCTGTATTGAATTAGTACTGTCAATTTGGACATAAATTAAGAATCTAGTGTGGCAATGCACGATTCAAACACTATATCGCAGTATGAGCGATATAAGACCATGTTAAGAGGTTTTCACAACTATTACTTCAATAAAATCTTAAAGGTGGATTAATACTTAACATACTTTACACCACCGCGGCGAACGCAATAAATAAATGTGCATACATCCGTATGCACATTTATAGTTTCCTTAAAGCAAACGACGTGGTTGTAACAAACATATGTTCAATTCCTACGTAATCGGATACGCTCGTTACACATTCGTGCTTCAGCGCTGTAGTTTTCAGAATTACCGCAGCTGCATTTATTTAACATTTCTAAGGATGCAAGGTTCTACAATGTGTAAAATGGCCATCGTTGAAGTATGAAAGTGAATGTTGGGTTTGGCAAACCAAGCATAAAAAGCGCGTGACAGCTGTGGAAATTAAATTTTTAAGAAGTATTTGTGGTGTATCTAAAAGAGACATAAAGAGAAATACGTGGGTGTATGAGCAGTGCGATATTGTAAAACATGTCGTACGCAGAATAGGTGAGAGTCAAATGAGGTGGTATGGTCATATTGAAAGAATATCGAATGAAAGATTAACAAAAAGGATTTACGTGGGCGAGATGAATGGTGTTAGAATACGGGGTCGTCTTCGGAATAAGTGGATGAATATGATTTAGAGTGAGTTACGCGAAAGGAAAGTTGTGAGCAAGCGAAATAGAAAAGCATATATGAAGAATCTAAAGAATCTGATTGAAGCGAAAGAAGTTTGTAAGGATGGAATTGAATGGCGAAAGGTTGTCAAGATTTGAATGAATGTGAAGGATTTACTGCCACCCCATATGTGTATATATGTATTTATACACCGGTAGCAACTATTTGACTTTGTATATTTAATTTAATCCTAGTTTTTTTTCGGTACTTTTTTAAAAACACTTCTTTTACTTTTTTACTAAATAAAACACTTGATAATTCTCACAGAATTATTACTTTATTATTATTTCGACGTATATATTTCATTTTCAAATATTCTTGAGAGTCAAGTGAGATGGTATGGTCATATTGAGAGAATGTCGAATGAAAGATTGACGAAAATGATTTACGTGAGCTAAATGGATGATGTGAGAATGTAGGGTAGTCCTCGGTATAAGTGGATAGATATGATTGAGAATGAGTTGCGTGAAAGAAAAATTGTCTGAATATATTAAAATACATTTTCGATTCACATCACATCTGACATAAAATAAGGAAGAAATCTGTTTATCTACTACAGAATAACCGGCGGTACTATGTATTGCATTCGATATTTCTACGGCCGCGTCGAGTTGTGTTCGTTGCGGTGGCGTACTGGATGTAATTTATATATCCACCTTACGATGATCAACTAGAGCTGCTTTCTTGTTAGAGTTGAAGTTGTCCAGATTACTTCAACTAAAGGTTTGTTGCTGTAATAACAATAGCCTTTAGTTTATTTTAGTTCAGGTTTCAGCAAAAGCTGTTTTCTGTAACATACACAACCACATTAAAAAATATCAAACAATAATTTTGGCCGTTAAAACCAATATATGTAAATTCAAAGTGACTTTCAAATGAGAGTTAATTTTAACTTTGTTAAAATACTGATGCTTGAGGGGGCAGGGGAAATGTACTTTTTGCTTGCTTCGGTAATTTCTATCTGGTTAACGGGAACGAGAATGCAGTTTATATCAGCCAGGAATAATCACTAATAAGCACAGGCTACTCGGAATAGCTTGAGCCGTGATATGCCCAGAAGAATGAGCGGCACCATGATAGCAATGTTTTAGTGTTTCTACAATATCTTCGAAACGACTGCATTTACAGTAAACAGTTATAATAAAAATGAAAGATATTAATATTTCGTACAACTTATATATTGTACAGTGGTGGTGACAACAGGCTTCTGCGCACATCAAGGTCGCGGTTTAAGCTATTCCGAGTAGCCTGTATATATTTTTATGAATACTATTACTTATAAAATACTGTCCTATTACGAATTATTTTTATTTATCAGTCGCTAGATTAATTTATAATATTCTAGCGATTGCAATTAAATTTAAAAGTGCCTGTAATAGGAAAATATATAAATAATATTATTATATGCTATATAAAATCGAGTGAACACCTGTCATAAATTACATCCATACTCTGATTATTTAGTATCTTAGTGTTCAGTATATAAATGGTATAAATGTTGAGTTCGTTTTTTTTTTTATATTAGCAATGTTCCTTTGCACATCTTAGGAATCTTATCGTGGTGGGTTTTGTTATTAATATTGCAAATATTGTGCTGACAATCCAAATGGACAGTATTTAATCAATACCTCAAATTTTGCCACTTGATTTCGTAAGATTGTATCAATAGACATTTACAAGAATGCGCTTGGGGTTGTTCCGACGAATTTATATTGATTCAAAATTAACTCAGATACCACAAGCCGAGCAATCTGATACGAGCATTACATTTAAACATAGAGCTTGGCGTTAAAAATAATTCATCGGAATATTTTATTGCAATAAACTAGTGATGGCCCATCACTAGTTTATTGCGGTAAGTTACCCATCACTGATGGGTAATTTACCGCAACTGTTTTTGTTGTTGGTAACTTATAGCAATAATGTTATGGGTTGTTATCGGTAACTAAAATATCTTAAAACTTGGATTCTAGAAATAAATTTGATATCGATGAACATTTTTGCATGGCATTTCATTCATGCTGCACAATCTGGTGCATCATTTCCACTCCGCATTGTTAAATCTTGTTTTTTATTTTTTTTTAAATATATTCATATTAGAAATTCTATTTTAGCATTTCTATTTCATTATTTTGTATTTTCTAATCTCTAATTATATGTATTCGTATATGTTCGGCCATCAAGCAAATGGCAAACATGTAGTTAAAACTTTGTCTATCTTTGGTTAGCAGAGATACGCAGAGGCAATTCATAGGTTGTCAATATTCGTTAACTTATCAACGGTTAGATTTCACTTAGCCATCACTATAATAATTACCGCCCTTATTTATGTTGATTACCACCTGCGACCAACGTCACGAATAATATAAATAATTAAGGTCAATCTTAAAAACGATCGAACACATTTTTGTCTGCTTTCAAAAATCAAATTGCTCGGATAAATTCACAGATGAGCCGCTCAGTTTCAGCGCATTTTGTAAACGTCTAATAGTGATTGTTAAGCTGGATTTATACAACGATTCCGTGACGTTACACACCCCTAACGTATCCATCTTCAATGTGGTCTTTGTACACCGTTTTAGTACACATGTGAATTCGTGATTTTTGTAATACGATTACCTTGCTGTAAGAAATATAAAAGATGATGTTTTTCAAATTAAGATACATATGTCGTAACGCACTACGGTAACATACTTACAATACCAGATTAAATTTATAGATTGATACGCAACGCCACAGCAATAAAACCTGTATAAATTCAGCGACGTGATGTTCTTGTTGCGAAAATGTTACTGTTCTGAATACTTTTTTAGGAAGGGAATATATTCCTTCGATAAGGCATATAGGAAACAACACAAGCAGTGGTTTCGAAATATACTTAGATTTTTTGGGATAAGTTTTTTAATAAAAAAAAATTATTTACGTATGTTTTTTTCGAAGTTTCATGCCAAAGATGATTTATTTTTCGATTTATTAAAGTTTTTTTATAGTTGCTTTTCCGTTAGACATTGCGTCTCCGTTGCGCAGATCCAAATTACTCAAGTAAATATAAAATCACTTTCCTCTGTCTCTTCTAGCGTCAAGAGTGTTTCGAGTTATAATATTTTTATGTTTGTATGTATCATTTGTTAAAGGAAAAAAAGCATTCCCATTGTATCCTAGCTTAAAATGGCTCAGGTTATTATAACCTAGCTTACTTTAAATCTAACGGAAAAGCAGCTAATACTTTAAAATCTGATTTAAATATAAAAACTAAATCTAGAAATACGTAAATTTGTTTTATTTTTAAAATGGCTTTTCTGTAAAAATTATAGCGTTGATGGAGTAGTATTTCAAAAGGTTGCATCATTGATTAACGTTGCATGATCAATTAAATTTGATTTTTTCCGCTAATTTATGAAATATTAATAAATGTGTGCCAGTTGTACCAACAAAATTAACATTAACCGCAGATTAAATGAATTTGTTTATTTTTTTATGGTGAAATTAAACATTTAATAGCATAACATTTATTATAAACAATGATAATTAGTAAATATAAACTTATTTTTTTTAATTTAAACCCAATTTTATCAGTTTCAATTAAATACATTGTTAGTTAAAATAAATAATATCGAATCAAAATGACATTTTTATGGCAAAATAATATTGTTGTCAGTTTAATTCGTTGTTGCTGAATAAATTTAACTGACATTGGGAAACTACGTCTTATACTTAGTATTTCACTTTCTTAAGAAAATAAAACAAATATCTACAATTTAAAATTATTCGTGTTTTTGGATAAGTTGAAATAATGCGATATTTTAGTCAATGTCACATGTTTTAAAGTATAAATCTGTGAAAATGAAGTATATCTATATAATGCATTAATAACATAGAAATAGGAGTATACGTGTTATCGAATATTTTCTCGGAGTAATTCGAGAACATTTTTAAGTGGCATTATTAGCGAAATAAAAGTAATTTTGACTTATATCGATCAAGATTAATATTCTTTACAATTTTTTTTTTTGCGTGAATGTTATTTTATCAGTAAGTTATGATTGTTTTTAAAATTAATTTTGAGTGATCCGAGTCAATATTCGAAAACCACCAATATAAGCAGGCTGATTACAAATTTTGAACTCTAAATCATGTAAACTTTTTGATATTGACTACAAATACGTATTTTATGATACAAAATATTTCATAAATTATCATTAGACTTTTAGTAGAATGGATTTCCATAAGAAAATAAGCATTTTGCTCGTTTTGAATAGAATCATTAACTACGAAACTTGATTAGATCATTTTAGGAGCCTTAAAGAAATTTAAAATGGTTTTATTAGTAAATAATTTCCAGAAACGTGCTATAAATATTTAGATGTTTAAATTAAATTTTAGAGTTTTATATGCTAAAATATAGGACAAACGAACCAATAATCACCACAAATTTCATGATTCTATCACTAATAAAATAATTTTATAGCTAAAGCTATACTATTCCAAAATGGATGCTCCATCTTAATGGCTGAAATGAACGGATATTAATCTATATACATATTTTTAACTACTTATATTAAATTATTTAAACAAGTTACTATGATATTTGAAGAATGAAAAAAAAATCTCATGAGAAGCTTCTATTTACCATGAAACAAATCGCGGCCAATGCTAAAACCATGATATAAGTAAACAAGGAATATATTATATGAAAAGTCGTTCGCTGGCGCTGTTATTTATTTAGAAATATACGCAAATAAAATGCTTAGAATATGTTGGAATTCTTATGCAACCGTTTGAGAGTATACGAGAAAAATTCGGTCAATATTCCGAGATGTAATAGGAATAGTGTATATACCTAACCTTGAATATTTGTATCATGGTTAGAACATATTTTTTTATCTACCATTCTTCAATTATAAAAAACAGGGATTGAATTTTTGCATCTACAATATGTTATAAATCTAATCAGTAATGATATATAACAGAAACGAAATAACTAATTACTAACATATTTTTTACTTCAACTCATTTTTCTGAACTAATTTCATTTTATTCAAATCGAATTCAGCATTTTCGATTATAATTCCTTTTTGTTAATTATGGTCTTTATATATATTAATTTTAATATTTTAAAATTAATTATGTAAGTTTTTAAATTTTAAGATAATATGACTTCAAAATGTATGGAATTGTTACTATTGTATTTGGTCTGTTAACTCTCCTACTTTTAGATAAATATTTTATATAATGTATTTTTTTATTTGATAAAATCATCACGGTATCTAAAATGATGCATTGTATAGATAATTGGTGGAGTAATTTGACTCGAAGCGCTAATATCGTTGTAGCCTGATTCATATAGATCTAGACCTAAACTTATTTCGAGTATGTGCTGTGACAAATTATTCACTAATCATTAAACTGACTGTACAACTGGCCAATGCTACTATTATCAGTTAGTATGCGATATTTACTATTTTCTGAATAAAAAAACGCGGTTTACGCTCGAAATTATAAAATAACGCTCATAGGCGGTCTATGTTAAGTCTATGCGGTATAAAAATGAGCAATTGATGATGTGATAAAATTTACATACAAGATCCATTTAAATTTACGCTTATTATATATATTGTCAGTGCGTCTTTTGCTCTATTTCTAGTACCCCCCCCCCCCCCCCCCCCCCCCCGTTCTCGTGGTCCTAGCTTAAATCGCGAATTGCTTTCCTAAATTTAGACAAAAAGTTATTTCTCTAGTTAACAAATTTATTATAATTGAAAATACTCAGATTTTTCATACTTTCATCTAAAAAAATAACAAACAAACAAACAGAAGTTTACTCAAATTGTGATATAAATGTTAAAACATCATCGTTAAACATAATTTTATTTATAGCGCCATGATCTCCCACGTATACACTAGTATTGTCAAATAAAGAAATTATTAGAATATGTATATTTGCTTATATATTTCTATACTGTACGGTAATCTTATTGAACGCACTTTACTATATTATAAAGCATCAGTAGTATTTTATGGAAGTACAATTTTAATTTAGATCGCCTATAATCCTTCAATGACAATAGATAACAAAAAATAGTTTATAAATTTTTAACGAGAGCGTTGTAGTGTTAAATTACTTTGCCAATAGGACATATAATTTAAGGTGTTAGTTTGAGGAAAAAAAAACGTAACTTTGTAATTTTCTAAAATTCCGTTATTTGGCTGAGTTCTTCATAAGTTTTGGAATATTCAAGCTAAAAATAGAGAATGATCCGTGACGTCCTACTATAAACTAACTTGATATTGTTATCACATGATCAGTGATATTTTATATTCTACTCTATTTGTGCTCTAAATTTAAACACCGAACTCTTCGTTCTTTGGAAATGTTATTAGCACCTGATTAAAACGCCCTGAACGAATAACGAATGTAAAGGTTTTGCCACAATTCATTTAGAGAACAATCGATTAATCAACTCGTTGCGGTTACACAATTTTTATGATACTACCTTGAATATATCCATTGAATGTTTGACTATATACACTGGTGACGTATATCTGTTGAAATACTATTTCTAGTATAGGAAGTTTGTATGCGGCAGTGTTTTTGGCGTTATGATCATGTGTACTTGGTTCTTTTCGAAAGAATATGCGTATTACAATATATAGTTTACATTTGTAAACAGAGTGCATTTTTAGTTCATTGTGTGCGGTTGGTATTTTATATTTCGTTTTTCTACATTGATTCTATCAGAAATTATTTATAAATATAAATCGTTATATAAAATGTAATAGTTTCTAATTTCGGAAACTATAGTATAATGTATAATCTATTATGTTGTGATACATTGTAATTATTTTGTAAAGTATATGACTGAATAAAAGATTTGGTATATAAAACATCTGCAGCGTCTTGCACTGGACTGTCTTCTACGTAGTAGGCATATTTTCTTTAGATATTCAAATACAACATTTTAAGCATTCAATAAAATATAATTAGCCATTACACTATAATAGAAATTATGGTAATTGCTGGACATATTTACTTTCTTTTGCGAAGTAATAAGTAAGTATTGTAATCACCACTAAAAAACAACGGCCATATGTTGGCCCTAAACTTTCTTTTACGTAGTCAGTATATTTTAATTTGATAGTATATAAATTAAAATGTTTAAATTTAAAAGAAAATATTTTCATTCATTATGTCCAGTAAAATTGTAAAGTTAGATTATTGTCAGATTTCTAAAAAAAACATATGTATTTTAATATAAAGAAAATATAATTATTTATTACACATTATTACCAAAATTTATTATGGCTGGACATTTTTTAGTTTTCAAATGAACTTTAAACCTTACAAAATATTTTCATATATTTTTAATTATTTACTAACCTTGGTAACGTTTTTTCACTAAACTTATTTGTGACACTAACAATAAATGTTAAATGTCAAAATATTTGAATATTTAAAACAATTGACATGCATAGTAGATGCGATTTATTATATATAATTTTCCATACCTACGTAACTATGGCAATATCAATAAGATAAGATCTTGTAACTGGTACTTTTTCAAGAAATGTTTCAAACAAAAGTTGTGCAGAATACTAATATCTTTCAATTTTATCCTAACTACTTTTACTGCAAGTATAGCTGTTTCGGAGATATTGCCGATATTGCAAAAAAAGTCTTAAGTAAACATGCACTTCCGGTTTGAATACGCTTTTTTAGGAGGTTTTTCCTCCCAGGCATATACATATCTTAAGTTTAAAGTTTCATAATTTTATCTTCAACGGTGTAGGCTGTAGAGCGCACACACACACAGACGTCATTCCTAAAATAGTCAGACTCGATTCAGGTAAGGTCAAAAGGTGTATTTTCGTTAAAATTTCGAGATTTTTTTTTCGTGATTACAATACTTACTTATTACTTCGTAAAAGAAAGTCAAAAACTCGAAATTTTAAGGGAAATACACCTTTTGACCTTCCCTGAATCGAGTCTGACTATTTTTGGAATGACGTATGTGTGTGTCTGTGGGTATGTATGTGCTCTACAGCCTACACTATTGAAGATAAAATTATGAAACTTTAAACTTAAGATTTGTATATGCCTGGGAAGAAAACCTCCTATATTTGAAAAGCATATTCAAACCGGAAGTGCATGTTTACTTGAGACACATTTTGCAAACCTTCGAAACGGCTACACTTACAGTAAAATAATTACAATTAAAGTTAAAGATATTAATGATTTGAGCAACTTTTGTTTGAAACATTTCTTCAAAAAGTGTACCAGTTACGAGAAAATTGCTATTATCCTATTTATATTGCCATAGTTACATAGGTATGGAAAATTATATAGAATAAATCGTATCTACTATGCATGTCAACTGTTTTAAATATTCAAATATTTTGACATTTAACATTTATTGTCACAAATAAGTTTAGTGAAAAAGCGTTACAAAGGTTAGTAAATAATTTAAAAAATATATAAATAATTTCTCTGGTTTAAAGTTAATTTGAAAACTGGAAAATGCCCGGTCATAATAATTTTTAATAATATGTAATGAATAATTATATTTTCTTTATACTACTATAAAATCCAACATTAAAAATCTAAAATACATATGTTTTGTATGTTTTCCTTGGAAATCTGACAATAAACTAACTTTACAATTTTATTGGACAATGAATGAAAATATTTTCTTGAAATTTAATTATTTTATATTTTTATTTATATTCTATCAAATCTAAATATACTGACTACATGTAAAACCTAATAAAATATGAATGTATATAATATTAATATTTTACTAACTTTTGAAATGCTTTTTCACTAGATCTATTTGTGACAATATATATTAAATGTCTAATCACAAATTATTTGAGTATTTTGTTTTCCTGTTAAACAGTTGACAGACATAATTAATACGAATTATTAAATATAATTTCCTAATCTACGTAACTATGGCAATATAAATAAGAAAAGTAAGAATTTCAATAGCAGTTTTCTTGTAACTGGTATACTTTTTGAAGAAATGATTGAAACAAAAGTTGTGCGAAATATTCATATCTTTCATTTTAATTGTAACTATTTTTACTGTAGATATTGCTGAAACCGCAAAACAAGACTAGGGTAAACATACACTTCCGGTTTGAATATTCTTTTCATAAATAAAAGATTTTCTTGCCAAGCATATACAAATTTTAAGTTTAAGAGTTTCATAATTTTATCTGTAATTGCTTAGACCGTAGAGCGCTCACACAGATATACACACGCAGCCGTCATTCCAAAAATAGTGAGACTTGATTCAGGGAAGGTGAAAAGGTGTATACTTACTTATTACTTCGTATGAGAAAATAAAAATATATACCGGCTCTATATCATTTATACTTGGCATAGAGACGCGTATTAAATTTTTTATTTTTAATTTCCTATGAAATATTTAATAACACAAAATGTGTAGTTCAGTATAGTGTTGCTAGAAACTAAGAATATAAACGTAATGAGAATAGTGCACCGAGTGGGAAACGATTTAATTTATACGAGTACAATAATGAAACAAGATTTGTTTAAAAGATTTATGCTCAATTTTACCAATATTAAATCATAAATTTGTTTACCATTAGTGTAATCTGGCCATATTCTTATAAACAAATGCGTGTTTTAAAGTTTCAACAATACATTTTAAATTTTAATTTCCTAACTTATAATTATGCTAACCAAAATGAGTCTAATTTCAAAACATAAAAACAGTTTGGGTATTTATTTATGGCAGGACAATTTCGCAACTTCATTTCATTTTTCCGGTAATCATGACGAAAAAACATTATTTTGAAAACATGCAATAATAAAGCATTTAGCAATCTTATTTTAATTTACTCTATAATGAAAATTGCTATTTATATATAATATTGAAAGATAAAACAAAATGTATAGACTTTTTTTACACAATCATAAGTATAAACTGCTAATAATAGATAGCAAAATAAAATATAAATCTATTTTGTAATATATAACAAAATATATTCATTTTGTTATAAATAAAAGAGACGTATAAACAATTTAAAAAAATCCATTTTGTGAGCAGTCTTCTGAAAAAGAAACATATTTGCTTTTAAGATTTAGTATATACATAATAAACAGTATTCTGTAAAAAAGATAAATTATTAGATATAATTTTGATTAGCACATAATCTAATATAGCAACCAATTTATATAATGCCGCTCAAAAGTTATTGGAAATATGCTGCCATCTACAAGCAGCTTTGCGCAGCTTCGTCAAATTTCAATCAACTATTTTGTTGGTCATTTTAGAAATAATACCAAATAATGCTATTTTCTACTATACAAATTAAGAAGAACAGCTAATAATATGCGTCTTATGTTTTATTATAAAAATCCACATTTTATTATACATGATCATGCAATTGATATACTTCTAATTCCACATTAACCCAGCATTTCTATACTATAATTTATTAAAAACTTGTCTCGTAACAGTATGTGTATTATACCTTTATATATAATCACATGATTTGTTTGAATTACGTGCAAAATTTTATGTATATGAAGAAGAAGTACAGATGCCACAAGCAGCCAGTTGTGTTGTACAAACAAAAATCACTGTACTTTTGTATATCATATGTTTGGGTGGCGAAAATGGTGCTTTAGTTAAGAGGACATTCTAGTTTATTTTTGTGAATAGCGACTAAACCGTAAGTGATATTTTATTTATAACACGTTACATTTATTCTGTTATCTCTCTACTTTCAACAAATGCAAATATGAAATGATGTTATTTTATAGAATTTGTTTTTTATTAAAAATGCTTGATCACCATGCTCGATTTAGAATATTTGCAATGGCCGAATTCTGACCTATTTTTATTTAAACTTGTTTAACAATGTCCTTGATTAATTACTTATTTATAAAAATATATTGTTTTATTCCCAAAGATGTATACTGATTACGTAATAGATATATTTTCAAATGACATGTATATGAACCGAGATATTAATTCATGAAACTATTATTTTGTCCACGTATTGCATTTTTTCATGACTAAATTTGGACAGTGCATTAACCACTTTGTGGTTAATGTCACGTAAATAAATATTTTCTTTTTGAACAAAGGTGCTGTTTATTATTTCAATTGTTTGAAAATGAATCGCCACTTAAAGCAACAAGTCATAATAATGGATTTGTTTTTGAGTTTGTTTTTATAGTCTTCAAATATCAAATACAGATGTTTACAAAATGTTAACTTCACGTACATTTAATAATTACTCTAGAAGAAGCTATTACAATTTAAACTATATATATATTTTTTTTTTATACCAATATATTGTAAACATTAAATAGTTTTTGGTATGAAAGTCAATTGGGGGGTTATATGTATGTATGTATATAACTCTAACAGTTTTGTGGTTATACCAGATTATAATTATTTCGTAGTATTAAAAGATGTAAATCTCAAATGTTATTTACGATTACGTATACACCGAAGAAAACAGCTGATTCATGAATGATCAATTTTATTTGATACAAAACTATAGAAATGTTTTCGACTCATCCTATGTCCTTCGCCATATCTATATTTATATTGTTATCAAATTCAATTTGTAAATACATACATACTTCCATATTTCAACAATTTGAATTTCATCTTGAATATTTTCATACTTTCTTAAATATATAGGTTGGCAAATTGTTGTTGTTTAAATAACAATAAAAATAAATTGGACGTGATCCTTTTTGTGGACATTATAATAGTTTATATTTTGTTTGCTGTACCAGTTGTCGAATGGAGTGGGGATGATGTAACGTGGTTGCTAGGCAACAGTCTGATGACGCGGTTTTTCTATGCCAAAATCCAAAGCAGTTGCAACAGTTTCTATAGCAACAGGCTTCGCTCAACTCCTCCACATTCCTTGTTCTCTTTTCATACTGTCTTTCGCAGCGGTTTAGTTGTTATTTCAATGGGATTATTGTGTTTCGGATATTTCAGATGTCTACTATGTATTTTCTTCGTCTAAAGCTCGTATTACAATAGTGTATATTTACTTAATAAGTATTTAATGTCCTGCGGGACATCCATATCTATGAACTATGTGAGTGTAGAATTCATTTTAATTAAGTCAAGATTATTATTGTTTACATATTAATTATTAGTAAAGTTAAAGATATTTCGTTTTCTCAAATAACATCATCATTTACTAAATACATTTTATTGCATACATATTACATAACTAGCACAATAAATAGTCAACATACATTGTTTGTTGGTTCATGGTTCTTCAGTAGAAACTGAAGCGAGGTAGAGATTTAACTATTCGATCATTTATCTGTCAAACTTAATTCAATTTGTTGTTAGACAAATATTTGGAATTATTATTTATTAAATTTAATATTCTTATAAATACTCACGTAAAAAAAATAAAACAATACTTCACGTACATAAATAACAATTTATATTTTTCAAATTATAAACAATTTTAAAACATCGAATCCTTAAATACTATTAACATGAAAACTTAGATTGGAATTTAATATTTATAAAATGAACGCTAATTAAACGCAAACGGCATTCAATATTTTATTGAAAAATACAGCTTTCACATTACATAAATAAGTTAAACACTAAATAAGTTCCATCGATAACAATAAAATTTGATAATATTTTTAAACACAATTAAATCTGTTACTATTCCGCATCGAATATGTGATTTCTTTCTGAAGTGTTCACACAATTGCTAAGTTAACCGGGGAAACGTTTCCAGTTATTGGTAATAATAATGAATGTACAAAATATAAAATAATATAAGTTGTAATTGATTGACTTACTAGGTCTAAAATATAAACAAAATACGGCAATCAGTTCAGCTAAAAAGCATCGCTGGTTGCACACGCATAGGCGTTATTAATTAATATGAAAGTGAAACAAAACTGTATTTCGGAAATACATTAGCTTAGGAATGCGAAACTACTGAGTGTTACTTTTCTCGGGAAACAGTACATTTCACGTAAGAAATCGTTTTATCGGCATGTACTGGTATTTATTTTATGAACATTACAAATCATTTAACACCAGCAAGCGCCTCAAGGATATCAACGTACGTATTTATAATAACTAATTTTTGTTAGGTATACAAAAACAAATTAAATATGTAATTAATATAAAATGTAATATATTGTTTATGTATTATAAGCATAACAGTATTAAAATGTATATAAAGAAATAAAATAAAAGCAGACAAATTTTGTAATGGTAAATAACACGAATGCTTTCTTCTGCACTTGGAAATTCCGTTGACTTCATACTAATTTTAATACAATAAAACACAGTGAACAGCATAAACGAATATGTATTGCGAATTTAAATTTATTAATGATACACATGTAAGGATATATGTATAATTTATTGAATTTACCAGTAAGTTGCATAGGATTTATCAATAATTCGATAATCAAAATTATTCAGTAAAATTGGTTAGCGGATAATCCATTCCCAAATCATACTAGAGAAAATTATTTCAACACAATGTAAAATCAAAAATGTAATTATTATTATAAGTCTTGCCACATAGAAATCACCAAACGCGAGATACTAGCTACTCGGAGTAGCTTAAACCGCGATTGCTATTCCGAGTAGCCGGACACATTTACGTTGTTAGCCCTCCTTATTAATTATCCGGCCAATAATTAGCTTTGTAGATTTGACCATATTCGAGGATTACTGATTGAAAGTGAGATAACCGGTGAAATATGGTTTCGTGGCACTGAATAAAACTTTTCATTTGATTTATTTTAAAATTTATTATTTAAACTATAACCATCAATATCACTAACGTTTTTGACTGCTTTCGATGGAAAAGGATTTTATTCATTTCATCTACAGTAGTTCAGCTGTACCAAATTAGCTGGCGCTAGTAGTATCATATCAACTTTTAGGCAATTATTAAATTTTTTTTAACGGCGTTAGGTTTGCATTTTTGAGAAAAGGTCAAGATAAAAAAAATATTGGATTTTATGTAGGTAGATTTTTGTTGGTATTTAAAAAAAAAATTAAGCTAATATTTAAGGTTGGTGCTTATTTTGGGCCCAATAACTCTGGAAATAAATAGCCTAGTGCATTTAAAATGCGAATGGCATGAATTGTGTACCCATAGATTATGTATACCAAATTTGGTGTCAATTCGTTCAGTATCCTCAGAGGAGACTAAGCGACAAATTTTAGTCTTACGAGCGACGAATAATATCCAAGTATATGCGTTATATATATATTTGGATTCAGGACGATGAAAGGCGAACTATTTGTTCAATCCGAGATACTTACAGACACACGACCGACTGCTTTTTAGTTCTTCGTACGGCGAGTTAAAAAGTTGGTCGTTGCATGTCAGCTATGGATTTATTTAATTTTAGATTTTACTGATTTTACTTCCCTCCTCGCTCCTCGGTATATTAGTCTGATTGATTATACAAAATGTTTCACAAACACTGATAATATCCGTACATAACGTACGTATTATTTATCAAGTGTAGATAACATGTTTAGCACAATTTTTATTTATGCGTGAAGCTACACAAATACAAAATGTGATACCTATATACTTATATATTTCTAGAGTTTCATGGAAGTGTAATGCACTCTATTAAAGGTGTTTTGTTACATGTTGTGCAAAAATACTAAAGGGCTGGCCATGTTAAATAATCCATGCTGAGTTTTAACCCATATCCAATTGCATTTCATATTTACTGTAAATTGTGTCATTACAATTTTATCTTATCTATTATAATCTGTGACGTAACAATTTGGTTAGAGATTTATTAGCGAATTATGTGTTTTGTATTTATTTATATAGTTAATTTGTATTTTCATTGAATTTTATGTTTTTTACCTTGTTAGGCGTTTACGAAAAGTAGCTCGGATAGGTGACGTCACAGATTGGACAAATCGCTCCGATACATTAGCGGCGTTTACGAACGATTCGGGGTTGTTTTCAGTAAACATTTTAAAGTTAAAAAAAAGAAAATCAAATACACATAACACATAGGCACATGAACAGAAACTAAAAAGTGGCTGTAACAGCACTTATGTATAAATAATTTTAATGCGATTCTTCGGATGAGGATATTATATTTAAACTTTTGAATAACAGACGTACTAATCGGAAGCGGATTAATATTAAAAACTATGTCTAAGCCTCTGCGGCTGCGCTTACTAATGTACTCAAATTACTATCTGATACAAAATAAATAAATATTAGATTATTTATTCAACTTCAGAGATTGGTACCTGGGAACTAGCAATTGCATAATTATTGAAAATGGGAAATATACACACATGTCTTTCAATTTGTTCAATGAGACCCTGTCAAATTACACAGAGAACATAAATACTCCATTGTATCACAATTCTCCATTTTATTTTTGGGTTCTGACGCTTGACGTTTATTTGAAATAATCGCCAAATGTGACGGCAACTCTGCGAACCCTGCTCTTCAAACAGATCCAGAAACAACTGCTCGGATTCACTTTACGAACGCGAAGAGATCTATCCGACTGCGTTTACAAACGTCTACAGACGATCGTGCTATGTAGTACAAAGTCTGTTTATATATATATATATATATATATATATATATATATATATATATATATATATATATATATATATGTATATATGTATGTATGTATATATATATATATATATATATATATATATATATATATATATATATAAATAATATATATATATATATATATATATATATATATATATATATATATATATATATATATATAAATATAACCCTCTTCAAACAGATCCAGAAACAACTGCTCGGATTCACTTTACGAACGCGAAGAGATCTATCCGACTGCGTTTACAAACGTCTACAGACCGATCCGTGCTATGTAGTACAAAGTCTGTTTATATATATATATATATATATATATATATATATATATATATATATATATATATATATATATATATATATATATATATATATATATATATATATATATATATATATAAATATAAATATATATATATATATATATATATATATATATATATATATATATATATATAAATATATATATATATATATATATATATATATATATATATATATATATATATATATATATATATACATATTTACTTGTGTGCAGTGACATTTTATTGTTTGTGATGATTGAAAGCTTGAATTATCAACGAACATTTGACGATTTCACAATGATTGAAATTAATTAAAAACATGATAACATTTTCATTATGCAAAACGAATAATTATATTTCCTTATTTTACCATTTGTGTATGTATTTTATTATACCAGTTCCTTAGTTATATAGTGCGTATACAAAAAGTCGATTGTAGGACACTACAGATATTTCCAATAAGGATATAACGTATACGTGTCTAATTGCTTAAGAATTGATAGATTAGTGACTTTGGCTCTTTAGTTTTCTTATCCGTTCCGAATTAATCCAAACTGATCTGAAAATGTGTATTCCACTTTTCTTAATTAAGAGAACATGATCCTGTATTAAGCATACGAATTCCCAAATACTTATAATGATATGACGTTAATAATATTATTCATAACTTCAAATTTGCATCAGTTTTAGAATTTTTCATTTGTAGCAGATCTAGAATTCACCCTTGAAAGTAAACGCATATTATAACATCAGTTAAACAAAACAGTTTTATTTATATAAAAGCATTGTTAGATGTGTTTATTTTTTTCTCAGCGGATTTTATTGTTTTATATGATTCAGTGTTTTCAATTGTTGTTGACTTTTGTTTTGTTCCCTTGTTGTTGTATATTATATTCTATTGCAAAAATTTATATAATTTAACGATTTTTTATTTGTGTTATATAATTGAGTAATTTTTTAAAATTATATTTACACAATTGTAATTTCAACAGGTTATTTCCCGCTTTTAAATAGCAAACGTTTCTTACGTTGATATCCATCAAATAATATCATTTCCATTGTAATTGATTTTAATCATTTCGTAAACTGTTAATATAACGTAACTATAGCAACCACGCTGACTGGCAAGCACTGTTGATTGCATATGCTTAGGTAACATTTCTTTTTGTATTCTCCATGAAACGGCTTATTAATGGCATGTACACCTTCGAACATAAGTCTTGTCCCTTTATAGCCACCTAAAGTCTCGCAACCAGCATTGCATGATTTTAATGCAAGTTATTCAGCACGTACAAAATCAGTTAAATTACGTAGGTGGATCCATATCATTCGCTTATTATGGTAGGGGTGGCCCACCTTATCATAATAAGCGAATGATATGGATTCACCTACGCAATTTAACTGATTTTGTACGTGCTGAATAATTTGCATTAAAATCATACAATACTGGTTGCGAGACTAGGTGGCTGTAAAGGGACAAGACTTATGTTCGAAGGTGTACATAAGCCGTTTTTAGCTCGGCGTACGTAGTATAGAAGAGCGTGAGTGTTTTTCTTTCACAGAAATTCATTTCACATTGCTCTGATTCCGAGAATATTATTATCGCATTCATATTTGGTAACAATTGGTTGCTCGCTCGCTGGTCGTAGGACCAAATTTTGTCGCTTCTACTCCTTTGTAGGTACCGAACCGATTTCAATCAAATTTGGCACATATATTGTGTGGGCGCCTGATTGAATCTGTTCGCTTTTTAAATCCAATCAGTATCGTAGTTTAGGAGATATTGAGTCCTCAAAAAAAGGGTAGGCCTTAAAATGTATTTTTTTAATTTCTGGTTATACCATAAAATCGACGTAAAATTACAATTTTTTGTTGTATCTTCAGGTTGTTTATTCAGGTTATATCTGAAAGCCATAAAACAATATTGAATATAATAATTTTAAAATAAATAAAAAACAATTGTTTCTCCTTTTTTCCGGCTTGTGCGATGTTTTGCCTAATATATATGACAGTTGATATTTTAGATTGATTACTATATCATTGGTTGGTTGGATGGTTACTTCGATTATTTTAATTATATTAGTGCATATATTGTTTATTTATATAAATATTCGTCATGCCAAACTTAAGGCATTGGCTTTTAGAGAGATTGTTTCAAGGGCCCAAAAACTCGTAGTTGGTGCCCGTAGCTTTGTCTACTTAGCGAGAATAAAGACTATGAATGTTTTAACGGATTAAAACCTCTATGTTATTTATGGCCCGAGCCTTTACATGTGCTCTTAGACGGGCAACTGTATGTGAAAGTATGGTATGGTATTCAGTGGTTGTTCTGTCTGACTAGAACAACTTCTTTACTCTGTGGAATCATGAATGCACTAGAGACAAAAACAATGGCCAGCGTCTTCGTCGATTTTCCAAGACATAGAGTGGTCTCCCGTATCGCATATCATATATCGCATTTCAAAACCGAGACTTATTGCGTCATGGATTACGGTGCTTGTGTCTTGTGCTCGTCACCATAGCTACCGAGTAACGCTGGTTGCACCAGTTCTAGATGCGCGTGTCCTTGGCAACGTGTAAGGACAAGGACACGCGTATTCTATTAAAATGCATCGGATTTGTGTTCGAACGATCCGGTGCGGTGATTCAATTTAGATAGTTGATGCCTGCTGCCTGCAGTCTATCCCTTATCAGAATATATAAATAACCTTTTAATAGAATCTTGCATATTATTTATGTGTATGTAGAATGCTATACAATACAGATTACGTGTATTAAATAACATCGAATAACACACATCATAATGTTCTGCATGCTCTCTCTCTCTCTCTCTCTCTCTCAAACACACACACACATTGATGAAGTAATCCAAAATTTACTTCAATAAAATGTACATTAAAATTTACTGCACATGCGCATAACGCACGTACTAGTTTATATGCGTATTCGTGCGCCTTCTTCATCAAATCAATTTCAAGCACGAATATTATATTGTCATTTTGGAAGATTTAATACAAAATGATAAGACTAAATTCTTGAATAAATAATTGACCTTAAACTAGAGGTTTTTTGTTTTTTTCTATTTTTGTCGTATCACATATGGGAAAGTAGGTGATTAATAACATATTCGAAATCCACTTATTTATCGTAACTTTTGTGGTTTTGACTTTTTGAAGTGATCGACTGGAATGGAGTTAGTAATAATAAAAACGGGAAAGCAGTCATATGTATAAAATATTTAATTGTTAATCTCGACGTTTCGAAGAAACATTCGTCTTCCTCAGGAGGTTAATTGGTCATTCGATAAATATAAAATAAAATTTTGTGGTTTTGTTCTCTATTATTCAGACGTGATTTTGTTTCGATTTTGACATGTCATGTTTGACGATCGCTCCCAGTACATTTACGTGGTAATTTTTAATTCTGTGTCAATGATTCTGTTTCATACATGGGCACCGGCAGTGTGCAACCTTGTGGTTAAGAAATAATATGGTTTTAAATAGTTTACTGAAGAAAAAACATTT
This sequence comes from Nebria ingens riversi, assembly GCA_018344505.1. Lineage (NCBI taxonomy): Eukaryota > Metazoa > Arthropoda > Insecta > Coleoptera > Carabidae > Nebria > Nebria ingens. The sequence continues at coordinate 100,457 of JADQWA010000169.1, read as the reverse complement.
AATCTCGAATTCACCAGATGCAAAATCCTTCCAGCGCCCTTTGTTTCATATTATATTCGAGTCTTACAGCTGATTCAGACAGTTTTAAATCGCACCACATTTAATTTCCATAAATACAATAGTCAAGCTTCATATTTTTGTTTCAAAGTTAATTAATCTTTTTAGTGTAACGCACAAACGTATTCTAAAACGTTTATGTTAAATATTTATTCACTTTTAAAAACTCAGTAGATTTTTTAATTATTCGATATCAATTGAAATAAGAAAGTATAAAAAAGTTAGTGTGATATGATTAAGTGTAACTTATCCCTGCTATTTTCACTATTTCGACTTTTGATCAATTTCTATAATAGTAGAATAATTAATAAATAAACACGTCTCAAGATAGCGTAACATAGGATCAAAAGTTAACATTGGGAATAACATTGACAAGTTAATACACTCAGAATGTAAACTTCTAAAATGTTTCATGAATAGTGTTTTTAACTTTAGCCAACAACTCCTAGAGGGATTATGACGTCACGATCCCTAAGCGTGTAACTTTTAAAATTGTGTAACTAATCTACAAGGTTAAATAATAAAAGCAAACAGTATTAATTATATAATGTGTTTTTTTTTTGTATAATCAGAGAAATATAAAATTAATTTCTATCGTAAAAAGGGAAATATTACAGATATACGAACGACTTTTTCAGCTAATAATTAAAATTGTAAACTGTATGAGTTAGTTATTAGTGGTAGCCAAAAGTCAAGTATAAATTTTATTTTGGCTAAAATTTGTTTACAGATATTAAAACATCGGCCATGTATTGGCCCTAAACTTTCTTTTACGTAGTCAGTATATTTAGATTTGATAGTATATAAATAAAAATATAAAATGTTAAAATTTCAAGAAAATATTTTCATTCATTGTCCAATAAAAGTGTAAAGTTAGTTTATTGTCAGATTTCCAAAGAAAACATATGTATTTCAGATTTTAAATGTTGGATTTTATAGTAGTATAAAGAAAATATTATTATTCATTACATATTATTAAAAATTATTATGGCCGGCCATTTTTTAGTTTTAAATTAACTTTAAACCAGAGAAAAAAAAAAAATATATATATATATATATATATATATATAATATTTTAAATTATTTACTAACCTTTGTAACGGTTTTTCACTAAACTTATTTGTGACACTGACGATAAATGTTAAATGTCAAAATGTTGGAATATTTAAAACAATTGACATGCATAGTAGATGCGATTTATTATATATGATTTCCCATACCTACGTAACTATGGCAATATCAATAAGATAAGATCTTGCAACTGGTACTTTTGAAGAAATGTTTCAAACAAAAGTTGTGCAGAATACTAATATCTTTCAATGTTATTCTAACTATTTTTACTGCAAGTATAGCCGTTTCAAAAATATTGCAGAAATTGCAAAAAAAGTCTTAAGTAAACATGCACTTCCGGTTTGAATATGCTTTTCAAAAATAGGAGGTTTTCGCCCCAGGCATATACAAATCTTAAGTTTAAAGTTTCATAATTTTATCTTCAACGGTGTAGGCTGTAGAGCTCATACACACAGACACACACACACACACACACAGACGTCATTCCAAAAATAGTCAGACTCGATTCAGGGAAGGTCAAAAGGTGTATTTCCGTTAAAATGTCGAGAATTTTTGTTTTCGTGATTACAATACTTACTTATTACTTCGTAAAAGAAAGTAAAAACCATTCAATCCCTAATTTAGAAATTGATTGATTCTGTTGATATGTATACTATATTATTGCTTTATACTGCTTACATTTATTATATTTTCAATTCATTCTTGTTGTAGATTAAGCGTTTCAATATCCCAATATTATGCAAACAAACTGAATAAATATTGCTTCGAAAAGCAATTTTATGCTGTGCCTTACATTTTTTCGCTAGTATAGCAATATGCAGTGTTGGAAAAATAATAGTGGAGTGAACAGTGATGTCAAGAGAAGCCAAAAAATTGGTTTAGTAGATTCATATATTTATGAAATGTTTTATAGGTTTATCTTTTGTTTATATATTTTTGTTTGCTGTTTGTATATATATTTCAATTCATATGAATACATGTTGACCTTGGATACATATCTAGCACAGTATCTAATCAAATTTATGATATTAGCACAACTAGCATAGACAAACGGGTCAAGGTTGCATGCTCTTTTTTGTTTTCTCTTGCGGCCAAAACGTTTTCTTTAAGTTTATCATAGCTATGATGGTTACAACTTTAAACTATGGTTACAATTAAATAATAATGTGTTTTCAACGATCTTCTATTCTGTCGAATGTGAAGGTGGAATGTGAAGGAAATATTTGTCAGGTTCTGTTTAACTCTTTGTTTCCTAGTGGTTTTACGTTGAAACACACTTTATAATATATCCTGGCGCTTTTGTACTAAAACCACATACAGTGTGCGTTTATATATAGCCCCCTTTACCAATTTCTGAATGCGTAGACTTTTTTCCTTGGCTATAATTATCTCAGATTTATGAAGAAATATTGAATAAACTTTTTTTTTTAATTCGGCAATAAAATACCAGTAATTGCATAAAAACCGGCATCTAAGTAAATACAATAATTTTTGAAAAATGAAAATAATTATCAATATATGTAGGTAATAAGTAGTATATTTATATTTTTTGAAAACTTTATGTATGTACATTGGTGGACCAAAGTAGAAAAACTTTCTAGAAAGCACAAAATATTAGGATAATTACCTCTGTTCAGATTTATTATTTACATATACATAGTTGATGTTTAGTTACATAAAAGCACATGATAAAATATTACAAAATTGCTGTAAGTAGTTAATTTTTTTGAAAAATTAGAAGTTACTCGGACAAAAGTAGAATAACTAATAAGATTAATAAAATATTTAAATATAAAATGATATAAATCAATAACAAATTTGTTAATAATGAGTTGCAAAACCATTTGCACGAATCACACCTGCGTGGCATTGAAGTAAGTAATTTTATTATAATATTTCCAATTGATGACCAGAATTCTTGCAATGAAGTAATAAAATCTGGCCTATTGCTTGTACATTTTTGTTGAGCTCGTCCCATCGAGACTTTGCGCTGACCCCTTCATAACACGAACTTGCTCTTCCGTAAACCATGAAGTTATTACTTTGGCTTTGTGCTTTGGATCATTGTCCTTCTGAAAGATCCATAGAAGCGGCAAATTATCTTCAGCAAATGGAAGCATAACGTTTTTAAATGTCCAAATACACGAACCTATCCATTATGCCATTTATGACGTACAGAGGGCCCTTACCACGACCCGAAAAACATCCCCAGACCATCACGGAACCGCCTCCATCCTTAATGGTTGGATCATATCTTTTTCCATTTGGACGGTGTACATACATTACTTACATTACTTTCGTCACTAAATACTTAAGACTTTTTTCCAATCGGCTACTGTCCAATGTACCTAAATGTTTCTTAGCGAATTCAAGTCGGGCGAACCTGTTCTTTTTGGATGTGAGTGTTTTTTTGCGGGTCTTCTAGAAAATAGTCCCATAGCATGTAGTCTTCTTTGAACAGTCTTATAAATTTAGGGGACGGATTTTAGAGGACTTGCTTGCACTATTCTTTTGATACGCCGCTCCATTTTCTATGATATTTTTCGTGGACGTCCACTTTTTCTGGCAGTTTTACTAATACTCGCACGTGTTTTATAATTCTTAATTGTACGCGAAATCACAGAATTATAAAGCCCTAATCTTCTTGCTATGTCACTTTGCTTAACACCGGTATTAAACATTTCAATCATTTTTAATTTCAAACCATTGGACAAATAAACTCCGCGAGCCATACCAAACAATTAAATTCGTCTCAAATATTATGTGAATGATACAAATTGTTTATTGCAACTAAATATTTTTTCGAATTAGTTCATTTATATATGCAGTTCTTCTACGTTAGTCCATACATATTATCATTGAGTGTTCCAAATGTTGATCAATTTCTTGTAGAATATATTGTGTAGGGTAAGACGAGCTTCAGTCGTAGAACAAAATGTGATTTTATAATTTGGACTCCGAAGGTATAAATTCTGTTTCACGTTTGATGATTTTTTAAAATATGAATATGTCTTAACGACCTCTGATTTCTTCGATATTAAAAATATAATGAAGAAAAATTTTAGTTTTTATAATTCGCGCTGCTTAAACCCGTCTATTTTTTAAAAGTCTGTCACTATTCCAATATAGAAACTACTATTACCGACTGCAGACTTTAGTTTATACATTGGCTGCAAAATGCTATATTTCGCACCTATACACAGTAGCGCTGTATCGCATTTTCTTAATAGTAAACGGACCTGATTTTCTTAAAAGTTCTTCTAGTTTTGTCCACCAGTGTACATGCTTCACGCTACAACAGCTCAAAATATTAATAATTAATTTAAGAGCTATTAGCTTGACCTCGGCCATATTAAATTTTATATAGTTTGATAATTAAACAAAACCATTACACAGCCCAACAAGCATTGACTTTGCCAATGCTTAGAGGTCGCCTATGGTTCGATATGGTGAATTTCTGTATTAATAAATAATTTATGTACAATAATTATCAATATCACAAATATTTTGGCAGCTATGGATTGAAAAGGATTTTATCCATATTTTACCGTAGTTTAGTAGGCGTCATCAATAACATCTAATCAATGTATTACTTTTTTTTTTGTAAACGATAAGATATCTCCATTGAAAAAATGTCAAGGCCAAAAATTTAGTTTGATATTTTAAAAAAAATTCTAAAGTCTATATTTAAGGTCGTTGTCTTTTTTGTGGTCCAATGACTGCGGAAATAAAGAGCCTAGTGGATTCAAAATGTGAATAACATGAATTGCGTATACATAGATTATGTATACCAAATTTAGTGTCAATCTGTTCCGTATCTTCAGAGAAAAAGGGCGATCAATTTTGGTCTTACGAACGATGGAGTCAGCGAAAAGCGACGACTAACATCCTGCGTATAAGTTATATATAGTTTTGAATTCAGGGCGATGAAAGACGAACGTTTTGTTAAAGACATCTGACCGAATGCTTTGGCTCTTAGGTACTACGTACGGCGAGCTAAACAAAATAATAATGGTTCAAATAACGCTTAAAAAAAGAATAATACGTTGACTGGATTGAAGTGTAAGGTTCGATTGATAATAGTTTTAGATTAAAAATTCCAAAAACACAAATAATGTACCTTTGCTTGTTACAATATAATTATTAAAATAACAAAAGTAAAGACAGCTCCCCTCTCTAGTGGACTGTTACAAGTTATAATACACAACAACAAACATTTTTCTTTCTGGAGAATATTGAATGCTATTGTTCTATATAAACGTCATTGTAGGCATTTTAGGAAGAATCCCCTTAAATGCAAATATTTAATTTTTAAAATTGCAACGAAGGTCATGTTTGTATTTGAATATTTCGATTTCGATCTCTAGATTTTTCTGATGTCAATGATCTGGTTGTCATCCTGTCGTTGACCAAATTATGCCATAAATATTTACCATATTGAAAAATTTCGGTGTTTTGTATATAACTGGTTGCGTTGGTAGAGTTACGATATATTTTATGTATAAATATAGTACATGTTTATGAAATGTATTTTCATTTTTGATTGCAGTAGGTTTATTCGTCAATGTCTGAGTTGTTATTGGAATCGAAAATATCCGATGCAATAGGCATATCTTTTGTTATTCATGAAATGTAAACTGATAATGGCTGGTAATCGTTAGATAAACATGTTCGTTTTGTGCTTATTTATCAAATGTGATAGTGTGATACATTCATTAGGGCGGTAATTATAAACATCAAGACGTGTGGCAAGACTTTTTTAAAGAAAATAATAGGCATTTTACTTTTAGATAATTGTATTTCATTGTTATGGAGCAAACGTTTAATAACGTTATACTACTGTTAAAATAACAGTATCTTACACATTTCTGCTGACAACATTCACAATAAAATCTAACGCATAACTTTAACTAATGTATCAAATATCAAAAAACAGAAGCGAACATGTCGTTTTAAATAGCATAATTGTTTTTTTTTTATTTATTTTTTTTATTATTAACTTGGCTTCGGTACTTGCCGATTAGCCAGCTGCTGGTTTATGTGGTTATATGTTTATTTTTGCTGCAGTTATGAATTCCTGTATATATGTCTAAATGGTGGAGTTTTTAATATGTAAAAAGCATTCAATGCTTGTTGGGAGAGCTATCTTATTTTTTTATCAGTTGCCTGAAGAGCAAGGAATTGTTTATTATTAAACTGTGTAGAATGTTTAAGGTGCTTAACATTTGGTTATATGTATATACAAGCTCAAAATTTAAATTAGATATCAAACCTTAATACATTTCATATTTACTTATAAAATCATTCAAAATGTTTTTGATTGATCGGATGCATTTATTAATTTTACTGTGCACTATGGCAAATCGTTTCGCTATTTCTTATTTTTTTAATGATGCCAGAAATTCATTTTCTGTTACCATAAATTAATTTTGTGATACCGGTTTTTACTTCTTTCTTGTGACAAACTCATTTTCTATTAGAAGATACTTGTTTTCTTTTATTTGAAAGTAATTTTCTAGTATCACTACCTAAATAAATTCAAAACAACATAATATCACTTTAAATGTGTGATACCATAAATTACCAGAAATTCATTTTTTTGTATACCTAATGAATTTATGTTATCAGAAAATAACATGAATTTGCGTTATCAGAACACAAATTGCGTTATCAGAACACAAATTGAAGTTCTGCAAATAGAAAATCTTCTATACTAGTAGATGGTGCCATCTAAGAGTTAATAGTTCTACTAAAGTATAGATATACATTCCTTATTTACGATCATTAGGGAACCAGTATGCTTTTCCTATGGAGAAATGAACCCATACATTAATATTTTGTCCTAGTATTAATAATATATGACGCATCAGTTGACTTAAAAAGACCCGAGTTTAATATGTATTCAGTTTAAACTAGATTTTGAATATTTCTCGCTAGAATTATAGTCCCCTCCACTATATAATATAAGGGTTGTAATTGGTTGTACAACTGTGTGCGCAAGCAAAGCCACTTTTGTCAAACGACATTAAACAGTGTGCTCAACTTAATAGTCTAGGAACTAGGTTTATCAAAATGATCGTGACGTCACAATCCTTAGAAGCGCAAAACTTTGAAACTAGGCATGCTACAAAATTCAAAAGTCGTAAGTTTAGAATATTGTTTACTAACATCATAATGATTCTCTATTTAAGAAAAATATCGAAATTCTAAATAACAAAGTGGATAAATTAGTAAGACTAATAATTAACAAAATATCATCTGTCGAAATTGATATAAGATGCGGTTAATGTTGATTTGAATCTAGATATTAATTGTCTGTTTGGCTGGAAGGGATTTTCCGGAATTACAAATTGAATTTCTGGTAACACTAAATAAATACCGGCGTGAAACTGGCAACAAAAAATTCCAGCAACAAAATTATAGTCCTACCGTTCAATAAAGTAGTCGGCAGCAAATTTTCTCAGCAACAAAAGTTCAATAAGCTCCTATTATATCGTTTATTGCAAAATTTAATAAATTATAGCCAAGCAGCATTTATACTGCAAGGATGTGTCAGGTATGCGCAGTTAAAATCTGATTTACACCCGCAAACCAAAATTTAACATGTGAAATTTGAGCGCTGTGTTCATTTAATAATTCATATCTCAAAATTGCGCTGCGTACCCTATACTGCAATAGAGGGTAGTTTACAAAACACGATACTTAAATATAACGCAGGCTTAGAATGAGGCGACCTACAGTAGGGAGATGAAATGCATACTTATATTTTTAGCATGTAAACATATGTATGTACACTTTCGAACATAAGTCTTATCACTTTATAGCCCACCTAAAGTCTCGCAACCAGCATTGCATGATTTTAATGCAATTATATAAATTCAGTTAAATTACGTAGATGAATCCATATCATTCGCTTATTATGGTAGAGTGGACCACCTCTACCATAAAAAAATAATATCTCAAAATTAGGGGTATGTACTCTATTCTGCTATAATTACTTTTACTCGGCATACATTTGTACAGGGTTAAAGTTGCGCGACCTGCCGTAGGGGATGAAGTGCAAACATAGAAATTCGTAACTTCTATTTTAATTTTTTTACACGTAAGTTAATAAAAAAATCATATCTCAACATTAGGGGTATGTACCCTATTCTGCTGTAATTACTGTTACTCTGGATACCCTACTTATGATTTCTACAGGGTTAAAGTTATGTGAACTGGCGTAGGGGATAAAGTGCACACATAGAAAATCGTAACTTCTATTTTAAATTGTTTAGACATAAGTTAATAAAAAAATCATATCTCAAAATTAGAGGTATGTACCCTATTCTGCTATAATTACTTTTACTCTGCATACCCTACTTATAATTTCTACAGGGTTAAAGTTACGCGACCTGCCGTAGGGGTTGAAAGGTATATACCATGCGTTTTTAATGCAAATACATATCGAATGAATTTTTTTTAATAAAAATCCTCAAAATAAAAGTAATTATAGCAGAATAGGGTACATACCCCTAATTTTGAGATATGATTTTTTTATTAACTTATGTGTAAACTCCTATAATTACTAAAGGTATATTATAAACGTGTAAACAAACACGAATCATCATCAAATGTCTTTTGCAAGGACGAAGGGTTTGTACAAATTATTATTAATATTACACTTCTGGGTGTTGTAATTTTAGTCTTTAAGAGGCATACTACTTGCGTTTTAGCTTGGATCGTTCGTTTATTACTTACAGTAATCGTTCTAAAAGTGTTGCGTCACGCTCTGCTATGTACCCGATATGTTCCAACATTGCAGAGATTATCCGAAGCCGAATGTATCTTTGGACTGGTAAAACAGTCTAATGTCCATTTATGATTCGGCTCGGAGAACACGACGTCATGTCTAGTTAATGTTAATTTGACGTGGCGTGCCATTTTCCGATCGGGAACACCGATTTATGGAAAGCTGTGATACTGCTTCGAGCTTTCACTACGTTATATGCACATTAAATTGGTGTGGCTGAAACAATATCATAAATGCAGCGTTATAATCGTTTTTTTTAACTTTCTTTTACGAAGTAATAAGTAAGTATTGTAATCACGAAAAAAAAATTTCTCGAAATTTTTCGTGATTACAATACTTACTTATACTTCGTAAAAGAAAGTAATTATTATGGCCGAACATTTTTACTTTCTTTTACGAAGTATAAGTAAGTATTGTAATCACGAAAAAAAAACATCGGCCATGTATTGGCCCTAAACTTTCTTTTACGTAGTCAGTATATTTTGATTTGATAGTATATAAATTAAAAATATAAAATGTTTAAATTTAAAAGAAAATATTTTCAGTCAAAATGTTCGATTCTATAGTAATTTAAAGAAAATATAATTATTCATTACACATTATTAAAAATTATTATGGCCGGACATTTATATTTATATATAATATTTTAAATTATTTACTAACCTTTGTAACGTTTTCTCACTAAACTAATTTGTAACACTAACAATAAATGTTAAATGTCAAAATATTTGAATATTTAAAACAATTGACATGCATAGTAGATGCGATTTATTATATATAATTTCCCATACCTACGTAACTATGGCAATATCAATAAGATAAGATCTTGTAACTGGTACTTTTTGAGGAAATGTTTCAAACAAAAGTTGTGCAGAATCTTTGAATGTTAATGTAACTATATTTATTGTAAGTACAGCCGTTTCGGAGATATTGCAGAAATTACAAAAAATTACTCAAGTAAACATGCACTTCCGGTTTGAATATGCTTTTCAAAAATAGGAGGTTTTCCTCCCAGGCATATACAAATCTTAAGTTAAAGTTTCATAATTTTATCTTTAACAGTGTAGCCTGTAGAGCGCACACAGCACACACACACACACACACACACAGACGTCATTCCAAAAATAGTCAGACTCGATTCAGGGAAGGTCAAAAGGTGTATTTCTGTAAAAATGTCGAGAATTTTTTTTTCGTGATTACAATACTTAGTTATACTTCGTAAAAGAAAGTAAAAAGTAGATCTACCAGAACATCAATATCGCTAATGATAATATATATATATATATATATATATATATATATATATATATATATATATATATATATATATATATATATATATATATATATATATATATATATATATATATATATATATATATATATATATATATATATATATATATATATATATATATATATATATATATATATATATATTATATTCTCAGAGCTCGCCTTTGGCCAATGCCTAAAATGTGGCATGGCGACATTCTGAATAAATAAAGAATATTTGTGCTATAATTAAAATTATCAATGTAACAATCAAATATAATTATGAAAGAAAAGAAAAAATAACATCAAATATTACTCGGATAAGTACAGTCGTAAACTCGACCGAATATTTACCATTTATTGAAATAAATCATATGAATATGAGTCACAGTTTAGTGACTTTCTGAATTTTGAGATAACATTTGCTTCTTGCGTTCATACGCAGAAACAAGTTATTTGACTTTTATTGAATATTTTCTAAATTCAAACATAATATTTATTATTTTTATCTATCTGTACAGATAAGATAAGAATACAATTGTGAGATAACAAATTTTCGTTTGTTTTTCCGCTTCATCTAGTGGTGAATTTCTCAAGTTCACACTATGGATACAAACTATTAGGCTTAGTTCCTCTTAACTTTTTTTTAGCATAGACGCCGTCACCTTTCAGCTAGGTATATTCAAAAACTCTTAGAATCGCAAAAATGCTATAAAATTAGAAATAAGCTATTTTTACGCTATAATAAAAGATATTTCGTTGAATAAAATATAAGGAAGTTATTTCGAGCACATTGGTACTATAGTTTTGGTCTTAATACCATCAAATTACAAAAAAACCATTTAATACAAAATATCTCAAATTTGGCCTGATTTAAAAACTAAATAAAAATACCATTCATGTGTATTTGTATAAGAATGCATGGTAAAAATTTCATCAATATTTCTTTTGTATTATTGGAGATAAAAAATAGTTTTTATTTTTTCTCCTCCAATAATACAAAAGAAAAATTGATGACATTTTTACCATGCATTCTCTATACAAATACACATCGAATGGTTTTTTTTTTTATTTTTTAAACAAGCACGATGTTTAAGCGAGCTTGATGGTTGACCTTAATGCATGTTGGAAGGATTTAACAGCAATGTTAAACTTAGAAGTAGGAGCAGAGAAAACTGCGGAGCGATGGGAAAGGGTAAATGCAGTAAATATATACAATATAAATATACATAAATATTTAATATCATATTGCGTAATATTTTAACTGCAGACATTCATTGAATTTAAATCGAAAACTAGAGTTGAACAACAAGGAACTGGTGGTGGAAAAAATAAAATTAAAGAACTCAGTGATGTAGAAGAAAAGCTAATGAATATTTTGGGCTGGGTATCTTGCGACGGAGACCCAATGCTAGGTGAACCAGGTATCAAACAACCGCAACATCCACAACATGAAAATTATCGGAATGGGAATGAAGTCGCAGAAAGTGTGGAGCTGAACCAAGAAATGGTTCTAATAGATCTCTCAGAATCTAAAACAGGTAATTTTATACATACTAGTAATGAAGATGCCTTTTTCGGTTTGAAATACTAGATAAAACTCTTGTTTACACATATGTATGTTATAGTTAATTTACTTGAAGATAAATTAAACGTCACATCGACAGAACCAGTGGCTGAAATTAATCGTGGTACACTGACTAAGACTAGAAATTCCGGGAAACCTCTTAAATCACGAGGTACGTTTCTTTACATAATTAAAATGTATTTCTCTAAACTAAATAAATGTATATTCTCTAAGGATCGCGGCCAGTGAGATCGCTATAACGTATAGATGCCGCCGCAAAAACGTATGAAAAAAATTGTGACAAGTTATGTACTTCATTGAATTCGATATCGGATTCCCTGAAAGCTGTTGCTTTAGCTAACCGATATTTGGGTAAAGCAATATTCCAATTGGCTAAACCGAAAACATAATTTGATTTGTTTTTTAAGTAATATAAGTATTTATTTATTAGAACAATATTTTTCTGTTTGTTATAATTATAATAGTTTTTTTGTTTTGTAATAGAAACATTTTATTTTTATTTAAGATATTTACATTTTTATTTCTTATTTAATTAAAATAATTTAGTATCATATTCCTTCTAATTCTTTGACCCTGTGCCAACATATTTTGATTGATTTGTTGTTCATTTACGTTCATTTGAAAGCGATCATCTTCAAGTTCTTCATCGTTTAAATTATGTTCTATACACATATTGTGCAGGGTTGCACAAGCATATACGAAGGTGGTCTGAAAAGTTTCCGACCTAACAAAGATACAAGACATTTTTTCAGATTTTTTTTTTTAATTTATCAACATAGTCTCCTTGTAACTCTAACACACTTCTCCCAGCGATGCTCCCATCTCTGTAACCCGTCCAAATAGTACTCGGCGTTTTTCTCTGCAAAATAATTGTTCACGAAGGTGATTGCCTCTTCATTTGACGAAAATCTCTGTCCTCCGAGCGCAATTTTTAGATGAGGAACAAAAAGAAGTCGCTTGGGGCTAGATCTGGTGAGTAAGGCGGATGGTCAAGCAGTTCAAACCGTAATTCGTGGATTTTCGCCATGGCAACCGCTGAGGTGTGAGACACGTTTTTGGTCTAACGTGAGCAAACGCGGCACCCAACGCGCGGACAGCTTTCTCATGTCTAAATGTTGATTTAATATGTGACAAACACGTTCTTTTGACATGTCATAACCTCTGCTATCTCTCTCACTTTAATTCGGCGGTCGTCTAGCACCATTTCGTGAACTTTGGCGATGTTTTCGTCTGTATATAGTTGCAGTTTTTGGACGTCCCGAACGTTCATCGTCTCCCAAGCTCTTACGGCCACGTTTAAATTCTTATATATATATATATATACATATATATATATATATATATATATATTATATATATATATATATATATATATATATATATATATATACATATACATTTCGTGAACTTGGCGATGTTTTCGTCGATAGTTGCAGTTTTTGGACGTCCGAACGTTCAATCGTCTCCCAAGCTCTTACGGCCACGTTTAAATTCTTATATATATATATATATATATATATATATATATATATTTATATATATATATATATATATATATATATATATATATATATACATATACATTTCGTGAACTTTGGCGATGTTTTCGTCGGTAGTTGCAGTTTTTGGACGTCCCGAACGTTCATCGTCTCCCAAGCTCTTACGGCCAGTTTAAATTCTTATATATATATATATATATATCTATATATATATATATATATATATATATATTTATATATATATATATATATATATATATATATATATATATATATGTATATATATATATATATATATAATATATATATATATATATATATATATATATATATATATTAATACAAACATACGCCAATTGAGTTGAAGCAACGTTTGCAATTGCAACTGGAAATACTATTTTCTCAGGTAATAAGTAATCCACAATTGCATTACTTATTAAATTGACGACTCTGCTAACAGTTGCCTGACTACAAGGGAAGTTAAAATCCTCCCCGACAACACCTTGATAGGAACCGTATCCATGAAAATTTAATGCTAAAAGTACCTGAAGTAATAAAAAAGAAACATGTAACTATAACGATTTTAAATGTTTAAACTTTACCTTTAAATGATTAGGAATAGCTGTTGATCTTCTTGGTTCTTGCATAAAATTATTCAATCGATTACACAAATCCAATGCCAATTCTCTACTTAATCTAAAAATGTTTCTAAATCGTAATTCTGGCATATCGAATGGATTGCTGGTATCCCTAATATGCCTATGATTTAACCTCATCAAAACTAAATAGAAATTATGTTTAACAATTATATGATATATATATATATATATATATATATATATATATATATATATATATATATATATATATATATATATATATATATATATATATATATATATATATATATATATATATATATATATATATATATATATATATATATATATATATATATATATATATATATATATATATATATATATATATATATATATTTAAATAATCTACAAGTAATACTATATTAGTTACTAAGTTAGAATTGGTACATCACAAAATAAATTGTAAACATTTTATTTTCTATATATTAGTAGAAAACAATTTCATTCAAGTTTTTGTAAAAGTTCGATCCTTTACTTTCTAGTATACTAGAGTGTATGTTGTATGCTTTCTACTCGTGAAGATGAACGTAAACAAGATAGAATGAGAAAGCAAGTGGTGATATTTATGACGATTGCGTTATCTGTATTTCTAAAAGGTTCAGAATATAGTTTTGATGTTCAAACTTGCAACAAGGCTAAAAATTTGAATTATATTCAACTAATAGTGCACTACACTCATAGAACACAGTTTAGTATACGTCTAAGATAGCTTTAAATCGATGAAATTTTGAAAATGAGAAGCTAGGCAGACATGCGTCTGCAGGATTATTTGCGTGCTGTAGCGCATAATTTAACGCTACAAATGTAAATAATTATATTATTGTAAATAAAATCTTCGTAGCAATGATAATTAATTTTCGACAAAGTAAAAATCTATTTGTAAAATTAATATTATATTATATTCATGACATAACTGGCAGTGAAATAAGAAAATTTGTTCATAATTCCTTTGCGTCTCCCTGATTTGGTATAGGCACATAATTTAATGTCGCTCATATGAGCTTGTCGCTATTATGGTCTTGTCGCTATTATGGGCCTGTCGCTCTTATGGGCTTGTCGCTATTATGGGCTTGTCGCTCTTATGGACTTGTCGCTCTTATTGGCGTGTTGCTCTTATGGACTTGTCGCTCTTATGGGCTTGTCGCTATTATAGGCTTGTCGCTCATATGAGCTTGTCGCGCTTTTGGTATGTCGCTATTTTGGGATGTCGCTATTTTAAGATGTCGCTATTTTGAGATGTCGCTCTTTTGGAAGTCGCTCAAATGGATACGCTCTTGTGGGTGTCGCTGTTATGGATGTCGCTCTTATGGGTACATGCGAGGAGGGTATATGTTTCTCTTTCCCACACTTCTGCGCATGCGCATTAATGACGAAGCCACGTTATGTACAGTGTCGTTAGAAAGTGTTAGAAGTGCAGAGAGTATGAAATATATGTGCTTAGCTTAGGCTTAGATGGTTATTGAGAAAAATAAAATGGTGAAGCATTGTTGCGTGGAATTCCTACGTTACCAAATCACCTATTTGATAAATATATAAATGATATATACTATTTATATTTATAACTACTGTTTTACTTGCCAAGCGGATACCCATATGAGCACTTCGGGAACTTTGCAGGAATATTCCTAGTCGGGCATATTTCTCACTGATCCAGATTCTTTGTTCAATACAAATGACATTTCATTATAGCCTTCTTTTGTTATCAAAACGTGAATATGAAATACATTAAAACAGAGATCATTAAAACAACAAAAAACAAAACCTTTTACAGTCTCCAGCGGACTGTTACGACTTGCGAGTTATTTTACAAAATGTATTTCATCATTTGAAAAGTAGGCAACTGCCATCGTTATATGTAAATATATTTTTATGACCCGTGAAGAATCACTTTTATTTGAAAATTGGTTTTCTAGTATGTCCTAGTAATATCTCATATTTATCGATGAAAAATTAAAATATTATTTATAGTTTATGTATAAACCCATTACCGCATCCACCAGATAACGATTAATTGTTGCATTATACTATATTATGCAATTTACTGTCAATTGAATTAGTGTCAATGCAGAATGTCTAGTGCCTACGCATTTATGAAGAAACGCTACTAGTTAGGATTGAAATTTCATTTAGAGTTAGGTGACTTCACCTTTTCATTTGCAATAGGTATCACAGTACTGAACTTTTGCGTTTGATTGTTCAGCATCTGGTGTCAAAAATTAATTAAAATTTTCTGTTAACCATTTAACCGATGCGAGGATGGTTAGCCAAATAAACTGTTAAAATTGGTTTAAATAACAGACCAGTTAAACGATTATTTTTAAGGATTTTTAGGTAACATATTAACAAAATTGTTAAGTTGTATATAGAAATTCTTCTACAAACTTTGAAAACGGGAATGGTGTAAAAGTTATATGGTTAACATGAAAATCGGTACGCTGTTAGATATGCGTAGGTATATGAATAAATGGAGGAAAAACTTCTTACACATATTTGAAACTTTATTAATGAGTTAAAGATATGTGTAAAAATATTAACGCAACGTTTCACTATTTGCTTTTGAAAAATTTAATAAAATGCGTGAAATAATGCCCAACCCTGTAAAATAATATCATACTAGTAAATATATTTAAAACAATAGGGAATCAGTATGCTTTTCTACGGAGAAATGAACCCATTATTAATAATACCTAATAACGCATCAGTTGACTTAAATAGACCCGAGTGTGATATTTATGTAACATATTTACATTCGGAACTAGATTTTCAATATTTTTCACTAGAATTCTAGCACCCTTGCACTATAATTGAGAATAATTTTAAGCCTCAGTGTTGCCAATGGAGACACAAATTTGATTACAAATCTGCGTTCGTTTACGAAACTTTAAACTTAAGATTTGTATATGCCTGGGAAGAAAACTTCCTATTTTTGAAAAGCATTTTCAAACCGGAAGTGCCTATTTACTTGAGTCACATATTGTATATCTTCGAAACGGCTGCACTTACAATAAAATAGTTACAATTAAAGTTAAAGATATTAATATTTTGAACAACTTTTGTTTCAAACATATCTTCAAAAAGTGTACCAGCTACGAGAAAATTGTTATTGAAATTCGGCCTTGTCTTATTTATATTGCCAGTTACGTTGGTATGGGAACTTATATATAATAAATCGCATCTACTATGCATGTCAACTGTTTTAAATATTCAAATATTTTGACATTTAACATTTATTGTCAGTGTCACAAATAAGTTTAGTGAAAAAAACGTTGCAAAGGTTAGTAAATAATTTAAAATATTATATGAAAATATTCATTTAAAAACTAAAAAATATCCGGCCATAATAATTTTTAATAATGTGTAATGATTAATTATATGGTTAAACTGAGTCTTTCGTTGGCAATCTGACAGTTGCAACGAAATACATAGAAAGCATACCCTACGAAGGTATTTGCCCTTTAAGCATTGGCAAAGTTTAAGGGGTGGGGGGGGGGGGGGGGGGGAGCAGGTCAAGAAAACACATTCGATGAATTATCTGGAAATGTCCGTCTTTATATTACTATAGAATCGAACATTTTAAATCTAAAATACATATGTTTTTTTAGAAATCTGACAATAATCTAACTTTACAATTTTACTGGACATAATGACTGAAAATATTTTCTTTTAAATTTAAACATTTTATATTTTAATTTATATACTGTCAAATAAAAAAATACTGACTACGTAAAAGAAAGTTTAGGGCCAACACATGGCCGATGTTTTCTATGATTGTACCTACTAAACTCCATTAATAAAGTTAAAAGTGGTAAACATATTAATTTGGATAGCTATTTTAAGTACATACCTACATACATATAGAACCTCGAATTGCATTGTTTTCGAAGTTGCGTCGTAAAGCAATTAAAACATTTCGTTTGAATTTGTAAAATTTCGCATTTGCGTCTTTCGGAATCCTCATTCGTTTCAGTTTTCGCTCCGAGTTACGTCGTTTCAGTTTTCGTCGAGTTTTTAAAGAACGTAACTTCGACTCGGAGCGTGGTGTAGTGTATTTTCTACAAATACCAGTACTCTACATATTGCCGTCTAGATTGATTATGGTTCATCGATCATCAATAAAGACGTATATGTGCTTTGTTCTCTTTTAAAAATAATATTTCTTCAGTTTATAACACTTTTCTCGCTGTAGAAAATATGTTACGTTCAAAAGTATTCAACTTTTATGTAAAAACTAAACACACTCATATATTTGTACATATACTATGTTTTGTTGCTATAACTAAGAAGTTGGTTGTCTAACTTTTCACTAATACCATACTGTTCTGTGCTAATGCCAAATTCTTAGTAATGGCAACAATTTTTTTCTAAGAGTGTAGTTATGAATTAGTTTGCATAGTTTTGCATATAACTCTATTGCCTGCTACTTGTAGCTTTGTAGACCAACGAAAGATCTGGACCAATGTATGACGAAAGCGTTGGTTACCATGCCAACGGGGCTACACTATAGCAGTGGTTGTCGTCACCAAAAGGGCGTACATACATACACATACGGCATACACGTTTCATATACCTACAAGGGGTTCGTTAGTTGGCTATACATACTGTGCTCGTTGTACCGCGTTACTCGTAATGAATAAATAGCAAAAAAAATTACTTTAATCTGTGTGATGCCGCTTTGTGATCATTTGTGTGGATTGCTAATTATGGAAAGATGTGTATTATGAAACAAAATATGTTGGGTATGTTAGTAGTAAAAATAAATACAATTTACTTTTTTATACTCGTACATCCTTCATGAAGTATTATTGTTTTTTACTGTATTGTTTGTACTTATGGTTACCGTAATAGTTACATATGGGCCCCAAGATCACGTATTTCTATATATATGTAAATGGGGTCGTTGTGGCTTATATTTTTAGTCCGACCTTATTGCCAATCAAAGTTGCAAATTTTTAAAATTAAATTAGGAAAACCTGTCAATAATGACGGTTATCATCCTTTTTACTTTCTTTTACGAAGTATAAGTAAGTATTGTAATCACGAAAAAAAAAATTCTCGAAATTTTTACGGAAATACACCTTTTGACCTTCCCTGAATCGAGCCTGACTATTTTTGGAATGACGTCTGTGTGTGTGTTGTATGTGTGGCTGTGAGCGCCCTACAGCTTACTCCGTTGAAGATAAAATTATGAAACTTTAAACTTAAGATTTGTATATGCCTGGGAGGAAAACCTCCTATTTTTGAAAAGCATATTCAAACCGGAAGTGCATGTTTACTTGAGTCATTTTTTGTAATTTCTGCAATATCTCCGAAACGGCTGTACTTACAATAAATATAGTTACATTAACATTCAAAGATATTAGTATTCTGCACAACTTTTGTTTGAAACATTTCTTCAAAAAGTACCAGTTACAAGATCTTATCTTATTGATATTGCCATAGTTACGTAGGTATGGGAAATTATATATAATAAATCGCATCTACTATGCATGTCAATTGTTTTAAATATTCAAATATTTTGACATTTAACATTTATTGTTAGTGTTACAAATTAGTTTAGTGAGAAAACGTTACAAAGGTTAGCAAATAATTTAAAATACTATATATAATAATATAAATATAACTTTACCACAATTTTACTGGACATAATGAATGAAAATATTTTCTTTTAAATTTAAACATTTTATATTTTAATTTATATACTATCAAATCAAAATATATTGACTACGTAAAAGAAAGTTTATGGCCAATACATTGCCGATGTTTTCATATTAGATTTTAATATTTGAACTTGTACTAGTTTTTAGTATGAAACTTGGATAATGTAATTCAAGCTTTAGTGTTGCCGCGAAACTAATCTCGGACCCGACGAGACTCTCAATTATGAGATCTTGAAAATTTAGTGGCATGCTATTGGGCGTTTAATCGTTTTATGTTCGGACTAGTTCGTGTATCTCTACTATTATCTACTGTAGGTACTTTGCATTGGCCATTAATCACGTGATATGTTCAAGGTCATAAACGAGAGTCTAGTATTTATTAAATATTTGTGCAATGCAGATTATTACTTAAAGATACAACCTTATGAAACTAAATTATGTTTATCACTTATTTTACACGACTTCTCTAAACAAAAAGGCATTGATATTTAAAAACATCGGCCATGTGTTGGCCCTAAACTTTCTTATACGTAGTCAGTATATTTTGATTTGATAGTATATAATTGAAAAATAAAATGTTTAAATTTCAAGTAAATATTTTCATGCATTGTAAAAAAAATGTCTCGTCAATGTATTACCGTATTTATAAATTGCTTCTTTACAATACACTTTATTTGAAGTCCTCAAATTTCAAATATAAATAAATACAAGCAAATTCACAATTGGAATATTTGTTTATGTTTGTTTACTTTTGTGTCAATAAATCTATTTGTAACGATGGACATTAAATGTCAAAATACCTGTTTTGTAAAACAATTAACTGGCATAGTTGACGCGATTTATTTTATATAATTTCCTATACCTACTAATTATCTTGTAACTGGTACACTTTTTGAAGAAATGTTTCAAACAAAAGTTGTGCAGAATAAAGTTCGTCAAATATTAAACAGTAAATATTTTTACTTTCTTATACGAAGTAATAAGTAAGAATTGTAAAAAAATTCGAAATTTTAACGGAAATACACCTTTTGACCTTCCCTGAATCGAGCCTGACTGTTTTTGCAATGACGTAGTGTGTGCGTGTACGTGTGTGTGTCTGTGTGCGCGCGTGTGTGTGTGTGTGTGTGCGCGCGTGTGTGTGTGTGTACGTGTGGGTGTGTGAGTACGTGTGTGTGTATATATGTATTTGTTTGTGTGTGTGTGTGTGTGTATGTATGCTCTCTACAGCTTACACTGTTGAAGATAAAATTATGAAACTTTAAACTTAAGATATGCCTGGGAAGAAAACCATCTTTTTTGAAAAGCATATTCAAAACCGGAAGTGCTTGTTTACTTGAGTCACTTTTTGCATATCTCCGAAACGGCTGCACTTACAGTAAAAATAGTTAAAATAAAATTGAAAGATATTAAGATTCTATACAACTTTTGTTTGAAACATTTTTTTCCAAAAAGTTTACCATTTACAAGATCTTATCTTATTTATATTGCCATAGTTACGTAGGTATGGGAAATTACATATAATAAATCGCATCTACTATGCATGTCAACTTTTGTAAATATTCAAATATTTTGACATTTAACGTTATTGTCACAAACAACTTTTGTAAAACAGTATTACAAAGATTTGCAAAATATTTAAAATATTACATGAAAATATTTTGTCAGGTTTAAATTGCATTTAAAAACTAAAAAACGTCCGGCCTTAAATTTTTTAAATATAATGACTAATTATATTTTCTTGTATGTTTAAAAATACTAGATTGAAATTGTACGTATATACTACTATAGAATCGAACATTTTAAATCTAAAATACATACGTATGTTTTTTTTAGAAATCTGACAATAAACTAACTTTACAATTTCATTGGACATAATGAATGAAAATAATTCCTTGAAATGTAAACATTTTATATTTTAATTTAATACTATCAAATCAAAATATACTGACTACGTATAAGAAAGTTTAGGACAATTCATGGTCGATGTTTTAATTATAATATAACTAGAAATATACCATTACTGTAACGATAGAAATAGTTTTTTTTGTGCCGAAGTCTTTTCTAGTGTAGGTTTACGTTATCGTGTTTTTTTCCCCTCAAACGCCTTGTTAATAACAGCAATCTTAAAAGCTAAACCAACAGCAAATTGACGTAAAACTAAGTTTGAAAGAGTAATCAACGTCTACGTAATAATGATTTTGTTCAAAGCTTATACGAATATATTGTTTTCGAATCCGTTTGTGCAAAAAACTCGCTTGCACACAGAAAACGCCTTAAACTGTCATTTTGTTAATAAACAATTCTTTCAGAAATGTTGAAGTTGGTCACTGTTACCTATCAACCGATGATATATTAAATGATTGTTCTTTTAATATTGGTATCATATTTTGTTTGTGATGGGCATATTGCATTCTACACAGAGAGCCATAGATAATACTTTTTTTGTACAGATTTTTATCTAATATTGACGTATTATTCTCGTTATCACATTAGCTACATGTGAACTTTTTTTTGTGCAAACTGTCCTTGATTTTCTGTTTTAATCAGTGTTGTTTTTATATAACATTCGATTTATAAATACTCAGTTGATATTTGCATGGAATTTTGAATATTATTTACAATTATAGGAAATTTATGTACGTATTTTTTAAACATTAAATTCTTATCACTTTTATATTGTTGTATTAAATATAGATATTATGTAATTCATATATTTGTTCAATGTTTATTTGTTCAGCGCCAATGCCTAAAATTTGGCATGGCGAATATCTGTATAAATAAATAATATATATCAACTATGAAATGGTAAATCATTCAGTAATTAATGTTTACTAATATTCAAATATTCGACAAATGTGAAAAACTTATCGGATGCCGCTGGGAATCGAACCCAGAGCCTACAGATTTACACTCTGTTGCTCTACCGATTGAGCTACGTTATCCTCAGCGAGTCATCCGATATATGTGTTTCACACTTGTCAGAAAGGTTGTGACTCCAATTCACATAAGAAGAACATTTTTGTGGCATGAATCATTCACTTTGTATATATAATACTTCCTATTTACATGGCTATAAACAATATGATGAAACACACTGTAAATAACACACAAATGCATATCAAATAATGAATATAATTGCCGAACTACCCATTTTAGAAGCAAAATTGAGTTTTAGAGATCATTCGCTAATGTAAAAGGGTTTTAATGCGCACGCAATCACACTACATATACGCGGCTTACCGCCGCCGCAGCAAAATTTAAAACTGACCAATGATTATTGACCGTTTCAAACACACATCTTTTTGCATCGACGGAGTACACACAAGTGCGAATTCGCAACGTTGACATTCAGCAGCTAATAATCTGTCGAATGATGATAATAATATTGTGAAAACATCGGCCATGTGTTGGCCCTAAACTTTCTTTTACGTAGTCAGTATATTTAGATTTGATAGTATATAAATAAAAATATAAAATGTTTACATTTCAAGAAAATATTTTCATTCATTGTCCAATAAAAGTGTAAAGTTAGTTTATTGTCAGATTTCCAAAGAAAACATATGTATTTTAGATTTTAAATGTTGGATTTTATAGTAGTATAAAGAAAATATCATTATTCATTACATATTATTAAAAATTATTATGGCCGGGCATTTTTTAGTTTTCAAATTACTTTTAAAACGAGAGAAAATATTCATATATAATATTTTAAATTATTTACTAACCTTTGTAACGCTTTTTCACTAAACTTATTTGTGACACTGACAATAAATGTTAAATGTCAAAATATTGGAATATTTAAAACAATTGACATGCATAGTAGATACGATTTATTATGTATAATTTTCCATACCTATGTAACTATGGCAATATAAATAAGAGAATAGCAATTTTTTCGGAACTGGTAACCTTTTTGAAGAAATGTTTCAAACAAAAGTTGCTCAAATCATTAATATCTTTAACTTTAATAATACCTATTTTACTGTAAGTGCAGCCGTTTCGTTACAAAGGTTAGTAAATAATTTTAAATATTATATGAAAATATTTTGTAAGGTTTAAAGTTCATTTGGAAACTAAAAAATGTCCAGCCATAATAATTTTTAATAATATGTAATGAATAATATTATTTTCTTTATACTACTATAAAATCCAACATTTAAAATCTAAAATACATATGTTTTCTTTGGATATCTGACAATAAACTAACTTTACAAATTAATTGGTCTTATGAATGAAAATATTTTCTTGAAATTTAAACATTTTATATTTTTATTTATATACTATCAAATCTAAATATACTGACTACGTAAAAGAAAGTTTAGGGCCAACACATGGCCGATGTTTTATATAATTTGTCACCAAGTAACAAGCATGGTGCAAATCAGTTCTTGTAGGCGGCTAGCAGCAGCCGGCTACAAGATAAACGTCAAATGAAATAAATAACGGTACAAAAGTATATGTAAACGTAGCAAATGTGTACAAATTACCAACTTATAAGTTTAAAAAAATGTTAATCTTATATTAGGTCGTGAAACTAGACAAAATAATAATTTTTGAAATAAAATTGATATTCTACGACAATTTATTTTATTTTAAATAATTTTTGATAAGTACTTTTCATTTTATTTTCAATAGTTTTTTAAGCCAGTAGGCAATTTCATGTTGATAAGTGATAATAGATTTTGTTTACAAAATGACGGAAGGTTGTTGCCTGAATATCTGGACTATGGTTACCAATGACCTTATATTGTTACCACTGATAAAAAACATATTTTGTGAAATATACCAATAAACTGATAGTATTTGTTTTGCTCTAAAGCTGTTTATGCAAAAAAAAAAACACATTTACTTACTATTGAATTAGTACTACGACGCTTTTATAGTAGTCACTGCCGTTGTTGATAACTGCCTAGCATCTCCGTGACATACTTTATACTAAATTGACAACGTATATTCTTTCGGTAAAGATCTCCATGTCAGACGAATTGAACTAATTGTTTCACTTGCCATATCGTCTTTTCATGAAGCTTTTGCTCCATACATGCCCAGACGTTTTCAATCGGATTCGTATCGGGTGACGATGACAGCCAATGTTATTTTGCTCTTTTCATTGTGTGCCTCTGCACGACTTCGATGTTTTGGACCATTATCTTCTTGAAGAATACAGGGTTGATTTATTCTCTCAAATTAATTTTGTGCACATAATAATAAAGTATTTTTTAGCTATGCGTAGTACAGAAGAGCTTAAGTGTTTGTCTGCATATTTTTGTATGTAACATTCTCGGATTCAAATAATTCTTTCACATCGCTCTGATTCCGAAAATGTAAATATGTTTTATACGTGGTAACATGTTGGTCGCTCGTTAGTCGTAAGATCAAATTTTGTCGCATCTTCTTTTCTGAAGGTACTGCACCGATTTCAACTAAATTTGCTACACATATTGTGTAGGTGCCCAATTGAAGCCGCTGGCATTTTAAATCCAATCAGTGCCGTACTTCAGGAGATGTTGGGCACCCAAAAAAGGACAGGCGTTAAAATGCATTTAAAAAAAAATGCTTATTCAGGTAATTACCGAAAGCCGTAAAACAATAATGAAAATAATAATTTAAAAAAAAAATTATTACACTTGTTTTTAGTTTTTTCCCCCGGCTTGTGCGATGTTTTAACTAACATATATGGCAATTGATATTAGGTATATTGATTGTTGGTTATTTTTGTTTTTTATTTTTATTTCGGCTTTTAGATTATCTGTAAACATATGCAAAGTACCAGACCGTTGCTTTGAGAAAGAACCCACACGTGCGCCTTTATCGGGCGTTTAACAGTTCGCTGGAGAAGTCTGTTAGTGGGAGTTGATCAGGCTCGAGTGACAGTACTTCGTGCCTAAAAGGAAGCTTCGTTGCTGAAAATTACATTATCCCAATCGCGATCGATATTTTCTTGCGCCCAAGCAATTCTTTTTATCGTTTTGCGTATGCGGCACTCATGGTTGAATATGGCGTTATCTCATAAAGATTCGACAGCAACCGACACATTTATAACACGTAGTATAGGAAGAGTTCCTCTACCTGCTCTTTCTAAAATGTTCTGTCTAACAGTTTCTAAACAAAAATTATGCTGATCATGTTCTTGTTTGACAGGCTGTATATACAATTTTAAGCAATACAAATAAGATCAATACTCTTTTATTACAAAAACCTTTCATATAAAATAAAATTATAAAAAAAAAAATCTAAGTGCGACTTGCGATTGGTCGCAGTAAATTACACAATTCGTGCTTCCCAATTAAAATAGTATCCGTTTTTCATGTCATAGCAGTGATCAAGTTTCTATATTAACTCTGCTTGCACACATGATCTCATGCATTGCAATTGATACATATCAGTGCAAAATGTTATAAGAGTGTCAGTAATAATTAATGTACAAAATAGTAACAAAATTATGTTTAATTAAATTAAGCAGCTTGCCAAATCTCATTTTAATTTTGGTGCCTATATATCGTGTTTGGTTTGAAGTAATTATGATAGCAGTTGTCACACTCGACTATTAATATGAGAATTAGAGAATCTAGCATAACCCTTGTCTAATGCTAATTTAAATTTACGTTATTCACAGCAACTATTAGCATAAAAGTTTGCATTGTATCTGCCGTTGTATTCGCTAAATCTTTTAATGAAAATAATGATATATATATATATATATATATATATACGAGGGTGGTCTGAAAAGTTTCCGGCCTCAACATGAAGATAGCAGCACTCGTAAATAAAAGCTAGGGAATTTCGTTGTTCATCTGCTGACAGTTACTCACCAAAGTTTCAGCCATTTTGGACGCGCAGTTGTTATGTAACAGTCGTTTGAGTGAGTTGATGTGAGTGTTTTTATGAAAATGGACAAAATCGAGTATCGAGCTGTCATCAGATATTTGTTTTTGAAAGGCAATACGCCTACGCAAATCAAAGATGAGTTGGATTCTGTGTATGGGGACTCTGCACCATCATTTACCACAGTGAGATTTTGGGCAGCTGAATTTAAACGTGGCCATAAGAGCTTGGGAGACGATGAACGTTCGGGACGTCCAAAAACTGCAACTACCGACGAAAACATCGCCAAAGTTCACGAAATGGTGCTAGACGACCGCCGAATTAAAGTGAGAGAGATAGCAGAGGTTATGAACATGTCAAAAGAACGTGTTTGTCACATATTAAATCAAAATTTAGACATGAGAAAGCTGTCCGCGCGTTGGGTGCCGCGTTTGCTCACGTTAGACCAAAAACGTGTCTCACACCTCAGCGGTTGCCATGGCAAAAATCCACGAATTACGGTTTGAACTGCTTGACCATCCGCCTTACTCGCCAGATCTAGCCCCAAGCGACTTCTTTTTGTTCCCTCATCTAAAAATTGCGCTCGGAGGACAGAGATTTTCGTCAAATGAAGAGGCAACCACCTTCGTGAACAATTATTTTGCAGAGAAAAACGCCGAGTACTATTTGGACGGGTTACAGAGATGGGAGAAGCGTGTAGAGTTACAAGGAGACTATGTTGAAAAATAAAAAATAAAAATCTGAAAAAATGTCTTGTATCTTTGTTAGGTCGGAAACTTTTCAGACCACCCTCGTATATTATAAATTTTAAGAAGCTAAAAAAACATCGGCCTTGCGTTGGCCCAAAACTTTCTTTTACGTAGTCACTATATTTTGATTTGATAGTATATAAATTAAAATATAAAATGTTTAAATTTCAAGAAAATATTTTCATTCATTATGTCAAAGCTGAACTAACAGTCTGTAGCTGCATGGAACGCTAAGCTGCACTGAGCAAACGCACAGCAGCATTTTAATTACATTGGGACAAACGTACGGAATATTTCTGGGTTATCGATGAATTGAACGACCAATGAAAACACTATAATTTTTGTAGTAATTGATTGAATACCGCAAGCAGTAAATATAATTCTATAAAGTTAACTAACAAGTATCATGGGTTGCGAAAACGTAAAACCATACATTTGAAATACATAACAGCAGGAACAATTGACTTCCACAAGTTGTGCACGGATATTCACTAAAAATATCTCGAAAAACATCTGCACTGTCTTGTACTGGACTTTTTAATACGTAGTAGGTATATTTTATTTAGATAGTGGTAGTAAAATACAAATTTTTAAACATTCTAGAAAATATAATTATTCACTACCTATCTCTATTACAAATTATTATGGCCGGACATTTTATAGGTTTTCAAATGAGCTTAAAACCTAACAAAATATTTATATACCTATATAATATTTTTTAAATTTATTAACCTTTGAAACACTTTTTCACCAAATTTATTTATGACAATAGATGTTAAATGTCATATCTCAAATAATTTTATTCTATTTTGTTCCTCCTCTAAACAGTTGACAAGTGTAATTGATACAATTTATTAAATATAATTTCCCATACCTACCTGGCTATGGCAACATAAATAAGAAATTTGAGAATTTCAATAGCAATTTTCTTGTAACTGTTACACTTTTTGAAGACATTTTTCAAACAAAAGTGCGAAATATTAATATCTTCCATTTTATTTATTACTATTTTTACTGTAAATGCAGTCGTTTTGTATATATTGCGAAGCCACAAAAAATGACTTAGAGTACACATGCACTTCCGGTTTGAATATTCTTTTCAAAAATAAAACGTTATCTTGCCAGCCATATACAAATGTAAAGTTTAATCATTTTACTTTCAACGGTTTTGGCTGTAGAGCTCTCTCTCTCTCTCTCTCTCTCTCTCCCTCACACACACGCACACAGACAGACAGACATACACCATTCCAAACATAATCAGACTCGATTCAGGAAAGGTCAAAATGAATATTTCTGTTAACATTTCGAGAAGGAAAAATTAGTATAGACACATTTCCTGGCTTCGACTAACGATGTTCAGTTTGTTGACTTGGTACTGCTACTTGTGAATGTTTTCTTTGCACCAAATAGTGTATAGTTTAATTTCAATCACTAATGGCTATACTATAAATAACAAACGTAGACAAGATCTATTGTTTAGCTCGACTGCAGTGGCGTTAACCTCAGCGAATAATATTTCTATATTCTACTACTGTCAGCTCTCGCTATGACAAAATATTTTACTAACCTTTGTAACGCCTTTTCACTAAATTTATTTGTGACAATAAATGTTAAATGTCAAAATATTTGAGTATTTAAAACAGTTGACATGCATAGTAGATGCGATTTATTATATGTAATTTCCTATACCTACGTAACTATGGTAATATAAATAAGATAAGATCTTGTAACTGGTACACTTTTTGAAAAAGGGTTTCAAACAAAAGTTGTGCAAAATCTTAATATCTTTCAATTTTATTTTAACTATTTTACTTTAAGTGCAGCCGTTTCGGAGATTGCAGAAACAGCAGAAAGTGACTTAAGTAAGCATGCACTTCCGGTTTAATATGCTTTTCAAAAATAGGTTTTTTGCCAGGCACATACAAATCTTAAATTTTAAGTTTCATAATTGTACCCTCAATAGTGCAGGCTGTACACACACACAGACGTCATTCCAAAAATAGTCAGGCTCGATTCCGGGGAGGTGGAAAGGTGTATTTCTGTTAAAATCTCGAATTTTTTTTTGCATGATTACAATACTTATTACCTTCGTATAAGAAAGTAAAAACAGGTATAAATTGTTGGATCTATCAAATAAATAAATATTCTTTGTATTACTCAAAACTTGTGTGAACGTTGTTGTTATTTATGATAAATTTCGAAACACTGTACGCTTTTCCAAGGAATTAATAAAACAAATTAAAACAGATTCGGTACGACTAAGGAAACCAGTGTCCTAATTCGTACTACCTACAGCTTAAGTCGCACCTAAGAATAAAATTAAGCAAAAATAACTAAACCCTATATTTGTTAAATAATCTATTTAAATACTAATATATTCTATAATATGACCGTCACATAATCAGTTAGTAACTGCAGTATTATTTTCTTGAATAAGAGTGTCATTTGGAGGAGTTTCGGTTCCAAAAGTCACAGCTTGGGTTTGCTCTGTGCATTCAAGTGTTTTCAACCACTAGCATTGAATCTCACGTGGGTGCAACTTAAGACATGGCACTTTTTACATTTCAATTAAACATAACCAAGCATTGAATAAAGCTAATACGATTTCGTTTCTAGTAAACAACTATTTAAATGCTACAGAATTACGTTTTAACAAAGAGGATGATTTTATCAATAATTTACTTACTAGATAAACTACCAAACATATGCAGAAAATTATAAGACAACAGCAATAAATTTACTTGTTGAGATGATATCTTACTATGTTCTCGGTGACAGAAATAACGCTTATCTGAAAAACCGGTTAACTGATTACTATACGGTTAACCGTTGTAAAATAACCGGTTAGCCGATTAGTTGTATTTCTAAAACCGTGGTAACCGGATAGTTTTGACAGCCCTAGTGATAATAATGCACAATTCGAAGATACAATTAAGTCATAATAAATTTTATTATTTCTAATAAAATTTAAGTTGAATTATTCGTATGTCAATTCAATGTTAAATTTTGTATTGAAAAAGAAAACATAATAAAACTAAGAACTAACTCCGGACTGACAACTTATGAAAAG
Source organism: Nebria ingens riversi (assembly GCA_018344505.1). Classification (NCBI taxonomy): domain Eukaryota; kingdom Metazoa; phylum Arthropoda; class Insecta; order Coleoptera; family Carabidae; genus Nebria; species Nebria ingens. The sequence goes on along the minus strand of JADQWA010000169.1, from coordinate 70,212 downwards.
CAACATGGTTGCAACGTATACTTCTCTGAGGGTTGAGGGACGTTTGATATCGAAATTAATAAACTGAAATATAAATAACTACTTCCAATAAATAATATTACTTATTCTTAAAAATAATTATTGACAATAAATGTTAAATGTCAAAATATTTGAATATTTAAAACAATTGACATGCATAGTAGATGCGATTTATTATACATAATTTCCCATGCCTACGTAACTATGGCAATATCAATAAGATAAGATCTTGTAACTGGTACTTTTTGAAGAAATGTTTCAAACAAAAGTTGTGCAGAATACTAATATCTTTCAATTTTATTCTCACTACTTTTACTGCAAGTATAGCCGTTTCGGAGATATTGCAGAAATTACAAAAAATGACTCAAGTAAACATGCACTTCCGGTTTGAATATGCTTTTCAAAAATAGGAGGTTTTCCTCCCAGGCATATACAAATCTTAAGTTTAAAGTTTCATAATTTTATCTTCAACGGAGTAAGCTGTAGGGCGCTCACAGCCACACATACAACACACACACAGACGTCATTCCAAAAATAGTCAGGCTCGATTCAGGGAAGGTCAAAAGGTGTATTTCCGTTAAAATTTCGAATGTATGTACATACATACATACATATGTATAAGTATGAATTTCATTATTCAAATAGCGCAGTAGTAATTAGATCACCTTAATTCTTAAAATGTCCATTTTACCATGATACAAAATTATATTTTAAGTTACGTGAAAACTATAATCTGTAACACAATAAAAATCGCTTGTTTAATTCTTTTTTCTAAGGACTAATCAAGTTTATTACATATTATGAAACTATTAGGGTCAAGAACAAAATTCAAAAATTGCGTGTCATGTAAAACTTGGTAATTCTGCAATTAAATCGAGTTTAGTTTATACGTATGTATGTATGTATTATTCAAACGCAGAACATTTGAGTGATTTCAGTTGTTTTGTGTTCCGTTTTTGTGGTGAATAATAACCACAGATCTATCAAGGATTTCTGTATAAATAAAATATGTATGTATATCTTCTCAGACGTCCGGCCCGTGTAATCTTATCAGAAAATTATTTATATTGTATAGGTTGACGGTTGAGATTGCGATATAGCAGACGCGTTCGCAAATAAGCTTGGTGTCGCGTCGTGTCGATATATTGACATATTTTTCATATGCGCGTCCTGAAATAAATGGAGGTTATTATGTTTGATCCGTATATAAACGATACCGAATACATTTCCGACATTTCTTTTGTATGTATGTATGTACATATACACATACATCAAATTCTATAACAAGATTAGTTGACGTGGCATTAAGTACATTGCCATTCATATTTTAAAGAATCTGATAATATTAGTAAACTATCAGAAGCATCTGCAGTGTCTTACACTGGATTTTTTTATACGTAGTAGTTAAATATATATAAATGTTTTGTTAGATTTTAAATTCATATAAAAACCAAAAATCGTCCGAATATATAATGAAATGAATAATTATATATTTTTAAATGTTTAAAATATATAATTATTCATTTCGCTATATTAGACATCATTATATTCGGACGATTTTTAGTTTTTATATGAATTTAAAACCTAACAAAATATTTATATATAATAGTTTGGTAAAACTGAGTATATAAATAAGAAACGTAAGCATTTCAATTGCAATTTTTTTGCAAATGGTACACTTTTTGAAGAAACTATTCAAACCTAAACTGTTTGAAATTCTAATCTTCTTCATTTTGTAACATCATTTACGTTATGCAACCATTTTCGAGATTTTATGTAAAAATAATTGTATTATATAATATTGTAAAATGAATGCTTGCTATCTCTAAAGAGATATGCTGTGTATAAGAAAGTCGAGTGCAGGACACTCAATATATTTCACTTACAACTGCGCGCTTATATTTGATTAAAACCATACCAGTGCTGCCGCCTATATTCTAAATATATTTCTCACGAATATATTTCGGTGTATATTTGTACGATGAACGTGAAAATCAAATTGCTCGCATATCGCATTGGGATTTTGTAACGCTGGTTGCTATGCGACGAGGCTTTCACACGTGATGCCTGTAAGCGCAGTCGTAAAGTTCTAAAACTAAAGCTCTAAAGTATTATTTTGTGGTTCGGTTGTGTAGGTTCGGTTCGTTGTTTTAAACACATTTCAGAAAACCAACGACGAAGAAAATTTCTGAGGTATACCTATGTATATGGTTAAATATGAATCAGAAGATTCTGTTTATAATGGTTGTATTGCGATGCTAATGATCTTTTATGGTTTGAACTAACAATGAAATGGAAGTGAGAACTTCGTCGCACATATGAATACATAAATAGTAACTTTACATAGATCGGATAATTATTGCTAAGTACTGTGCGTGAAATTAATGAATAAATGTGTTAAATATTCGTTGAAATTATATATTTATGTATATTACAAATTTCACAAAATAATATTTTCTATTGGCTTTTAAATATTTTAAATTCTCTTTAAACAGTTTTAATATCGTCCAATGGTACGTCCCATTGCCATCAATTCGGTGTGGTAACAATCGTTTTGTTATTGTTTTAAATTTCAAATTTTAAGTTACATTTTACTGTTTGTCGAGAAATAGAAACATCTGCAGAGCTTTACATTGGACTTTCTTACTCGAAATTTATCTGTTTACCTATTTAGGATATATACTACAAATCATTTCTGACCATATGTTTAAAAAAAACGTTTTTCTTATGCTTCACCCCTAAGGTGAGCGAATAATGAGCTAATTACTATTTGAATCACGGTTTTATAAGGTCATCGACAGGATAAAATCACTCACAAACCGAAATCCATCCGTGCCGATTGCCATATGTTATCCCGCTACCCCCTTTGTTTTAATTTAATAAAGCATTTTCATCAAATTATAATTTAATATGAAAGATATGTTCAAAGCATTCAATTAGAGTAAAAATATAAATAATAAATATATAGGGGCGGATATAATCAGAATAAAGGACTGTCTGTATTAACAAGTATTTTGTAAATTGATATTACTCCTATAGAGGCTTAGGTATGTTGGAATGTAGGACACGGTTAAGCATACAAGACAAGCTACAATGTTGCTGTGCTTGTTATTCCGTTTTGGAGGAGTTTCAATTGTTCATATGATTATATGAATAAATTATGTGGATTCTTAAACGAATATATGCTTTTTTTTATCACTTATATCATTTTCTGAATTTTGTATAAAGAATTACCTAAAATTAAACTGTCTCAGCCAGACATATCTTCCCTGTTAGGTGCAAGGAAAATAAAAATAATTTATGAAGCGCATTTGAAAAACTCAGTACTTGGCTCCCGCCATATAGAATTCTACAAGTTTACTTGTATTCTATATATTTTCTTACTTGAATATCTCAGTAATAAGTACGAGTTTTAAACAAATAGATAAAAATATGTTTCTTTTAAAGATTCATCATTTCTAGTTATTAAAGTTTTATTAGTATTAAAAAAAAAAAAGAAATGAAGTACCTAACAGGATTTAAATAGAATGTAGGGGATGCACGAATGTACAATACTGAGGCGATTCCGAGCAAACCTGTAATTCGAATTAATTAATTAAATATATCGATCATAATTTTTAATTTATGCAATAAATTATACTAAATATCTAGAATGTCCTGCACTTGACTTTCTCATACGCAGTATATCTGATTAGATAATGAGAATATTAAAATATAAATACTGAAGGAAATATTATTTATTTTACAATTTTACGTAATGTAAATGTTATTAAATCATAAATAGATTCAATAATTATTATGAAATTGTTAAATGTGCGCTGATAACTCAAGCTGTTAATTACAAGTTACCACAGATATTAAATTCAATTGCTTTCATTTTGTTCTATAAAGGTAAACACATAAGCCAACTATGGCAATGAAAATGTGTATTATGAATGTTTAATGTGATTTTTCTTGCAAATTGTACACTTTTTGAGGATTTTTTTTATAACAAAAGTTGTTGAAATTATCATCCTTAATTTTTTTCTTCTGTAATTAGCCATTTTGAAGTTAATGAAAAACAGTAAACATGCATTTTCAGTTTATACTTTTTTCAAAAATAAAAGGTTTTCTTCCGGTATATATACAAATCTTAAATTACAAATTTCATATTTATATGTTGAAAGGTTTTGGAGCTAGAAAGTTCACACACTAATAGACGCCATTGTGGAAATAGTCAATATGGATTCAGGGATGCTCAAAACGAATATTTTTTTTATACTCAATTTTGATCGGTTTCGCAATTACAGTACTTATTATTATTACATACATAACTTCATGCCTATTCCCATCAAATGAGGTGGCAGAAACACCTTTACATCCATTCAACTTAGTATCGGAAAATAAAAAATATAATTAGTAAAGAACAGCAAGCATTTTTTAAAAAAAAAACTAAATTACAGACATGATCTGAAATGCAGTCTAATTTACATTTTCCCGGTTTGGCATATATTTAAATTATAAAAGTTAAGAATCTGAAATGAACATTTATTTTGGTAATTGAAATATATCTATATTGCAGGTACAAATATGTCACCCGAAAGATCAAATTGTCCATTATCGCCGCAGGCTGTAGCGCTGCGAGTAGTTAAAATGGAAGAAGATAGTGCGAGAGTGCAAGAAGCTGAATCGCCTCGCACCAGTGAAAACAACTTAGAAATTCCATTAGAATCGAATACATCTGCAACACCAGCTCCCAACGACGACGACCTTACTAGCTTAACATGGCTACAAGATCGCAACCTTCTTAAGGGTAAATCATTATATACATTGCAAAAGTGGTTTTAATTGTTTTCGCAGATTCCTTCTCAAAGGTAAAATATAAGACTGGATTAAATAATCAATACCTATATTCGTATATCAATCATCATCAACTCTTTAATCATAATGGTCGGTAGTATAAACTCGGTTCTGCCACTGGACTAGACTAATTCGACGACAAGTTAACATTGTTGCTAGCCAAATATACTTATAATACAAGGCATCTAAGGCCCAGTGGCAATTAAATTTCATATACAATTCAGCAAAACCAAATCGTTATTTTGTATCTGATGTGCAACTGGGCATACATACTTTAGCAATACTTGTTGTCAAATTAGCCTATTGCCAATGCTAGGATGGCTAGTACCGAGCATATTCTATCAGCCAATAATATTTAGTAAAATATGTAGTCTACATTTCTGAACAGCGGCCTAGTTTACACGGAAAAGTAATAATATAGTAAAATAGTTAGGTCTAATTTAGTCATCGTTTCCACGAACCTCTGATAATCGGCCTAAGTTATACCTTTCTTATATAGGTGGTACTATTTTATAGCAAAAATTATTATTATCTTTAATATTTTTTATCGGCATCCTCGAATTGTTTTACTTGTGCATACTAATGTTTACTATGCTTACGTTTTATACTGAACATATTATTCTGATTATTTTACACGTTATTTAATTTGCACATTTCTAAATATGAGTTAAAGTACATGTACAAACACAAATAACCGCAAATACAGGGAACACAAGTAAAAAGAAAAATCAGTCTCGTCAAATTCAAAAAAAAAAGTTACATATACGTATTTTTTTCTGATATAAATTTAGGTCTATGTTAGGTCAGGATTAATTGTTGGAGTTGTCTGACCTATGACGAGTCTCAACCTAAACGTCATGTATACACGATGTGAACTAAGGTGTTTAGGTCTAATGCGAACTATAGGTCTCTTATTTCAATCGAGTCGTGTAAACTAGGCTAGATATTTCGAAAAATAGAATCAATAAATGAATGTTGAAACACTATTTTAATCTGATAAACTTAACAGATAAATAAAAACGTAAAATTATTTATTGTATCAAAAGCTATAACAAATTATTTTTTATAATATAACATAGATGAATAAGACTTTTCACTTGCTTTATATATCTTAAATATTTTGCGTAATGAATCTGCTAATTATTAATGACTGCTAACATTTTGTGAATCATCTATAGAAAAGTAAAATTTTGCATCAAAAAAGAACTCCACGTTAAATAGTACCCATTTTATTTTCAGGAATGAACTTAAGTAAAGCGGAAACAGAAGAAGCTTCTACATACGCAAATAGTGAACATATAGTGTCAGCGAAAGAAAATGCTGATTACATTCATCCACATCTATCACCTACGAGTGATTACGTGGACGAGTCATCAACATCGGCCGCAGATTCATCGAGCAGTTCGCTGAACTCCCCAGTTCCGTATTCCACTTTTACACCGCGGAATAAACATCCACATAATGTTCCTTACGATCCAAAGGTACATACAAATAGCAAACCACCGTATTCTTTTTCCTGTCTCATTTTCATGGCAATTGAAAATTCCGACCAGAAGGCGTTGCCTGTCAAAGAAATATACGCTTGGATTTTGGAACATTTTCCGTACTTCAAGAATGCTCCCACCGGGTGGAAAAATAGTGTCCGACATAATTTATCATTGAACAAGTGTTTCCAAAAAGTAGAAAAAGCTCCAGTAAGTGCATTTTATATTATTTTAGCAATTTATTCTTACAATATTCAAACCGTGATTGGGTCGAATTTAGTATACATTATTCTAACTCAAAACTGCACTGATAACAAATAGGTTTAAAATAACTTTATCGTTTCATGTTTTATAAAATGAATTTTTATTCGGGATACTAACTTTTTATTTTCTTATACGCAATAATAAGTATGTATTGTATTCACGAAAAAGTTCAAAATCGAGATTTTAACAGAAATTTACATGTTGAGCATTCCTGAAGCAGGAATGTCGAATGTATATGTGAACGCTTAACTCTAAAACATATAAGCATTACATTTCAAAAATAAGATTTGTATACGCTCTGGAAGAAAACCCATTTTTAAAAGAATATTTAAACAGAAAAATGATAAGATTCAAAGTTTTATGATGACTTTTTATTCGGAATAATAACTTTCTTAAAATTTTTAAGTATTAAGTATGTATAATCACGAACAATTTCTTAAATGGTTGCAAGCCAGAGTAAATGAATAGAATCGAAAAAAAGTTATTAATATTTTTAACAATTTTGTTCGAAAAGTTTCCTCAAAAACCGTACCATTTGCAAGAATAGCTTGTTTAAAATTTCTTGTCATAGATACGATACATTTCTATGATGCGATAGGGTGGTAGGTGATGATGGGCATTTACATTAATGGGCATTTACATTACAGATTTTAATAAAAATATTTACATAATTTTTTATCATTGTATTATATATTTTTATAAACTATAAGTAGTATTAATTTCTGAAAGAATAATTTTCAAAAACATTGTTTTGTATGAAATTACATTTATAACAGTGTTATGCATAGATATTGATAAAAACTGGAAACACACAGATTGAAAGTCTGTGATTATGATAAAATTTAAAAATAAATTAGCTTTACAACTCTCTCGAAAATTATTTCGAGAAATTACGAAGTACAATATGATTGTCAGAGACAGGTTTCTCTATATTGCTCGTTCGATAATCAAATTCTTATAGATATGAATTGAAAGTGTAAATTATATATTTCATTATATTTTATAGAATCTCGGGAAAGGGTCCTTATGGATGGTAGACCAACAATATCGACCAAATCTGCTACACGCATTAAATCGATCACCATTCCATCCATATTCGACCTTGGAAGCCAGTAGTTATTCAACACCAAAACAACTACTATTTGAATCGAAACAACCTCCCCGTTTACCTGATCCTGAATTATTTCCCTATCTATCACGAAGGTTGGCGGCGTCGGAAATGAAACAAGAAACGTCTGATGATTCCCTTGATGATATGGACGCTGCAAATGTGATGCTGGCCTTGAAACACGGACCAAGATTGCTCAAAGATAGACGACGAAGATCAATTAAAGCGAACAGTCCATTGGAGTTAGTGCAAGTGATTACAACATCGCCTAGTGAAGATCACACGTACAGCGCCGCCAAGAATCAAGATAATGGATCGCCTGATGAAGCGTTTGAAAGTGATGATAGGTAAGTGAAAGATAATATTCTAACGAACTATGTAGTTGTGAAGTCGTCTTGTTCAAATTTAATTAATGGATATTTTGGAAATTACAATGATTTAAGAAAACATATATAAATTAATCTCATGCCCATTGGCATACGTTGACTGTTTGTTTCTTTCTAATTTAGTATCATTTACTTAAATGTTGTTCATTGCCGGTTTTAATGTGTAACATTACAAACTTTTATTTTTCATTAGTCAATCACCATCGGATCTGTCACACTTCCCAATGCTATCAGCTGATATAGAGGAACAACGGAAAATAGCGGAAGGTGCCGATGCTCTGCTGAATTTGGCGGGGATAACAACATTACGTAAACGCTCGTATAGTAACAGTTTCGAACTTAGTACGAAACGTAAGCGTCTCTTCAAACCCACACCACCACCACCAGAAGAGGAATATGAACGACCTAGCCAATTTCGACCACGTTTACTTCGAGCAAAACGGAAAAGTGACAATCAGAAGCGTAAAATCTTGAATAACAATAATACCGTAAAAAATGATTGGGTCAGACACCGAAAAGCTATAGAGAAAACTTCTACAACAAGGTAATTATTGTTGTAACTTAAATGTAATGCAATAACTTTTTATTAGAGAAATGAATTTTGTTACAAAATAAATAATATAAATATTTATATGCAAAAGAACTATGCTCTATTCGTAAGTGAGTTTATTCATTTACCTTAGTATTGCGGTTTATTTTTATTAGCTGGCTTGTTATTTATTGTAAAAGTACTTTTGGGTGCACGTAACATGTCTCCTTATTTTTTAATGTTTGCATGGAGAACTTCTATCAAATTACATTTTTTGGGGAAATCAAATATTTATATTATTTTGTAATTACTGGCAAATTGATTTAACGCCGTCCTGGGTTCGAATTTATAATCTAATCTCGTAAATTTGTTACCATTAATAAATGATAGTCTTGGGTTACGTCATGAAGTAAAATATTTCAATAGAATAATAAAATGGCGCCGAGAAATTTTTCCGCTGAAAAAGTTTTTCAAATCAGTGAAATCGTACTGACAATTAAGAAAATTTATTTATATATATATATATATATATATATATATATATATATATATATATATATATATATATATAAACGTTATTCCTTATTACCACCACGTATTAAATTTAACAAAATAATGTTCATATATTTGCCCAAATTATATATAATTGTTCGAGAACTTATCAGAAAGTTTATGTAGTGCTTAGTCTTCACTACGTAATAATTTATAGTATAATTATCTAATTCTATAAAGATCAGCACGAGCTATGAGTATATACATTCGCTGGCACGTGTAGACAAATGTTAATTTTGTACTTGCACGAATCTTCACTCGCTATTCGTCGCTAGGTGGACATAATTATCGGAGTAATTGCTTATGTAATTTTATAATGACTATGGCGCAGAGCGTGTATGTAAACTCACAGACGTGTCTAAACCTATCAAATGGTTAAATGCTTGGTCTTAACTCAATTTTTAGCATTACAGATAATAAAGTGCGAATAAAGTCGGTCTTTCATGGTAAAAAAAACTAATTTATATTTTTGAAAGAATTTGTCGTTTCATTAGCATACCACGAGTCATGTTTAAATATGCGTTGACGTATAATTAATCATGGGATATAATTAGCTACGGTTTTGACCCATTTTGGTTACGTAAAAATTAGTAGAAATATTTATATAATTATGTAAATTTAGCAGTGATTCGTGCGTTTAGATAACCAATTTGAATTGATTATTCTTGGCTATGAGTTACATATTTATTGCATGCAGTTATCATTGCACGATTACATAAATATACAATACGTATTACATGATGAAGAAGAAGAAGTTTCACATGCTACTTACTATAAACAATCATTATCAAAATAACGATATTATTTGTTGGAAGACAGTGCATAATCTACACGCGCTAATCATTGATAGATTTACATAATTATACTATAATTATTACTGCGATAAGGCCGGTATAAATAAAAAACATTGTAATTAGTATAGTTTACTTTCTTTAGAAGGGTGATCCAAAATTTAAAATTGATATACTTTCCATTGAATTAAAATTCTGAATTAAAACTGAAATTTCTAAAATTATGTACCTAATTATGAAAAGGTCACACCTATTAATATGAACATTCAAAATAATTGTCATATTATAAAACAATATTATAAAGAATCTTTTAAAACATAAAGTTTCTTCTTTTGACATTTAAAAAATACTAACTACAAAAATAAAGCGAAACTTGCACTGTGTGTTAATTCACTTTGCCAATGACCATATTCACAATTGTACAAATTTTTTTGGCGAGAATGTTCGACTCCCTGAAGTGCATACATTGTGAGAACTTTATCAGGAACATAAGCCAGGGTAGGCAAGAGTTATATTTATAAAAAAATTAATATATTATGAAAATATGTTGTTTACTACATTTATAGTTTAGATTTGTATATTGGAAAGTTTAATATTTCTATTTAACATAGTGTCCAGCTTCGTTTATACATATTTCATTGAAGATTTATCTGTTATCTATTCTACATATTTATATACTTATACCATTAATATTAATGGTGGTTTTATGTAACAATTAAGCGTAGTTTACATTTTGTAGTTTTAATTTCGTAGTTTTAATTTCATTTGTGCATATTATTTCCGTGTTCTGTATTTGCGTGTATTTCGATTTTTCTTAATTTGAAAGAAGGAAATCAAGAATTACGACATGCGAATTTGTTTTAGTTGCAAGTTATACATATTTATTGTACTATTCACGTTTCATTTCAATTTTATTTATAATGATTTTATTTTGTTTAATTACATTGTGTTTAATAATTGATGCCTTCCATTTCTATTATAAAAATCAGGAGTGGTCTACACTCGACTTTCTTATACGTAGTTGTCCGTAACTTTTGACAGCATCAGTAACTACAAAATTTTGTTTCTGTTCAGACGAAATTGTTAATATTGAATTATTACTAATTTGTTACTTTAATATACATATTGTTAAATGCGAGATTTACAAGCTTGTAGAATATACAGACGTACGTTACAAGTGTGCGTGTCGATTGTTTGTAAATATCGGGCTAATATGTCAAATAAGAGCGCTTTCGAGAGTAGAATATTTGACCAGGTTATTGATATCAGTACAAAAATTGCAATTGAATAAGTTCGATTATATATCTTATACAACATAAAAAACTAACAGTCATATACTTAAGGATGTTTTTGTTAAACTACATCATTTTATTCAAATAAAAAAAGTAAAATATTAATAATTTATTAAAAATTGCTAAAACAGCACACAAAGGTCAAAAAAATAAAATGTATAGTAACTTTCATTTACTTCTAAAAATCAACAATGTGCTAAACTTGGTTGGAAATAAAATCACGAAACTTTAAAAAAATTAATATCTCTAAATGCACACGATAAAAAATAGAGTAAACAAAGATAGTTATAGAATTATGCATTAGATATAATATATATATATACATATTATATATATATATATATATATATATATATATATATTAGTATATATATATATTAATAATATATATATAATATATATATATATACATATATATAATATATATATATATTATATATATATATATATATATATATATATATATATATATATATATATATATATATAAAGCATATATTTGTCTTTTTTTTCTATGGTAATTTAAGATGGTTTGATATTAAAAGGTGCTTTTAGTTTTTTATGAATATAGATCATTTTCAAGTGAGGTTGTTAACAATAGAAATGCATTTCTATGGCTACTTCCATTTCGAATGTAATCTAAATTCCAAATTTCGAGCAGTAATCACATTTTTCAGTTATTCATGGAATAATCATAAATCTTCACTTACAATTATATATCCAATTCTTCCAAACTTGTCAATCTATTTTTAATATAACGAGAAAAGTAAACTTGTTTTATTTGTTTCATAACGAATGAATATGCGAGTTACTTTTTGTCATTTGTTCATTAGTTATCATAAAATTAATAAAGAAATTTTCATATTTGTTTTGAAGTAAATGAGATATTCTTTTCATTTGATTTCGATTACAATCATGATATTGTTTATTTCGCTCGTGTACTATAAGTGGAAGCATATTTAGGTCGAAATATTTATAACATTTCTCATGAACTAGTGGAGATGTGACTAAAATACTAATTCGGTACTATACTAGTATCTGACTAGTATTGTAGCCCACATGAATCATATTAATGGATTCTCTGTAATTTATAAGTAGTTGCAAAATATGGCACGGTGCACTTGAATTGAATCAGTCATAACTATGAAAATTGCGAAGAAAAAGTTAAGGCGTATTTTATTCGTACCGGTTAGTATATGAATTTTTTTAACTCGTTTCGAATAGAATTAAAAATGAGCATAACATTTTAATTTATATATGTTAAACAATAAAATGCCAAAATTACGTCAACATAATTGTGACATCTAAATTGTGTTATATTTCTTAAATCCTCTTTTGATTACGCAGGAAATGCAGCAGTTCTTTTCTTCTATAAGAAGTTGCAGTAAGAAAAAAACTTGCTGCAAATTCTGTTTTAAATTATACAATTTCTTGCGCAATTCTTGCAAAGCGTAAAACGGAATTAACGATGAATTGGCAGTCCGATATTTAATATAATCTCAATTTTTGTAACTACACAATACTTTTGCATACGTATAAGAAAGTAATAACAAGTCTAAATTCTTATAGAAGCAATAATATTATATATATATATATATCTATATATATAGTAGAGAAACTAAAATTTATATATATATATATTATGTGAAGTAGTTATATGAAGTAAACGTTTTAATTGAAACCAAATTTTGGTAGTAGATTCTAAAAATGTAGAAATGATCAAATTTGGTTTCTATAAAACATTAGTGAACACCTTAATATTTCTACATTCAAATATAGTTTACTAATAATATATTTTTTCTATCACCCGTGATATAATAACGCTCTTCCTATAAATATAAAAAAGAATATTATATAAATATAAGGTATAAAACAATCATAAATGTTCGATGTTTGTAAGAAATATCTTTTATGAAACATAAAACATTTATATATATAATACATCTGTATCAAAAATTAATTATTTCAGTTCGTTATTATTTTTTTAAGAATTTTGTTCGCTTTCCTAAATAACAGTTTAGAGAAAGCAAGAAAATTGCGCTGTTCTATATTTCTTTTTTGCTTTTATTTCTTTAGTTAGTAAATGTTAGCTTTTAGAATATCATACTATAACTATTCTAAATGAATATAGCAATACCACTTTTGCCTGAAATGATAAGTAATACTCTTCTCTAATGCAGCCAGAAAATATTCGTGTTTACAATTTTAAGAACTTTTTATAAAAGTCTTCTGTAACTGTGCCAAAATTCATAGCCATTACCATTAGCGTAGCATTTATTACTTTATTTAACACAATATTTTTTGTTTTCTTTAACCTGTCTTCCATGCTTATAAAATTATTGTTGATGAACTATTTTAAATTTAGTACACAACACTGATTGAGTTTTAACAGTAGACTATGATAGAGCAATTTTATAAAGAATATTGATAAACATTATTCTGAGTGGTAACATTTTTGACGAAACAAGTGATAAAAGTGAATAAGAATTTACAAAATATATGTGTTTGTTTTTATCTGTTATCACATTTTACTGTATTCTAAGCAATAATAATTTTATGGACCCTGCAACAGTATATTTGGGCAAAAAAACAACAAATCAGTGTGCTAATTTACTTGTAAATTGTTTTTTTTTTCAATTATATGTGTAATTAGGTAAATTGATTTCCTAGCTTAAAACTCAATGCAACTGGTTTTAAAAGCTGGTGTGCACTAAAAATGCGATTATATAGTATGTATATTATTTTATTCATCAATGTATCATGAAACAAAATTGTACAGACTTGTACATATCAACAATTACAATAAATTTATAATTATAAGTTAATTGGACAGTCTACCATAATTCCTGTACCTTTTCAGTAGATATGTACATACCTATGACGATTCAACGTATGAAATGCGCGAAGTATGTAAATGATTTATGTATATTTGAGAAGAAAAAAAATGGAAAATACGTCATTATATACATAGTTGCTACTAATCTTAAAGCTACTCTGAAACCAAGAATTACGATTAAGAAATTGAAATTGATACTCGTATTTTCATAATAAAACAGATCGACAGAAAAAAACCTGGTCTTGTAATTAAATAATAAAAATAAAGTATCTAATTATAAAATTTATTTAATATTTGATATCTTGGTTTAGAGTGTGCAAATAAAATTAGAACAAAGCAAAAAATAGAATTTTAGAACTTTATGCTGAAACTTTAGTATATTTTTATAAATGCGTTCGTTATTTAATCATTTAACTTATTCGTATTTCTTGTTTATCAATATTTGCCTGCGTAATTCTCACTTCCGACATTCGTTTATTAAAGACTTTATGGCAGATACTGTTTGGCCACAATGTCCTACGAAATTGATAGTCTAATGAAATACAAGCCTAACGTCGGCCAGTGACCGGAAATTTTGCTATTCATAAACAAACTATGCTCACGGAATTAAACTCGCTTTGTACTGTTTTATGCTGCTAATAACTAGTTTTGGGATATTTTAGTATTTGCGTAAATAATTAATGAATATGGTAGCACTAGTTAAGTGTTAATGCATTGAAATATGCTCGTTTTCTGACCTTTTTTTAGTGCTTCATTAATATTGAGATTTACTTAATTATTAAATATGTTGGAATTCGCAAATGGTCGGTAAATAAACAGAATAACAAAAAAATTAAAATACGAAATTGAATTGAGTGTATTTTATACTGCTTTCTACCGGTTTAAAATCTTTTTGTGCTATTTTAGCGAAATATTAGTTTAAAATTATGATATTAAATTATGCTTGTTTGTGCCGTTTTCAGATCGCTGTGTGCTGTAAGTATGTCTGTATGCGCTTATCTCAAAACCGGATAAATTAAGCTGTGGTAAGTTTTTGCAACAATGGACCAATAGGAAGTGGCACTTTATGTGAATCCATTTCCAGTTTTGTATGTGCTTATTTAGTAAATGACTGGCAATATTATTTCCTACAATTTATGTTGGAAGAGTATTTTGAAATAATTTCCGGTTTACGTACTACGAATGATTGACATTTTGAGCTTTTTCTTATTTAAGTAGTAAGATAAATTATTCTTTTAAAATTGCTTTGTTATGGAGAACCCTATTCATTTTGACATTGGTAGCACCATACATATCCTCACACCTTTTCCCATAAATGAGCCGGTAGACAACCCAATATTCAAATACACACATTTTTGACAAATTGAGGTGTGTTTTAAAGTGTTCGATATTGCATGGTAAGTAAATAATAATTATGATAATATCACATTATATATGGCTAGTGAGAACATAAAAAAAACATCGGCCATGTATTGGCCCTAAACTTTCTTTTACGTAGTCAGTATATTTAGATTTGATAGTATATAAATAAAAATATAAAATGTTAAAATTTCAAGAAAAATATTTTCATTCATTGTCCAATAAAAGTGTAAAGTTAGTTTATTGTCAGATTTCCAAAGAAAACATATGTATTTCAGATTTTAAATGTTGGATTTTATAGTAGTATAAAGAAAATATTATTATTCATTACATATTATTAAAAACATTATTATGGCCGGGCATTTTTTAGTTTTCAAATTAACTTTAAACCAGAGAAAATATTTATGTATAATATTTTAAATTATTTACTAACCTTTGTAACGCTTTTTCACTAAACTTATTTGTGACACTGATAATAAATGTTAAATGTCAAAATATTGGAATATTTAAAACAATTGACATGCATAGTAGATGCGATTTATTATGTATAATTTTCCATACCTATGTAACTATGGCAATATAAATAAGATAATAGCAATTTTCTCGTAACTGGTACACTTTTTGAAGAAATGTTTCAAACAAAAGTTGTGCAGAATACTAATATCTTTCAATGTTATTCTAACTATTTTTACTGCAAGTATAGCCGTTTCAGAGATATTGCAGAAATTGCAAAAAAAGTCTTAAGTAAACATGCACTTCCGGTTTGAATATGCTTTTCAAAAATAGAAGGTTTTCGCCCCAGGCATATACAAATCTTAAGTTTAAAGTTTCATAATTTTATCTTCAACGGTGTAGGCTGTAGAGCGCATACACACAGACACACACACACACAGACGTCATTCCCAAAATAGTCAGACTCGATTCAGGGAAGGTCAAAAGGTGTATTTCCGTAAAAATTTTGAGAATTTTTTTTTTCGTGATTACAATACTTACTTATTACTTCGTAAAAGAAAGTAAAAACTAATGCGCTAGCTACGAGAATTACGTATATTAAATATTTTCAAAATTGATAATTTTTTGAAATATTTTGATTTAATTTGGAAATTTGTTATATTCATCACATTGCTACAGTTCAAATTATTAAGAAAAAAATCATGAAAAGTAAATATGAAATGAATGCGCACTCTTAAGAATGTTTTAGTCTAAATGAACTAAGATCCTAACAAAATAATTTATGTATAATATTTTACTAACCTTCGAAACACTTTTACTCTAAAACTATGTGGCAAATATAATTTCTCATACCTATGTAACCATAGCAACATAAAGAGGATATAAAAAAACATCGGCCATGTATTGGCCCTAAACTTTCTTTACGTAGTCAATATATTTAGATTTGATAGTATATAAATAAAAATATAAAATGTTAAAATTTCAAGAAAATATTTCATTCATTGTCCAATAAAAGTGTAAAGTTAGTTTATTGTTAGATTTCCAAAAAAAACATATGTATTTCAGATTTTAAATGTTGGATTTTATAGTAGTATAAGAAAATATTATTCATTACATATTATTAAAAATTATTATGGCCGGGCATTTTTTAGTTTTCAAATTAACTTTAAACCAGAGAAAAATATTTATATATATTTTAAATTATTTACTAACCTTTGTAACGCTTTTTCACTAAACTAATTTGTAACACTAACAATAAATGTTAAATGTCAAAATATTGGAATATTTAAAACAATTGACATGCATAGTAGATGCGATTTATTATATATAATATTCCATACCCATGTAACTATGGCAATATAAATAGGATAATAGCAATTTTCTCGTAACTGGTACACTTTTTGAAGAAATGTTTCAAACAAAAGTTGTGCAGAATACTAATATCTTTCAATGTTATTCTAACTATTTTTACTGCAAGTATAGCCGTTTCAGAGATATTGCAGAGAAATTGCAAAAAAAGTCTTAAGTAAACATGCACTTCCGGTTTGAATATGCTTTTCAAAAATAGGAGGTTTTCGCCCCAGGCATATACAAATCTTAAGTTTAAAGTTTCATAATTTATCTTCAACGGTGTAGGCTGTTAGAGCGCATACACACAGACACACACACACAGACGTCATTCCAAAAATAGTCAGACTCTATTCAGGGAAGGTCAAAAGGTGTATTTCCGTAAAAATTTTGAGAATTTTTTTTTCGTGATTACAATACTTACTTATTACTTCGTAAAAGAAAGTAAAACATCGGCCATGTATTGGCCCTAAACTTTCTTTTACGTAGTCAGTATATTTAGATTTGATAGTATATAAATAAAAATATAAAATGTTAAAATTTCAAGAAAATATTTTCATTCATTGTCCAATAAAAGTGTAAAGTTAGTTTATTGTCAGATTTCAAAGAAAACATACGATATGTAATTCAGATTTTAAATGTTGGATTTTATAGTAGTATATAAAGAAAATATTATTATTCATTACATATTATTAAAAATTATTATAGCCGGACATTTTTTAGTTTTCAAATTAACTTTAAACCAGAGAAAATATTTATATATAATATTTTAAATTATTTACTAACCTTTGTAACGCTTTTTCACTAAACTGATTTGTAACACTAACAATAAATGCTAAATGTCAAAATATTGGAAAATTTAAAACAATTGACATGCATAGTAGATGCGATTTATTATATATAATTTCCATACACATGTAACTATGGCAATATAAATAGGATAATAGCCATTTTCTCGTAACTGGTACACTTTTTGAAGAAATGTTTCAAACAAAAGTTGTGCAGAATACTAATATCTTTCAATGTTATTCTAACTATTTTTACTGCAAGTGTAGCCGTTTCAGAGATATTGCAGAAATTGCAAAAAAAGTCTTAAGTAAACATGCACTTCCGGTTTGAATATGCTTTTCAAAAAATAGGAGGTTTTCGCCCCAGGCATATACAAATCTTAAGTTTAAAGTTTCATAATTTTATCTTCAACGGTGTAGGCTGTAGAGCGCATACACACAGACACACACACACACACACACAGACGTCATTCCAAAAATAGTCAGACTCGATTCAGGAAAGGTCAAAAGGTGTATTTCCGTAAAATTTCGAGAAATTTTTTTTCGTGATTACAATACTTACTTATTACTTCGTAAAAGAAAGTAAAAATTAAATAGCCATTTTCTTGTAATTGGTACGCATTTTGAAGAAAATTATCAAACAAAAGTTGTGCAGTTCATTTTGTATACTATCATATTTTCTGTAAGCCCAGCCGTTTTAGAGATATTGCCGAATTCTCAAAAAATGAGTAAACATGCACGTCCGGTTGGAATATTCTTTTCAAAAATAGGAGGTTTTCTTGCGAACCATATACAAGTTTAAAGTTTTTATGATTATAGTATTGACCGTAGAGCGTTAACACACATACTCTGACAGAATTCCGAAAATA
Source organism: Nebria ingens riversi (assembly GCA_018344505.1). NCBI lineage: Eukaryota > Metazoa > Arthropoda > Insecta > Coleoptera > Carabidae > Nebria > Nebria ingens. The sequence continues at coordinate 51,297 of JADQWA010000169.1, read as the reverse complement.
GTCAGTCTCGGCTCAGGGAAGGTATTTCCGTTAAAATATCGAGTTCGAACATATTCATAATTGCAATACTTCCTTATATACATTCGTATAAGAAAGTAAAAATGCCAATATACTATTATTTTTATATATTTCTTTAACGTTCATATTAATTATTGAAAATATATAGAATGCGAGAAATTCCGAAATATTATAGAGATCTGTGTCATGGGATCCCGAAATACAGAGAAATTGTTTAAAATTTGGACATTAAAAGTCTAATATTAAAACACGAACATATATAACTCTTTATATTAAGGATTGTGTAGAAACATTAATAGTTAAGTTACCCTTAATAAAACTCTTAAAACGAGGCAAACCTACCTTTACAAATCGTAGATGTGTAGTATATTATCGGTAGATGGGTGCACCTGCCTTCAAATTTGAGTACATTTGCAGCAAGCTCTAGCGTCTAGCAGCATGCGTCTCTAGCGCTAGCAATAACCAGTGCCAGTGAGTTAGCGCAACACCATAAGGGTGCTTTTCGCTTGATTCATTCAATGCAACAAAGCGCAAGGGGGCACGGACTGAATGTTGGTTGGGCGTCTCTCTTCTCTGTTGCACTTGTTTGTAGTAGTTCGGTTTCGGTTCGGATGCATTCCTCGATTGAGAGGCGATCGTAACACAACGTGAATGTTTGTTAGTGTGTTTACTTGTTTTGGTTTTGTGTCTGAATACGCAGTGGTGTATGTGACTTAAAACTGTAACAAAACTAGTTAAAAAGTGAATTATTGTTGAAAACTAATATGTGTTTATGTTATTTCCAACAAGCGACTAGGCTGAATATTGACTTAAGCTAGTTTTAAAAAGGTAAGGTTCATCCTTTAGTCATTTTTGTTTTGCTAATGATTGTTATTCGAAACCTTAATATATATATATATATATATATATATATAT
>JADQWA010000169.1:47500-50264 GCA_018344505.1 Nebria ingens riversi | reverse complement strand
GAAACTTTTCAGACCATCCTCGTACATCTATATAGCGAATAAAAGAGCTCACAAATGCGAAGTAGTGCCGATATTACGAACAAATGTACTGGGCTTAGGCACTCTGCCAACTAGAGCAACATATCCATTATTATTATATCTCTTCTCTCAATACGTATGTATGTATGTATGTACATACATACATGCTTATGTCCGTTTTTATAATTCTACAAGTCTGAGTCTCGGTCGCATACTTCATCATATATAGATTTGAAGGAACGCATTTGTTTTAGCCAGTACCAGTAGTAGACGTTGGCTGTAAATAACTTCTTGGAAGTGACACATGCCGCGTACTATTAAGTGGAACTATAGGGGCTCTCCTTCTCGTCGCTTCCCTACTATTAATACTTATACATATTTGAATTGATACGAATGTAACCTATCGCCACCGTTATTACGGTATGCAATACTGAGTATGGTATTGGTTGTCAGATGCAAATTAATGTCTGGCTACTTCCCATTGTTTATAACTCATAAGTCAATTTCGTTTTGATATATCATGATACGATGATAGACGAATGCAGCGTTAGCCCTTTCAATCAGAGCAATTCGCGAAATGTCAGAAATGTATGTAAGCGATAGATTTAAATACATGTTGGTCACTCGTAAGAACGAAATTTGTCGAAACGAATGTTTGTAATGGAAGTTTTTAAATTGGAGAAAATTACAAACACATGCCCAAATCTTACTTACGGTGGACAAAGAATTTAGCTGCATTTGCACCTGATATTAATTATTGATATTTTTGTAAAAATTAATTAGTTATAAATAGATCCGAAGGAAAGATCTCTATTATGGCATGATCGTGAACATTATGTAGGTATACATATATGATTGTGTAGGTGTATGGCATAAATATTAATTATAATATATCGACGCCAAATAAGGTCATATGCAACTTCTTATACATATTATTGACTCTTTATCACGGCCCTGAAATATTACGAAGTGTTACTAATCACTTGTAAACAATAATTAAAATACATAGTAGGAGGGTGAATCAAAATACCAAATACGGGTATGTATATGTTGTAAAACATTTACGAGGAATACGTAGTATGAGAAAGTTAAGACATTGCTGATAGTAACCGTTAGAATTATGAACTATTGAATTATTTTGAACTTTCTGATTACACATTCATATTTAAATTAATAAAGAAATATATTTAAAATGGAGAAGGAAAATGATTACAAATATTCAAAAATTATATAAATATCCAAAATATTTTTTTATAACAACATACTACAAGTAGAATTTTATACTTCGTAAACAGATTACTGAAAAAAGGTTACGGCCAATAAATCATCCAAATCATTTTCATCATCATCAAATTGTTCCATATTTATGAAACTTAAACGACATAATTATAATTATGCTACTCAAAATATATTTTACGATCTTTAAACAAACCAATTCTGACAGATTCAATTCAAAATTCCCAAACTTTAGGTTATATTATGATTAAACCGCAGAGATACTATCGCTTAGATTACACCAATTTTTATAATATTAATCTCAGCTTAAACAGGCTGTGCAACAGATCGAAAACTGTTAATCCGCACTTTAACCTTAAACTACAATGGTGCAAACGGGCATTAATAGCTTAAAGGTTACATGGTTTTTAATTTAATATATCAATAAAATAATATATAGTTACAAAATTGTTGTGTACAAACAATCAATAAAGCAACACTTTTTTATCTGTTTTACGCTTACACAATTTATACGAATACGTATACGTCCGTTATTTAGCTAAGAAAAATATATTTCGTCAAGTTGTACTCCGATATATTCTACCATAAATAACCAATTAACAAATTTGGCTAACAAATATCATCAAGTATCTATAAAATAATATAGGTATACCTATACCTACTCAAGTTGAGGCCTCCAGCTATTGATAATTTTCAATTTTTCTCCGATTACATTCTTAAAAGCAACTATCGAGACTGGTGTCATAAAGCAACGCATTCATTACCCCATTACCAGAACACTTAATAACAACAATGCAGGTTCGAAATATATGGCAGTCTTAACGTATGGTAATTACCTTTCAACTGTAGCGTGTTATGGATACATTCTGTTTTTTCCCAGCAAATAACGTTTAAATTAACCGTGTACATGTATGTCCAAATACATCCTTGCCTCTGGTTCGCTCTCCGAGTATTATAAGCGGTTATCTGTATCTTCTAGAAATTACTGCTTAGCGCTCCTGTAAGATTACTTTTAACAAGTTTTGCTACAACACGTATATGATATATGGACAACAGACTAGTATTTATACGTAGGCTAACATTGGCCGGTAACTTTAGCTTAAACAAAGACCTATTAAAACTATGCATCCAAAATGAGTATATAGGTAATTATAGTTCTGGATAAGCTTATTTCGTTGTAAATTTATGGTACGTGCATACCAGGTTAGGATTACACTTTTTAATATACCTAGTAGGAGCAAGAAAATTAAAGCCTCGCATAATATTTGAACTAAAAGTACCAAAAGCTATGAACATTTAATCTGAAACGCTTCAATAAAGTCCGCGTAAAAAACTTTTTAAGTGATAGAATAATGCTTTAAGTGTGACTACCTAAAAATAACAGTCATAACAAAAAGAAAGATAAACGTATCGTTTGACATAACAAATTTCCAATAGTCATTAAATGTAACATAAACCTATACATGACAATTAAATTGTAATTTAAAACGGATTTATTGCATTGGTTCCC